>JAQFVV010006433.1:0-336279 GCA_028023455.1 Epiperipatus broadwayi
TTTGCTTGTGGTAATATTACCATAAGTTTAATTAAAGCAATCTATGAGTATTTGATATGTGAATTGTGTTGGTATTGAGAAAAATATTTAAAATGATGATGATTATGATATAATACTGCATTAATATGTTTAATAACAAATGTTTAAAGCTAAAGTATTTAAAAGATCAAGTTAAAATTAGACCAAGATATTTATTTAATTTAAAATATATGTTAAAAGTGAATAGAAATATTTTAAAATTATAAGTACTTAAATTGAGATTAATATTTGATTTTAATCATATCAAATAATTATTTTAAAATCTGTTGTAATATCTTATTTATTTTTAAAAATAAATATTTATTTTAAAAATGCAATTGTTAGTTTATTTTTTAGATCGACAGTAAGCGTTCTTGTGTTATAAAGAACAGATGTTATACACACATGCGTGGAAGTTGTCTAATAAAGTTGCATAATTATTTTAAAAAATCATGTTGTAAAATTTATGAATAATACGTGAGTTATCAACGAGATAAAAATAAAGATATTCAATGTAAAATATTAAAACTGGTTTTAAAATGTTGTTTTGAAATATGACGTATAAAAAAGACTTGATTTATTTTAAATGATCTTATAAAGGTTAAGATTTAAATCCAGTAAGAGTATATTTTAAAAGTGTTTAATAAATTTAAATAAATGATAAATATTGTTTTAAAAGAATTTGATAAAATATTAAATATTAAATAAGTCATTATTTTATTTTTAATAGTGTGTTGATAAATATGTAAATAAGCAAAGTTTAGATTGTTTAAACGTACCAATCAGATGTGGAGTCTCTTCTAGTATAAAAGCTGGATTCAATTGTTGAAGGGCTCTCTCTGTAATTAAATTTCTAAGTTAATCGTGCTATTAAAAAAAAATAGCCAAGTAAATTTATAAACGCTCTTAAAAATCAGTTGTAAAATCATAAGAGTGTTATTGAATAATTTATAATATTTTTAAAATAATGAATATGCAGTAGTAATTTTAATATTCCCTATTGGTCTTCTCAATATCGAAACTCAATTTACGTACAAATAATCAATGGAAACATCATGTATCGGAGAAATATATCAGAAACTTTATGCTAGAAAAGTAACAGACGCTGGATTAGTACAGAAAACTATAAGATGGAGAAAAGTAGTATTTTGGACTATAAATAGTTTTAAAGTTAAATTACTATTGTCTGTTATTAATAGATATTTTAAAGAAATAAAAATACTTCTGTAAAAAAGTATTTTTGACAAATTATAGAATTAAAGAATATCTTAAGTAAAGATATAAGAAACAGTAGTAAGTTTTATAAATACTTGCCTTGTTAAGTCTTTGTGCTTAAAAGATTAAATATTGACGATTTGAAAAGGCAAATAGATTATAAAGATGATTATTTAAAATCGTAATATAATAAGAGTATTATATTGTAGTAATCTAAAACGCTGGACGTTATAGATGGAAAAATTAATTCTTACCGGAATATGTTATTTATAAATGCGCAAGTAATACATGGATGTCCAAATCAAATCAAACTAAGCCAAGCATGCCAAATTGATTAAAAATTCAATTTAAATAATTTATAAACTATAAATTAATTTAGAAATAATAACTTTTAAACAATAATCTATGAAGAACTGGATCCAGAACTTATAAACTATTTTTTTTAATTTTATTTGTTTTCTTGTGGAACTTATTATTTTTAAAAAATAAACGTTATCATTTTTATTATAAACTTTCAAGAAACACGTGATACAACGGAACAGGAAATAGTGTTTTATTGACTTTATACGTAGGATGTTTGTTAGAACTTTTATGGTAGAACAAAAGTCATCGCTGGGATATGTAATATAATTTTTATTTTATTTATTTAACATAAAATTTAAAATATTATTAAACTATTAAAGAGTAGGTTAGGTACATTTATTAAATAGTAACTTAAAAATAATATAATAATTAATTACATAAATTTATTTTTATAATTAATATAACACGGAATATTCTAATGAATGTTTATGAGTGAAAATGTGAATGATTTTTTTTATTTTATGAAGCTGCAAATTCCGAAGAATGCTGGGTAGCAGATTGGACATTATTATTATTATGGTAAAAATATTGTATAATGTTTTTTTTTAATGAATTTAATATGTTTTTCTTTAGATCAACTGAATATTATGTTGTTGTAGAATGAATGGATAGATATTTTATGAAAACACATACATTATATTGGCAACGAACTTTATTAAAATATGCATAAGTTTTAATCTATAATGTCAACATGATACAACATTACGTAAGAAGCTTAGAAATAATTATATGATTCTTTCGTAAATAATTTTGATATTTTATTTATGCTTAGTATTAAAATGATGTTTATTATTTATCTTAATAATTATTTTATTTTTTTTGCAATTTAGAAAAGGATTTTAAAAGTCTATATTTTTTTATATTTTGTTTTATTTAATAATTTAAGTTACGTTTAGGTAGAAGCTTATATTTAGATTGAAAAGTTTAATAAGTATAAACGATGTAGTATAGGTAATTTGGATAACGAATATTTTGTTTGAAGTTGATGTTTGTTTTCCGGAAATGTTAGATAAGTTTAGAATATGTTTTATAGATAGAAATTTATTAGAAAGGATTAAAATAACACATAAAGTAAAGTAATGATTTTTTTTTTTTTTACACAGAAAAGAATCATACAATTTATCTAATGTAATGCTTTATGAATTTAAAATTGATAAATGATTTAAATAATAGTATTTGAACAGTACAGATATGTAATGCATATTTGATAAAACATATAACAGGAATTACATTAAGTAAAGTATAATTACAGTCAATTATTTGTTTTACATTACAAAGATACATTAACTTTATAAAACTATTAAGCAATGCTAATAATAAAGTAAATATATGATGATACATTATAAATGGTAATACTTAATTAATGTAGCTATTTAATAAGTAGAGCTACATTATGTACACATGCTACATAGATAGTTTTGACATATATTATTATTTGTAATAAATAAAGTACACTACTATTTATTTAAAATCTAAGTTTTGAAAATACACTATAATATTATTAATATAGCTTTTGAAAGAATGTATAATTGCTTATTAAGTACATGATTTAATAACAATGTAAACAGATTGTATTATTATTTTCTTACTTAGTTCAGTTTATATTTATTTTCTTAAATTTTAAAACTGTAAATAGTGTAAATAAATTTTATTTGAAGTTATTGTAAATAAATTTGTTAATTTGTTTTAAAAGTGTGTCGAGTTCATTATTTTTTCACCACAGCATTTTGACATCAGATGATTTGAAATAAACATAATATTTGCACAAAATGAATTTGTTATTATTACTTAGAATTGAATACCATATTTGCTTAACATTATTTTATAAGAATTGATTGACATGAACATAAATATTACCATGGTCATAGAGTAATTATAATGCACATTATAAGAATACAGTATTGTTTATTGCCACATATTATTAATTATAAGATTTTGATTTATTCTAAAATGAAGATACCATATGAAATAAAAGATATACATATGATTGTTTATTCATTTAATGATTGATTATATAATAGAAATAGATGAGATTAAATTACACTCTAAGATTAGTATTATTTATTATTATTATTAAAATAAGTTAGGTGTATTTAAGTTTGATATAAAATCCCACATCACACTTATTTACATGATTTATTGTTATTTTAAAACTTAGAAGAACCTGAGATTATTTAATTATATTTTAAGTTAAAAGTTAGGAATTATTTTAGTATTATTAAAGATAATTGATTTCATTTAAAAGTCATAAGAATGCTATAGATGTAGTAGTAAGATGATAAGGTAGTGGTAGTATTCTTATGCCATTGAGACAGTATCTTGGGAGATATTGACTCAGTGTAAATCTGCTTATTACTTTGTAACTTTACTTCGCAGTCTCATAATTTTATTAAATACTTATTTAATTAATATAATCTGGAACTATATTGATTCTGATGATTGACAGATAAATCGGTTCTTCGATCTGTCTGTTTCAATATATATATATATATTTATCAATAGTAGTCTGTCCAATAGACAGGTCCAGAGAGTAGTCTCTACATCAGTTCATCCATTCTTCCATTCCATTCTCTTCCTTGCCCACTTCCTCAATTCCACATAACCTTTTCCATCTCGTATATCATCCAATAATGTCAATCTCTTCCATCCTTTCTGTTTATTTCCACTCACCATTCCTTCCAAAACATCTTTCATTAAACTATAATCTTTTCTTAGTATATGTCCAATCCAGTTTCTCTTTCTCTCTTTGATACTTTCAATCAATCTTCTTTCCTCATTAACTCTTTTCAAAACTTCTTCATTTGTTATTTTATTTACCCAACTGATTTTTTCCATTTTTCTCCATGTCCACATCTTAAAAGCTTCCAGTCATTTCTTAATTCTATTACTCAATGTCCATGTCTCACAACCATACATTAATACACTCCACACATAACATTTAATTAATCTTTTCCTTAATTCTCTTTCCATAGGTCCACAAAATATCTTCTTTTTTTTTATAAATGTCACCTTTGCCAATGCTATTCTTCTTTTAACTTCATCTTCACTTCTTCCATCCTCACTCAACCAACAACCCAAATATCTGAATCCCTTCACCTGCTGCACCATGTCATCATGGATTCCAATTTGCAGTCTTTTCGCATCTCTCCCTATCCATAAACACTTAGTCTTTTCAATATTAATCTTCATTCCATATGCCATACATCCTTCTTCCAATTTATTCAACATATTCTGAAGATCCTTTTCTTCCTCAGCAATAAGAGCCATATCATATGCAAATCTTATACACTTTATTACTCTCCCTCCAACATTTGCTCCTCCACAGTCCAAATAATTATTTAGTATATCTTCTAAATAAATATTAAACAAAACAGGTGACATACTACATCCTTGCCTAACTCCACTTTCTATATTCACTTCATCAGTCTCATTACATCCAAATCTAACTCTTATTCTTTGACCATTATACATATTCCATATCAATCGTCTTTCTTTCCAGAATACTCCTTTATCTCTTAAGATAGACATCAGTTTATTCCAGTTTACTCTATCAAATGCCTTTTCTAAATTTATCTCTTTCAATATATCTTTCTGCAATTGTCCTAACAATACCAATAGCATCTCTTGTGCTTTTCCCTTTCCGAAAACCAAACTGTTCTTCAGCAATATAATAGTCAACCTTCTCATAAATCCTTTGAGTTAAAATCCTCAATAACACCTTAGAAACATGAGACAATACACTTATTGTCCTATACTCTTCACATTTAACAGCTTTCTTCTTTTTAGCAATTGGAATCACTATTGTTCTTAAAAAATCTTCAGGCCAAACTCCACTGTTATATATCAAATTGCAAAGTCCAACTATTTTCTTCATAGTAAATTCTCCCATTTCTCTCAAAAATTCTATAGGTACTGCATCAAATCCAATAGCCTTACCATTCTTCATTTGTGCGATTGCCTTTCTTACTTCATCTGGCAGTATGTCCATACCTCTATCATCCATTGCAACATCTTCTTCATTTTCAAGTTCATAACTAATTAAATTATTTCCTCTACTAAACAGATACTGAATATATTCTTCCCATCTTTTTAATATATCATTACTATTGGTTAACCTTCTTCCATTCTTATCCGCAATCTCACTTGCTACCCATGTCTTTTTCTCCCAAGAAATACTTTGTATTCTATCAAATGCTAGATCATATCTTTTCATCTGTTGAAACCTTTCTATCTCTTTACATTCTTGCTTTAACCACTTTTCTTTTGCTAAATCTGTTTCTCTTCTTAATTCATTATTAAATTTCCTATATTCCTTTTGCCCTTCCTCAGTATTTATATTCTTCCACCATCTCCGCACTTCCATCTTTTCCAACATACCTTCAGTTATCCAAGGTCTTTTAGCTTTTCTCGCATGAATAATACCTATTTCATTTTTTGCTATTTTTAAGAATCCCTCTTTAATTCTATTCCAACACTCATCAGAGCTATTAATATAGTTCCCATCCTGAACAATTCTTTTAAATTCATTTTTACTTATTAAACCAAATTTTCCTTTTTCCTTTTGTCTCAATTTATCCAAGTCCCATCTTGTGTATCTTTTCCCTCTTTTAATTCTTTTTAAACTTAACTTTGATTTAGCCATCACCAAATTATGATCCGAATCTATATCAGCACCTGGCAAAGCATGTGAACCCTTAACAGCATTCTTATATCTATTCTGAATCAATATATAATCAATTTGATAACGTTCTTTGTTACCTGGAGCTTTCCATGTATACAATCTTCTAATATGATTTTTAAAACAAGTGTTTGTAATGACAAACCCATTCTCTTTACAAAATTGTACAAGTCGACTACCCCTTTCATTTCTTTTTCCAATACCATAATTTCCAACAATTTTCTCTTCCCTATCTTTCCCACAACAGCATTACAATCTTCCAATAGCAATATACATGCGTTTTTTCTTTCACATTGAATACTTTCTTCTATCTTCTCATAAATTTCATCAATTTCACTATCATCATGAGTACTAGTTGGCATATAAACTTGTATAATTACCAAATCCCTAGGACTTGCATTTATTCTCATCACCATCAGTCTATCATTAATACCATCAACCTTTGCCACACTATTCCATATTTTCTTCCTCACAGCAATGCCAACTCCATTAATTGACCTATCACCACCTGAATAAAACAACTTTACATCTCCACTACTTACTTCTCAACATCCCTCCCACCTCACTTCACTTAATCCCATTACATCAATATTATTCAAATGCAACTCTCTTTTCAAATTCTCAATTTCCCACCTTTCTTCAAAGATCTAATATTCCACATTCCAATTCTCAGTGTATCCCCTCTCAATGAATTATATTTATGAGGATTTTGCAGGTTGATGACCTGAGTACCCTCATGTCCACTCCTGCCGGGCAAGACACCAAAGTTATTCTTAACTAAGGTCTCAACACCAAACGTAATGATTCCTGTAGACATACTCATAATAAAACAAGGGAATTATAAGACAAAGTGGTTTCCCATTGCCTTCTTTGCCCAGCAATAACCTCTATAATAGGCTTAGTGTGCTAGCCAAATCCCATAAAATGAAAATCCAACTACCACTTCCTCTTCATCGTTGTCACCTCTAGTGATCTTCCGCTGACTTGGAAGAAATGCCATTGCTGACCCAGCACCCAGTGGGGTTTGACTTATTTAATGGCGGTCAACACTCACCATTATACATCCACCATCATAGGAATTGTGGCACTTTATAGAAGTAAACACGCCACTGTCTCCTTCACTACTTCCTGATAGTGAATGTTGTCCCATTGTCAGCGACTGGTTATTTACAGTACTCTGCTTATTCGCAGCTAACCTTCATATCGGAAGGCCATACTCCTATCTGCAACCTGGGTATGCTCTGGGTGGCATGGGACCCATGCCTTATTCCCAGATATATATATATGCATTAATAAATAATACTGGTAAATAATCAACGGCTTGCAAAAAAATATTAGAAATCCCTTATGAAATACTAAATAAATGGCCTGAAATTTAAAGGTGTGTGTCCTTTAAACATGATTGTATGCTATATTCAAATGTAAGTTTATTACACACATCCTGACAAATTCATCCTTGACTATAATATGAAAGTAACAATTATACAAATACACGTTCTCTTTTTTGCAATGCTGGAAAATAATTTACAAAATTTAAACTACTTGATATTTGTTGTTTAAGTGTACTTTTTAAAACTTAAAATATAATAGTTGTTTTTCTCAAAATTTATCTGCATTATTTTATATTTATATATTGTATAGGTAACTTACAATATTATTAAGCTCACTTGTTTATGTGCAATATTAAACCATAAACTGAAAATTATCATTGTAAATTTATATATAGTAAATATGTTATCCTTTTACACTAAAATATCCATATACACACATATATAATTTAAATGTTAGACTATAAACGTTTAATAACAAAAGTCAAGTCAAATAAATAGTTGTTGTAATGAAATCAAATATTAAAATATTAATTTTTCAATCATTCATATAAATAAAATAATTATGTAAGTTGACTAATATCACTAATCAAGATGCAAAACATAGAGATAACCTTAGGTCTAGATGTACCTTAGCAACTAAACATGAATGAAATGAAATAACTCAATTATACAATTATTAATTATGATGCATTCAACCATAATCGAATACAAAATTGTGAAATGAAATACCAATTTAACACATACTAATTACCAGAAGTTGATTCTACTATAAAAGCTAAATCAAAAAATTTTCAAATTAATTCTATCTTTTACAAATGAACTAGTCACCACACTTAGTTATTTTGCTGTATTCGAATACTGAACATATTAAATAGATAGATCAATAGTTTGAATGAATTTCTCTTGTTTATAAAATCTTCATTAACAGAAAACTCTAATATCACTTGAGAAAAGAGTAAATAAATTACTCTTTAAGATGATTAACAATAATTTCAAAAATGAAATTATTTTTAATATAACATTTAGAGAAAATCTTAATGAGATCATTCTAAACTTTAATTTTAACCCTTGTGCTGATCCTTATGAGATGACTCACAGCCACTTCAAGTAGCTTGAATTCCATTATTTTTAACGCAACTGTAAAGATTTTGCACTTTTTTCAAAGGTTAAAAAAAGTTCTGTAAGATGCTGCCCTCTATTGAATTATTTTACAAGGAAAAAATCAATAAAACTGATGTCAAAGTATAACAAAAGAAGTAAAATGGATGTTCTTCCTTTTGATTGGCTGTAACCATCAAGTTCAAAGAAAGCCGCTTGTCAAAGCCACTCATCAAAATGAAACTCTTTTCTTTCATTTGGAAAGTGATAAACAAATGTTTAGACCATTTTCAAAGTATTTTTTGACGTATTTTTTGACATATTATAAATTATTTTGATAAAATATGCTAAAAATAAAATTATTTTAGAAAAATAGTGAAGACTTTAGCAAAATTATTTACTTATCCATGCAATGTAAAATTGACCAAGAAACCACTGATGTCATCAAAGCTATTTGGTTGGTCAGTAATATTTGTTTTAGATTTGCCACCATTATCGAATAGGTTTAAATTATAAATGAAAATTTATTTTTGAAAAAACTCATTCATTTTCATAACCTGACAAATTATTAATATACTTTTTACAAACAAATCTAAAGTGAATATAATATTAAAAGATGAATATATTTTGACAGTTGAGTTTGTGACTTGACCAATTAAAAGTTTACACTTTTACCTCACTCGGCCAATAAAATACTAGTCATTACAAAGGTTAAGGAAGATAAATAACATCAAAAACACATATATCTAAACAAAATTACTTTAAGATGTCAAGTTATATAAAATACATCATGAGTAAAGACAATTTGCCATAGGATCAAATCCTATTGTTCTAACCTAAAAGTGTAATCCATCATTCCTACTTAAATGTCTAATATATAAATACTTCATCTATATAATTCAATATCCAACTTCAATTTATAGCAAGATGCTTTATAAAGAGGGATGTTACCATTACATGAGAGCAACATTTATAAATAACAGAGTATACTGATTGCCTCACTGATAATTGATGACCAGAAAATAAAAGATCATAATTCTTAATAAATATTACTACTTAAATTATGGAAATGAATAGGACAATACTATAAACTTTTAATATATCTAATTTTATTCCCTTTGCTTTTTAAATTCATTTACATTGGAATCCATTTTGGAAAATCACTAGATGAAAAGAAAATGGAAAGATCATTGGGTTAAATATTTTTTATTTAATAAGATTTATATCTTCCTTTTAAAGCAACTTCATATGAAAGTAAGATTTTATTGTTCTTCATAAGAAATTTATTTATTTAAGACAAGACAGAATTTTTGTTTATTAATAATTCAATTAATTTAGTAATATTTGTTTATTTATTTTTTTGTGTAAATTACTAATATTCTAAGATGAAAAAAATGTCTTTTCTTTCAATGATAGGAATGGATACTTATTAAAATGGAATTCCATCAAAATGATTCAATATTGCAAAAGCCTTCATTTATACTTATATTGTTTAATTTAAATTTAGTTAGTTAGTACTATTATAATTTTTTGAAATTATGAATTTTCATTTATTGTTTTACAAACTAAAAAAACTCAAGGATAGAGACAGTATTCTTGCATCACAGGACATTTTTTCAGCAACATGTGCTCAGCATTCTGAAAAGGATTGGAAAAATACTCCTTAAAAAAATAAAGTAAAAAAATGAGATCAGCTAACAAAATTCCATTGATGGTCAATCATCATAATAATAAATATTTTTTTATTTCATTGAACAAGTTAACTTGCAAAATCAAGAACTAAACCAATATTAAAAGAATTTTTCATAAAAGTATATGCAAGATTAATGTAACCTTATTTGATGTAACCAACTGATACTCTATAAAGTTTGCTTTAAAACATAATCATAATAATAACCACAACAACAATAATAATAAGGAGGAGAATTATTATGATTCCATCTTTTCATCCATCATTACCATTTACAATAATAACTATATATATATATATATATATATTGTAACGGTCGCTGCCTGCATCTCTATACGCATTGAGCATGACATGCATTTTCTAACATCGAGCAGCAATTAAGAAATATTCAAAGGCATCCAAAATATACATTACTATAATCGTATCTTTGAAAGGTTCATTTACTGCAACCTTTGCGTGCCACCTTAAGAAAGAGATTGCACCCTTCCCCAAGGGATATGATCATGTAATTAATAAAGAGTTATATTCTCATATTTTCTTTTTGATATATATAAAATCAATAAAAAAGTGAATGCCTAACGAATGATTCCCAATCCTGGTAAGTTTAATCCTTGACTAGCTCAATCAATTCATGATCTCAGGATGGTGGTTTGTAGCTTCATTAACAGAAAAGGTCAAACAATAATATCTTTATCAAATACACAGCACCACGCCATACTTTAAAATTAGATGTTAAATATATTAAGCCCTCTATGATTATATAAATATATACAGAATAAAGAAGAGAATAAACACACACACATAAACAATATTAATTAAAATTCAAGCATATAAATAAATTTTAAATAGTTTTATAAATGGGAAAGGAATGGTCTGAAATTCTTCGCTGCTTACACTTTAAACCCAAAACTTGGAATAAATTATTTATATGAAAACAATGTGTATTGGCCATGGTATGCATGTGTTTCATAATAATAAAAAAATAATTCAGCCACGAGTTAATGATGTTTGAATCGTAAAAGTTCCATAATATGAATCCTGTACATGGCGGACGATAATAATTATTTGGAACACTTTCTAACACACTTTTATTCCTTATGGAAACAATCCTGCACATAGCAGATGGAATAAATTTACTAGGGGAACAAACTCGTGCTAAACTACAATTTGAATCTTAAAAGTTCCATCATATGAGTCCTGCCCATAGTGGACAATAATAATTATTTGGAACACTTTCTTACACACTTTTATTCCTTATGAAAACAATCCTGCACTTAGCGGATGGAATAAATTTACTACTATTTCAAGGCAAAACACATACATCCAATGACCAAACCACCCAACTATTTCTCTTTAACTATTTTGAAATATTGAAATATTTCATATTTACTTTCTCTTTTCTTTTATAATTTATTTAGATACTCCAATGAATTACGTGTACCTTTATGTTAAAATTACAAACAAAATATTTATAACTGAATTACGCAATTCATTGGTTCATTTAATAATAGCAATATTAGTAAAATAATGAATTACTAGTAATAAGACCCAAAATATAGATATAAAAACATAAATAATACTTCCTGAAGGCTTCGTTCTTCTCCGGGCTAGGATTTTGAGAGCGATACATATCTGCTGTGCAGGTGATTACTTAACAGGGCTTCAATGGAGGTTGGCAAATTGTCCATAGTAGCTACACTTTAAGAAATAGAGAGTCACATCACTGGATGGCTATGTAGGTCTTCGAGCAGTGCGAATGTACCGAACTTGGTTTTCTACTCCATGTTCATTGTTGTGTCACTAATAAATCTTGATTCCATTTCGTATTGCTTCCTTTCTTCTTTATTTAATTGGGCAGTATTCTTTCGCCCTTCGGTTAATACTTTTTAAAATATGTTCAGCTATTAATGACTCTTCCACTTGTTCAGCATTCCGAAACAATAGTTTTTACACTCATAATTCTGCTTTTCCGTCAGTACACTCCGAAAACTATACTGCTAACTCAAAGAGAATGGGTAAGAGTGCCTGTGAGTATCAATGAATATAACCCAGCTAACTCCTTAAATTTCACCTGACCAGCCTTTATATACCCCCCCCCATTACAGGGTGTATTCTCTCATCCCCTCCACAAGTTATTGCTTTTACATTTCTGTTTTTTTAAATTAAATTATTAATCCCTGTTTTTAATTACTTAAGTCCAAACAATGGATTTAATTTTAGCTATCTCTTTGGAAAAAAATTTGTCTTATGATAACTTTATCTTTTAATTAATTTCAGAATTTCACAGACCATTTAAATTCCAATCCTTTGATTTCTTTAAAGAATAAAATAAAATCACATTTATTTAATTAAATAATTTGGAGTAGGTGTCAAGCCGAATGACCACTGATACAATTTCTATATTTTTTTTCAAAAACATTATACAATAAAAGAAAGAGGTCATTGGCTTGCCTGCAGTCATGAACATTAAGTTCTAAAAAAAAATTATAAAACTTAATTAAACTGTATACTTGTTGTCACATAAAAATTGTTTTTAAGTTTTCCAAAAAGAATATTCAATAAGCAACAGAAAAAAAAAAATACAACATTTGAGAATCTAAAATAAAATCAAAATAAAACATGTTTACTGTTGGGTTACTTGCAAATACATTTCAGTTTCCCGCAATAATTTCTTTAATCCCCTCATCATAAATAAAAAAAATATATAGCATTTATTAACAGCAAAATACATATTTACATGTGGTCCGGATTTGTTTATTTATAAGTGTATTATCACCATTCATCCTATTTATTTACAGTATATTGTGTGTGGAAGCAACAGAGAAAATATACCTGCACAGACCACTCCTTTTATTATAATATGTACATTTGTTTGGGCTGCAACTATGCTTGCAGCCATCTTTGTGGCAGTCATTTAAGACTGACTGTCACTATATATATATATATTGTAATGGAACCAATCTAATAGTAGTTTGCATTAGTTACAATACAAAGCTATGGGATCAAAGTAATGTTTATAAAAGAAACTTAGTAAATTGATTATCAGATGCATAAATTTCTAGGCGTCTTTGTTCTTGTACTAGATATATGTGTTATTTAAGTACACTAGTTTAAGCAATGAAAAGAAGAATTAGTTTGTATATTTAATAAAAGAAATGTATTTTATAATAATTGATAAACAATAAAATGATAAGACATTTATGTAAAAGGAGAAATAAAAAATTGGTTTCACCACTACACAAATGAATTTAATTCGTGTAGTTTATGAAAAAAATTAACATTTTGTGAACTTTAAGATTTACCTGCTGAATGGGATTTTAAATGAACAAGTTGCCCATTCTTATAGTAAATTAATTGCAAAATTTGAATATATTCTTCAAAATTATGGGTTACTGGGTTTAAAAACTTATTGAACTGTTTAATAACAGTTATGTGCTAGCATAAGAGATGGTGATCATGTGATGTTTAGTGGTTTAAAAACTTATTGAGTAATTTTTGGAGATTGGTATTGATTTTTTTCCCACTGCTAACATATATATATATATATAGAGAGAGAGATAGATAGATAGATAGATAGATAGATAGATAGATAGATAGATAGATAGATAGATAGATAGATAGATAGATAGATAGATAGATAGATAGATAGATAGATAGATAGATAGATAGATAGATAGATAGATAGATAGATAGATAGATAGATAGATAGATAGATAGATAGATAGATAGATAGATAGATAGATAGATAGATAGATAGATAGATAGATAGATAGATAGATAGTTAGATAGATAGTAACATGATAAAAATGATGATGCTTGGAAAATTATCAATACAAACTGAACAAATCATAGCCCAATCATTGGTTGCCATTTTGTAAGGACCTATTAATTATAATATAATATAGATCCAGCCTACACATGGAATGTAATTTTATAACAGCCTTAAAGTTGATTTGGAATTTTGTAATAATTGCTGCATGAACATGATCATCATTGGCTAGCATTGAGTAGCTACTTTGTTACAGTAATAATGGATTCTCTATCTCACTATCTATCTACATTTGTTCAGTCAACATTTGTCATAAAGAAATGCCTTTAAGATTTATATTATTTATCACAGAGCAAAAATATGAATAAACAAATAGTAACTGTTAGAACCTGTGTAAAATTATCCAGCTCAGTTATTGATGAGAGTAGGTAATAACAATATTTCCCATACATAATTATTTAGATTGTCCAATACACTATCATAAAATACTAACAATCTCTATTAAAATCTAATCTATTCAGATTGTATTTAAAACGAAATAAAACAAATGAGACCATCACCTCAGATATCAACAAATCTATTCAATAGATCCAAAGTAAAATGCAATAATCAGTGAAACTGTATATCATTGCCCTAAACAATGATATATCTTTAAGATATCTATTTGATTGATAATTGAATAAGACTGAATTTCAATCAAGAAATTATTAAATTTCAACATACTATACTAATCTAATATAATTTATAGTAATGCAAATTTACTTTAATATTTAATGATATTCTATTTAAATCAAATAGTTTCTAAATAATTATAATTACATTTTGAGAACGTTTTCTAAACTACACAATATTTATAATGTTTAAATGGAATAAACCTTTACTCAGCTTTATATATATTTTAATAAAATGTTAAATGTAATATAAACATTTCATTCATACCCTACATTAGATTGACATGCAATTATTGCTTCCATTATATTCTAAAACGAAACACTCCCCAAGAATTTATTATCAATAAATTTATTAGTTAATTTCACATTTTACAGTACCCATTCACATTATGTAAAATATACTGTAGGTATCTATTGGAAATTTACTGACTTACTATCATTGATATTATTCTTCTACTTAAATCTCCAATCAATCGATTATAGAAATGGAATTTATGACAAACTATATATGATGATAAATTGGCAGTTATCCAAGCCCAAGATAATATTATTTTATACTACTTCATAAAAGTTATGATCTCCACTTCAAAGAAAATAATTAAGACAGATCATTCTGACTAATGACAGAACAAAATATAATAAGATTTTTGTAACCAAACAAGATAAGCAAATAAATAATTAACTCCGAACTAATGAAATTATTTTTACCAATAATATTAACTTAAATAAGTAAACAAATGTTTCAATATTTATAAATATCACGTTTATAGTTTATATCTAATCAGACCTAAGAGTGATAGTAATATATAAGAAAATATACATGATTCTAAATCTATTTCTCTTACCCAAATGGGTTTAATCCTGGATCAAATTTTTAAGTACCAAAATAATCTTGCATATTCAAAAGAAATAATTAGCCAGATTCACTGGATTTTAAAATTAACTCTAAATTTATTGGTTTATGATAAAAGTTTATGACAGTAATAATAATAAATAAATATATATAAAAGAACAATAACCAATGATGTATGTAATACTCTAAAATTGTAACCAAAAAATACAATCATAGGTTTCTTTAATATGTAAATATTTTGTTGTGTATTACTATATAGAATCAATAAAAATAATAATAATAAATAAGCATTTATTTCGAATGTAATAATAATAATAATGTATGAAACTCCAAAAAATGTGTTATGTGACAATAATATTATATAAAACTGGAGATATTTCAAATATCCTCCTGAGGTTTCAAAGAGAATATACAATGATAAAAAAAAATGTAATCAAAAAAATGATCTCTATTTATTCACTAATGTAATTCCTAAATAATTAAACGAACATAAGACCCACTGCAATCAAATCCTTCTCTATCCAAATATCCTCGAGTTAAATCTGGTATATATATTAAAATTTTAAATATTTCAAAACATTGAGTCATAGTATTCTATTTTATCAGTAATTGTTTAAATAATAAGAACAAAGGTGAATCTCTCTGACCTTTTTATTGCATGAATTCTATAATAAACTGTATATATATCATTTAACCCTAAGTTTTAAAATGAAATATAAACAAATTTTACCTCTTCTTTTCTTTTAGAAAAACAAATATATATATATATAAATCATACCATTTAAGTGAAAGTCTGTTCATTGTCACTTACTAGTCCATCAAGCTTTTGTTTCCGCATTTCTGATTCTAATGTGTAGAGATGATTTTCCTTTAAGTAGAAAAGATGAGCATAAATGATAACTCTCCTGAGTTTAAATCCAATTACTTTTGCATTTAAATTCTGATATTTCTCTTAAGTATAGAAATGTATCCAAGCTTTCAAAACTATGGGTCCTTAGTCGATGCAAAACTACATATCACTGGCTTTATTTTCCTTTTCCATTGATAATAATGCATAAAGAGAACTTTCTTTTCATTGATAAAATTCAGTCATAACCAAGAGAATAATAAATGCTAACCTTTTTTTCCAGATTAGGAAAGTGAAATTTAGATTGCTTTATATTACACATAAGTTAATCGATCTTGTAAAATCTATTAACCTGAAATATGATATCCATATATGCATAATTGAGGCTGATGGAATTCTGGATTTTTGACAATAGAATATTTTTTATAACTGACTTGCACATTTTTGTTTGTTTTACATTGTGTCATATCCTCAGGAATTTTATCAGTGAACTGGTCCCAATTGAATAGGAGATAATTACAATTTTATTCTTCCATAGGTTTAAAAACTAACTACTCAAACAATAAAATTTGATAAAATTTTAATGACAGATATAAATGCAACCATTCTAGGCAATGACAAAATTACAATAACTCAAATTACAGTGTCTCAATTCTATTTATAAGTTACTCTTGATGACATTACTGTTGTCATGATGACTGTTGGAAAGTAAACTTTCTATTTAGAAGGTTTGGTGCCTTAAAGTTTTATTTTTATTATTGAATTAAAAGAACAAAAATACTTTTGGAGATGGGGTAATTAGATTAATCTTTAATGCTAGATTACAGATCATTTTCACCATCCTCTTCATGGATATTTCACTTAATATTATTAAATATTTGAATTTATCCATATTTATATGAATGCTTATTTTATAGATATATATTTGTTCAGTGTTTATGCTATAATTGGTGCCCAATGTGGTGCACAAACATGTTCACTTGTCTTAACAACTGCACTTCTAAACAATCATATAATGTACTGAAACAGACAGATCGAAGAACCGATCTTCGTTTCATGTGTTTTAGGTACGGTAATTCGAACCACTATCTGCCTGCAGTGAGATTTGTCTATTTTCAGTCATAATAAAAAAATTAGTTATATATTTTATGTTTTGTAAATCAATAGGTAAGATTCCGTATATAAATGTCACAAACCATGAGATAATATTCGTGTGTGCGTGGTTTGTGGATTTATATCAATTTAATTTAAAGTTTATTGCGGGCGTATTTGTTCGAATTTTAGTTTTTTTTTAAAATTGTACAAAGTCGTTTAAAAATACTGATCAAAAGTCACATTCCTTTGATCAGTGTTTTTAATTAAAATCTAAATTACACAAATGTACAGAGTAATTAAATTGTATTCGAAATTAGATAAGAAATGTAGATTTGTAATTACCGTGTCAATTTAAAAATTGCGTATTAAAGTAAAAGGACAATGGGGGATAATTAATGTTGTATGGTCAAGCTGGATGGCTGGAAGCTAGAGAAAGTAGGAGGAGCTGAAACACAAAAACCAGGCGGAAAGGTCAATCGTGGCCATCTTAGAGAGAAAACTTATTCTAACTTTTGACGTGGTTGAGAGAGGTAGTCTTAAGACAGCACTGCAGCTGCTAGAGTAATTCCTAGAACTTTGTTAAGAAGCTCACCTGTAAACCGCAATGTTGATGGGCTAAGTGCCAGGAACTGATCTCTGCCCTGCCAAATTGAATCTTCGTGCCGCTGACTGATCATGTTGTTTGTGCTTCATAGTTTCCAGCTTCCAATCTCCAAATTGACAATGCCTTGCAAATAACTTTCAATATGCGCGCCTACGTTCGTCGGAAATATCCATCGGGAAAAGCCAAGCCGGATGAAGAAAGAAGAGTAACTGTGTTACACGAACTTTTAACTTTCTCCTGAGCTTAATGTTATCAATCAAATAAAGTACATGTAAGTTTTTATGTTGTTTATAATGCTATTGTTTAACCTGTCAGTAAATTTTCTTTTCTTTTAATCCTCCGCTCTAGTCTTTAGAAATAATTTATAAAAATTGTAATTAAGAGTAATAATAATTTAAATGAATGCATTTATATTTTCTTTGTGTTGCGTATTCCATAAACAAACGATGCCAATAGTAATATTTCCCAACTCTGTGTAAAACTAGTGTACAATAATGAGCAAGTTATTTTAAAAGTAAATTTCGTTTTCTGAATTAAATATTCTTTTATATTTCGAGTTGGTAAATGTTGAATCCCTTTTATTATTCTATTTTAAGTGGTCATATAATTGCAATCTAAGGTTCAATGTTAAAAATATATATATTGGTTTTAAAATGTTATATTAATGTCATGTATGATATGAGAAATAACTCACTGTATGATTTAATACTATCGCTACCGCCTGTCAACCTGGAGGGTTAAGGGTCTCAGAGTAAATTTAATTAATTATTGTTCTTGTGGTCAGTTTAATTCCGCTATATTTTATTGGGATAAGGATCTCAGCCTGTGGCGTAGAAACAGACGAATAGATTCCAGGTTTTGTATAATTTCTTTTAAAAATCCACTTCAAGTACTCGTCTTTGATGTCTGTGGCAATGCTTTCCCTTCGCTGAAGTTAGCGTCTCGCCATTCTACCATTGGGGATTGAAAGCAGTTTCTTTCCCAGGTTTTCTCTTGGATCACCGGGTTCGAACTGATCCCGGATGGTTGTCATGTCCCGGAGCTACTTGGGGGCACTAAGCCTTGTCAAAGTACAAGCCGCCCGGTATTCCGTTAATGCACCGCAAGTGATTACTGTAGGGCTTTTGAATATAGGCAACCACCAGTACATCTATCTTCCATGCCGTATTTATATAAAACCACTTCCAACTGTATCTATCTTCCATGCCGTATTTGTATAAAACCACTTCCAACTGTCCATCTACGTAACGGCTCGAGTTTATTCGAATAAAATAAGTTAATAAAACCCTTTTGATAAATATCTTTTCAATGCTCAAATACTCTGATTCTCTTAGCCACCCGTCAATCATTTAACTACACAGCTATTGGCATGAGTTTGTTCACTAGATAAAAGGATTGTTAAAGACTAGTAGCTAAATACAAGAGGATTCATGGAAGTCTTACCGTACTGTTGAACGTTATATTTATATGCTTTCTAATTTTCTTATTAAACACTTTATTTAATCTACTTTTGTGTCCTCCACCTTATTACTCTCTAAGTCTAGGTAGCCACTTACTGTCTGTATTGGCAACTTAAATATATACGTTACATGAATGACCGTTCCAATATCTAGAGTATAATAAATATATATATCATTAACTGTAAGAATTTGTCTATGTTCTAAGCTGAGCTAGAAAAGGGATAAACCCGTGCTGTTATAAAGTCATCATCGGTTGGTCATACCGGGGTTTGGGTTTGAATGCAGTTGGCGTTTTGGAATTTATTCTTGAACGTGGACTGGGTTTGAACTCGGGTACTGGGTATGAGTAAGCGTGGTGGATTTATACCGGTACAGTTATTAAAATTTTTGGACGCCCTCCGTGGTGCTCGAATGAAGAAATCTCCCACACCCTGCAGAGTGAACGAGAGTAAACAGTTAAATGACAAAAATATTCGATTTTTTTTGTTGTTTGCCATAATATTGATATGTATCCGCCGTATTAAAATGTGCAAGTTAAAACTATAGTTGAGTGAAACAAGTAATATAAAATTTTTTTTCCCTTACACCAAGTTTCAGTGAATAGACTATTTCCAAATATCGTTAAGAAACAAAGTGAGATTTTTTTGAAAAGAGAGCGGAAGCGATTTTGTGCGTTTATTTAATTAAAATAAACGAGTGCTATGCCATAATTTTTTTTTGCGAGTTTATTCTTGTTGTTTAAAATTTTTCGAAAAAAGCAAAGAAGTAGAATTGATTCCATGTCTTAAAAATAAAAACGTGTACGCATATAGATATTGTGTACGTATATATATTTTTTTTTGTTGTTTAAAAATGTTTTTTTTTCAAAGAAGAAAAAAGTAAAGAAGTAGGATTATCTTTATGTTTTAAAAATAAAAACGTGTGCGCATATATATATGTATAATATAAAAATCTTATCAAAGAGTTAATTTTAATTGTTCCCTATATAAAATATTAAGTCTTAAATCAAATGATTATTAGGTCATGTAAAAAGTATGTATTTGGGGGGATCAGTGGATTAAACTATCTATTGGTCACATGTTGCTGGCTGGCGCCTTTCAAATAAATTTGTCAGCAAACATGTTTGTCAATGCAGCAGTGGTGAGTCTTGTTGGGTTCAAAGGAGAGAATGGTGGTCTATAAATAAAAAAGAGAGAATTACTGACAGAAATACAAAAAAAAAAAATACTATGTTATGTACCTATTTATTAATATGTTTATATTATAGGACTGAGGAGAACAGTGCGAACTGGGTGAAATTAAGTTTTTTTTTCCCTGTTTTTTTGTGTAAGGATTTAAACATGTCATGTTGTATATACTTAAATAAAAAAATGAAAAAAATATTAACAGTGAAAAACTTGGATAACAGAAACCATACGGAACGTAGGTGAAGGAAGAAAAGAGAGAAAGGAAGGAAGCCACACAAACAGTATCAGCAGCGGGGGAGGATTTGGCACTAGGAGCAGGGGTCAGTATCTTTATGTATCTATACAAATCAAAGTGTTGTACAAAGCGAATTCTTATGCTGGAGACATTTATAAGTAAAAACGAACAGGAAATGGCAGAAATAGAAGGAAGCGAGCATGTGTCCGCGACTGGTGCAGAGACGTCGGACACATCCAGCGACCACGAAATTGTGTTTAACAAGTTTCAGGATAAAAAAAAAGGTTTTGGACGATCAGAGAGGAACACCAAACAGAGGCAGCGCGATCGCGATAGGAAGTTTGATGCGATCCTCGAGGAGATGAGGGAGGACAGGAAGATCATGATGGCGATGATGGCGAGGATGTTAAGGATTGAAGAATGGCGTATGGGGTCGGACGTTAAAACAGGTAGGGAAGGTAAAGCAAATATTAGTGCGAAGAGGGGAGATGAGGACCAAACCATTCCGATGGGATTAGACACTCTGAGCGAAGTAGCCATCGAAGAGAAGACAGGCCAGGACCTAGACGTCGAAAATGTTGAATTAGAAAGGCAAACCGAGGCGCAGGGCCAGCGTGAAAACCTCATAGCGACAATTGGGACTAGCGACAAGGAAAAAGAAATAAAAAGAGAGCAGGCCGTAGACACACCAACGAGGGTGATTAACATTCCTCATGTGGGATCATCTATCCAGATTCAGACGTTTAGAGGAGACCCCGGGGAAAATCCAGCCATGCATCTGGACAGCATTAGAGAATTTCTGTGCTTTCACCCGATGAGTGAAAAGGAGAGGGTAACGGTCGCCAGCCATTATCTGAGGGAATCCGCAAAGGCGTGGTGGAAATTATTGAAACAACCACTGAGTACCATGCGTGGATACGAAGAAGCCATTTTGAAAAGGTATTGGAGTGTGGAGAAACAGGAGGGACTGTTACACAAGTTCTCGAATTTGAAGTACGACGAAAGTAGCAGACAGAGTTTTGCAGCCTTCTTCACGCACCAAGCGATGATATTTAAATCCCTCACCGCCTTTAACTACACGGAGCAGCACATTACTCGTATCGTCGTACATAACTTACCACCGTGGGTGCGAAGGATAATGCTGGGGAGTTGCCCCATGTCGTTCGAAAAAGCTGTAGAACTGCTAAACCAGATCGACTATGGGGACTTGTATCCAACAAAAAGGGAATGGGAACAGTGTAGTTATAATACCAGGCCATTAAAACCCTATATACCTCCCGACCCAGGGAGAAGGTAGAAATAACAAAATGTTAACCCGGTAAGCGACCACTGTGACATGCATATGATGATGAGTAAAGGAACTACGGTATTCACCCAATTTTGTAAATATTAATTTCAAACCCTCACCCAGACTGTTCTCCGAGGTCAATCAAATGTTGTAAAAAAAAAAAAAAAAAAAAAAAAGAATTATGTATAATCATTTTTTTTTGTTGTTTTTTTTATAAAGTGAGAAGAAATGAAACAGACAGATCGAAGAACCGATCTTCGTTTCATGTGTTTTAGGTACGGTAATTCGAACCACTATCTGCCCGCAGTGAGATTTGTCTATTTTCAGTCATAATAAAAAAATTAGTTATATATTTTATGTTTTGTAAATCAATAGGTAAGATTCCGTATATAAATGTCACAAACCATGAGATAATATTCGTGTGTGCGTGGTTTGTGGATTTATATCAATTTAATTTAAAGTTTATTGCGGGCGTATTTGTTTGAATTTTAGTTTTTTTTAAAATTGTACAAAGTCGTTTAAAAATACTGATCAAAAGTCACATTCCTTTGATCAGTGTTTTTAATTAAAATCTAAATTACACAAATGTACAGAGTAATTAAATTGTATTCGAAATTAGATAAGAAAAATAGATTTGTAATTACCGTGTCAATTTAAAAATTGCATATTAAAGTAAAAGGACAATGGGGGATAATTAATGTTGTATGGTCAAGCTGGATGGCTGGAAGCTAGAGAAAGTAGGAGGAGCTGAAACACAAAAACCAGGCGGAAAGGTCAATCGTGGCCATCTTAGAGAGAAAACTTATTCTAACTTTTGACGTGGTTGAGAGAGGTAGTCTTAAGACAGCACTGCAGCTGCTAGAGTAATTCCTAGAACTTTGTTAAGAAGCTCACCTGTAAACCGCAATGTTGATGGGCTAAGTGCCAGGAGCTGATCTCTGCCCTGCCAAATTGAATCTTCGTGCCGCTGACTGATCATGTTGTTTGTGCTTCATAGTTTCCAGCTTCCAATCTCCAAATTGACAATGCCTTGCAAATAACTTTCAATATGCACGCCTACGTTCGTCGGAAATATCCATCGGGAAAAGCCAAGCCGGATGAAGAAAGAAGAGTAACTGTGTTACACGAACTTTTAACTTTCTCCCGAGCTTAATGTTATCAATCAAATAAAGTACATGTAAGTTTTTATGTTGTTTATAATGCTATTGTTTAACCTGTCAGTAAATTTTCTTTTCTTTTAATCCTCCGCTCTAGTCTTTAGAAATAATTTATAAAAATTGTAATTAAGAGTAATAATAATTTAAATGAATGCATTTATATTTTCTTTGTGTTGCGTATTCCATAAACAAACGATGCCAATAGTAATATTTCCCAACTCTGTGTAAAACTAGTGTACAATAATGATCAAGTTATTTTAAAAGTAAATTTCGATTTCTGAATTAAATATTCTTTTATATTTCGAGTTGGTAAATGTTGAATCCCTTTTATTATTCTATTTTAAGTGGTCATATAATTGCAATCTAAGGTTCAATGTTAAATATATATATTGGTTTTAAAGTGTTATATTAATGTCATGTATGATATGAGAAATAACTCACTGTATAATTTAATACTATCGCTACCGCCTGTCAACCTGGAGGGTTAAGGGTTTCAGAGTAAATTTAATTAGTTATTGTTCTCGCGGTCAGTTTAATTCCGCTATATTTTATTGGGATAAGGATCTCAGCCTGTGGCGTAGAAACAGACGAATAGATTCCAGGTTTTGTATAATTTCTTTTAAAAATCCACTTCAAGTACTCGTCTTTGATGTCTGTGGCAATGCCTTTCCCTTCGCTGAAGTTAGCGTCTCGCCATTCTACCATTGGGGATTGAAAGCAGTTTCTTTCCCAGGTTTTCTCTTGGATCACCGGGTTCGAAATGATCCCGGCTGGTTGTCGTGTCCCGGAGCTACTTGGGGGCACTAAGCCTTGTCAAAGTACAAGCCGCCCGGTATTCCGTTAATGCACCGCAAGTGATTACTGTAGGGCTTTTGAATATAGGCAACCACCAGTACATCTATCTTCCATGCCGTATTTATATAAAACCACTTCCAACTGTATCTATCTTCCATGCCGTATTTGTATAAAACCACTTCCAACTGTCCATCTACGTAACGGCTCGAGTTTATTCGAATAAAATAAGTTAATAAAACCCTTTTGATAAATATCTTTTCAATGCTCAAATACTCTGATTCTCTTAGCCACCTGTCAATCATTTAACTACACAGCTATTGGCATGAGTTTGTTCACGAGATAAAATGATTGTTAAAGACTAGTAGCTAAATACAAGAGGATTCATGGAAGTCTTACCGTACTGTTGAACGTTATATTTATATGCTTTCTAAGTTTCTTATTAAACACTTTATTTAATCTATTTTTGTGTCCTCCACCTTATTACTCTCTAAGTCTAGGTAACCACTTACTGTCTGTATTGGCAACTTAAATATATACGTTACATGAATGACCGTTCCAATATCTAGAGTATAATAAATATATATATCATTAACTGTAAGAATTTGTCTATGTTCTAAGCTGAGCTAGAAAAGGGATAAACCCGTGCTGTTATAAAGTCATCATCGGTTGGTCATACCGGGGTTTGGGTTTGAATGCAGTTGGCGTTTTTGGAATTTATTCTTGAACGTGGACTGGGTTTGAACTCGGGTACTGGGTATGAGTAAGCGTGGTGGATTTATACCGGTACAGTACTGAATATGAGATCAGGGATAGATAGACTATATTGTGGTGTATAATAAAGAATATGCAATATTGTTTGTAACAAAAAATAAAATCATTAGAATTTATAATAAGTATATGTATTAACATTTTATTAAAGCAATAGCTTGAGTATATGTAGGCAGGGAAATATTTAATATGTAACCGCATATTAAAAAATGATAATAATTAGAACAAGTATATCAGGTTATTGATGATAGAATATAGATGTAAAAATATTTATGTTTGCAAATCTGCATTAAGATGAAAATTAATAAAATAGTCGCATAACTTACCAGAGTATTATAAAACATTTAGTTACATATATAGATAACACTAATTTTGGAAGAAATATACAGCACTAATATTTATAACTTTTTACAAGAATATATAAAATATATACTTTGTTTGCTAGTTGAGATTGAGCTTATATTTCTTCATTTTCAACATTATTTTTTAATTTATACCATAGAAATTGGAAGTCTGAAAACATTTTTCCATTTCTTGAATTAAATTACAGACAAATTTTAAATCATTCTAAGACTTGATGATGCCTTAATAATTTATAATAAATTGTGCATTATCAATCATCATCATCAACTATTATCAATCCACTGCAGGATGAAGGTCTCCCCAAGTTCAATTCATCTCTGATTGCTAGTCATTTTCCTCCACATGTCTTTATCAATATAAGAAGCTTTATATAAGCGGGTTTTTGTCTCTTGATTGATCACTTAACAATTTCCATATATGAAGCTTTATATAAATTAGCTTTTGTATAATGAATGATCACCAACATTATTACAGTTATTTTTTGGAAGCTCTTTAAAGGATATATAATTTTATTTTTACTCATTTGCAGTACCCATTTTCTTGCCAGTTTTTAAAAATTGAATTTAAACAATTTCTGATCTTAAGATTATTTTATTTTGAAAGAAGTTTATAAACTTTTAAATATGACAATTGAAACAATATTTTTGTTATGCACCATTTTTAAGAAAAATACTATAAATTAAAGCTTATTTCAATGTAATTGAATATTTCAAAACATTGATTAAATCGATGCTGTCATCAATATTTTATAATGAAAGCAAATTATAGACATTCTTGAATATATGAAAGAAATCGATCGAGGATTCTAAATATTTTAAATCATTCATTTTTCTGATCAAACTTGTTAATGAAAAATTGCTAGACTTAGTTACACCTTTGCATAATATTGAGATATATTCAAAATAGTTAATTATCTATAAATATTTGAAAACCAGACATTCTTCACAAACTTGGAGCTTAATTGTAAGTATAGATTTGAACTAAGATTTTCAAGCACCCTTCACCTATCCACACTATCTCATACAACTCATACACATGACTACACACATGCAGAAAAGATAAATAATTACCAATATACATATTTCATGCTAAAGCAGCAATAATATTGGCATCAGCATGGGATTTGGGTTTTCATCATCAGATTTTCAATATGAATGGCTGAAAAGTTATTGGAGGAGCTTGAAGCATGTTCATTAAAGTATGAAGATTTGCTATTTTCATATAAACTGAGCACTGATTATATATATATGTGGGAGATGATAATCTGGACCAACTAATGTATGCTGTTTTTGCAAGAATTACATATATTGGTGATTATTTTTTCTACATGTGTGTGGTCATGTGTATCAGTTGTATGAGATAGTGTAATAGTTGAAGGTTGCTTGAAAATCTGACTTCAAATCCTCTATACTTTTAATTATCTATAAATATATGGTAACCAGTCCTGCTCATATTATAAATGCTTAAAATATTTCAGCTTAACAGAACCAAAATAGACTGAAAAACAGAATCACTAGATAGTAGGCACTATCTAAAACGCTGTAGTACTTCTTCAAAAATCTTATGATGATTAAATTTAATTTCAATGATCTAAGTTTTTGGAATTTCATAAACATATATAAAAATTATAAATACTTTGAAAACCTTCCTAAATTTAAGAATAAATAAAAAATAATATAAACCTGTCCATTAAAGTTTGATGATTTACTATCCTAATATATACTAACCACTGATTATTGGAGATGATGATCTGGATCAAAAGATGAATGTTGGTTCAACACGAAATACATATGTTGGAGACCATGTATCTTTTTCACATGTATGTGGTTATGTATATCGGTTGTACAAGCTGGAGTCGATAGCTGTAGGGAGTGTGAACGTCTGACTTTAAATCCTTTCTAATTACATTAAGTTCCTGTAGACAATATACTTGTATATAAAGGAGTTATAACATTCGATTTATTTATCAATTTATTATTATTTGCAATTAATATATTAAATTAAAAAATATATAAAGAAATAAACTAAATTTAATAAATTTATTTCATTAATAATATATATATATATTTTTAGCTATATAAACAAATAAATATTTATATCTTACTATGAGTATGCAATTCTAGTAACCTGGATATATTGACCTTTCTTTTATTTTTAATAACATTTTACGTTTTAAAATTTTAACATTGTCTATTTCCATAAAATTATTTATTTTTCACAGCCTAGCGAAATTAATTAATTATTCAACAACTTTTATTTTAATATAACGTATCCCTCCACTTTTTACTTCTCTATATATTAATTATTTAATTAATATACAAAACTTGATCTAAGAATAATGCGATTTTTTTACAAATAGATAAGATCTGTATTTATTGCTTTAATTTTTATATAAATTTGAGAAATAATTAATTTTATGTAATAATATAATTACAATATTTATTCTATGTTTTAGTGTAATACGTATGAAGATTGCTGTTATTCTTTTGGTTATAATCGGTGCTGTTTTAATACTAAACGCTGTATGAGATATCCAACTTTTTTTGGAATTCCACTACCCAGTTGGTATAGTTCATGTACTTAAAATGAAAAATATAAGTTGTCATATAATAAATAAACGGATTATTATCACGTCTTTTTTTAAGTATTTTGTTTATTAAAGCAGGATATGCAATCTACATATATCTATGTAACTCATATTTCTTAGGATTAATATATTTCATATTAAATAAAAAACGAAAACAAAATGAATGTTGAAATTATTTAAAAATAAATTCGATAAATAAGTGTAGTACAAATATTTGTTTATTTTAAGGTCAAACAAAACATTGAAGAAAATTCGGTTAAAATTGCTTTTTGTCTATTTAAAAAAACAATTTATCACCACAGAGTCTGATTTTAACATCTAAAAAAACTATTTATTTTACTCATAAACATCTCACCAGAATAAAATTATTTAATCTCTAAATTATTTTTTCATTATTATTTTTTCATTGGCGGGATAGGAGTTAACAATTGATAACAAAACTAAGACTTTTTCAAACTTCTCTTCACATTTTTTTTTAAATTTCAATAAAGATGGAATAAAAACTTTAACTAAGAATCATTTCCATGCATCTTATAATTTAGTCTGTTTAATAGTAAACATAGTAAATACTTCGGCTTAAGTGTCTTCATGCAGATCATATTGTAAATATTTTATATATTATTTTATTTCATTTTATTTGATATATATATATAGCCAATCTAGCTAAACATTGATTAACTATAGTAAATGATGTCAAGCGTTGTTAGCGGAGAGGCAGCAGAACCGCCTTGGAAGCAAGCAGTTGGTTGCAGACGGTTGTTGCGGGTTCGCCTCCCAGCCGATGCTATGACATGAAAAAAAAAAACTAGTAAATGATACTAATTAATTTTTTAATCAAAAAAGAATTAATCAAATAATAATGAAAATAAAAAAGGACCATTGTAATGTTATGTCACTGTCATCATTGATATAAAAAAATTATAATCCTTTATATATATCATCTTTTGTTTTAACAACTTTTTATTATAATAAAAGTTTAAGTATATCACCATTAAAGATAATTTCTATAATAAATTACATGTGTTTTAACAATAAATATTAATACTAACAATTGTGAAAATATAATTTCAGTTATCTTGTCACTATTCTCTATTGCTAAAAAGATTTAAATTTGTAGACAAACATCACCATATGATTTATTTATTATGATATTTCTTTTTTCATGAAGAATGCTAAGATTACTCAGATTAAAATTCAAAATGAAATCACATGTTTAACTAATCAAAGAAAACAATTATAAAATTGTTTTGTTTTGTTTTTTACCTTTTATAGTTTTATATAAGAGCTAATATTTTTTATCATTTCTCAGTACCATTTTATAAATAGAAATGGGATATATTTAATAAATAGGCTAAGTGCAAATATTAAAATTGATAAAACTTGTCATAATCTTGATGTCCATTATTTTTAACAAAATTAATATTCTTTAGAAGATGAGAATAATTCCAAAGGAAGGAATTGTGGTTCTAATTTTTTATAATTGTAATGTATTAACTTTAATGGATGATTTTAATGGTGGCTAAAGAGCTTAAATCTTTAAGGCTTGATGGCATTGTTGCTATGCAAAAATACACAAATATAACATTACTAGTCCACCAATAGAACAAACTATTTTTTCTTTTCCTTTTAACAAAAGTAAAACAAGTAATATTTAAGAAATAAATACTAAATAAATAAATTGGAAAAAAAAGTACTATTAAAAAACAAATAAATAACCTCAATCTGTTTATTGATTGGAAATAACTGTCACATTTCTTTTCAACAATCACATGGAGTAGATCGATCAATCAACTTCCAAACAATAACAACAGTCAATTTAACACAGCAAATCCACACCAAAAATAGCTCTCCTATTTTTTGATCAGACTCATCTCTGCTAAGATGGCCTGGAATATGTCTTCAGCTGTCACTCATTGCCACATGAACTGACACAGGTAGTTGTCCAGGCTGTGATGAACCATTCACTGGTCTTCTGGCACTGTCCTAAATTAAAATACAGTTCAGTAATTAAAGCATTATTATTAAACTTAATTCCCATCTCTTGACCCAGCCTTGTGCATATCCTCAGAAGATCCACTGTGCTGGCTTCTATTGAGGGCAGTTGCCACAATTTTAAAGTCTCCATGTTCAAATCAGCCATTTTACTTATCATGGATGTGCTCTCATGTAAATATGACTTTTTGCATGAGCTTGTTGAAATCCTGTTTGGTCGTATCCTTTCTAAATTTTTTTAAGGTTCCAGGTTGAGTACAGAAGTGTAGAAATGGTGTTGTAAAATGTTAGGAGGGAATAGTAGGTCAGATGAGTTGTAAGCTAATTAATTTGTCATGCATATTTGAAAGGTTGTGGCAGTCTGAAGTCCAGACAACCTCACAAAATATTATAGCAAACTTTGAACTGTGAGCATTGGGATAAAGTGTGTAACACAAACCAGTCTGGCAGCCAAAATGGCATGTTTCCATGCTTTTAGCATAGTAATAATGCACAGTGGTGCTGGTGGTCATGTAAACAGCCTCTTTCTGTGCTTTTGCATAAAAAGAATGCTGCATAAATGGCATATTTCTGTGTTTTTACAAAGAAATAGCACCATCAAGTGGCTGTCACAAGCTAATAGAACAGTACTGGTCAATGTAGCTGTGTTTAATGAAAATCATGTCTGAGAAAAAAAATTAATAGAACAGGTAGATGAATACATTGTTTTGAAAAATTTGGATTTGCTATAATGTCTAATTTTGTATTTTTTATTGCTGAAATTTTTCTTTGTAACAACAAAAGCTTATTGATATTAAAACTTACATTGCACAATGATACTAGTGATTATTTTATAAATGCTTATACTCCAGCCTTAGGTTCAGAGAAATTTAGGGAAGAAAAGCTTTTATTCTTTCTTGTACAATATTATTATATAAATACAATTAAAAGATCAAATTTTTATCTTGGAGACATTAATGCAGTATTGATACAAAATTAGATTTTGGTCAAAAAATATTTGAAATAATAGCATTGGTGCTGTAAATTCAAATAGTTTGTAGTTATTTAACACCTGCACAACACATGAATAAACTACTTTTAACATCTTGCTTATACAAAAAACTTAGAATTAAAATAATAGGTGCATTTAAAAAATAGATATTACTCCAATCATATTAACAAAAAGTTGATAATCCTTAGAAGAATCTATCATAAATCTAAATTTCAATACCTATTAAACACAAATTGTTGATTTTGATCTCCACAATTAGGAATTGATGCAGGATACCAGAAAATTTTCTTCTTGGGTTCATTAAAAAAGTGTTTGGATTTTGAATATGATTTATTATTAGTAAATTCAATTAAAAGGAAAACATATGGAATTTTCTACTTACAGAATAATAAATAAAATGTGGAATTTTAAACTGGCAAGAAGGCTCATAAATAAAATGATTGATGGATTAAAACTGAAAAACAAAATACAGTTATTAACTGATTGTGATTATACTAGATATTTTTGATGCAATAAAAACAACATGTGGATCTGAAAAATGCAATCCTGCTAAATCCAACAATGGCACTCCCTTGTACGATCTAAGTGATATTTTAAACAGAATGGAATAAATAATTTGATTCAAGAATTGAGATGATTATTTAATTCATGATAAATCCATTTTATCTATTTATTTAGATTTGAATAAAAATATCCAACTTAATAACATAAAGAACTATTTATAATCTTAAAAATGGAAAACAGTCTAAAGAATACTTGAATATAAGTCCATTTTTTGGGATTATGAAAGAGAACATGGTCACAGCTTAGAATGTGAAGACCGAAATAACTAATGCGATAAATAAAAAAGACAACAGTATCTCACAGATTGTATGTATAAATAGGCCCATTTGCAATATTATCATAATAAAGATTATATAAGCAGCAGCAATACAACAAAATAAGAATGCTAAGAATACAGTTGTTTGGCACCGAAAGGGCATTCAGACAGATAATAAAGTAGAAAGGAAAATATATCCCACTTCAGCTAATACTACTCCAAGCATATGCATATATAGACACAAAAGTATTACATATATAACAAAATTAAAATTATATATAACTACTGTTTCTTATTGTGTTGACAAATCTATACCATATAATACTAAATTGTCCATGCACTTTACTACTGTTACACAATGTTTTATTTATCACCCTTTTTTACAGTTTGCAGTTTCAATTGCTCCAGAAATCTTCTTCACAACTTAATGTTCTGAAGAAGATTGCTGGGGCAATAAAAATAATTAAATTGTACATAAAATCACATTTCCCAAAATTGCAATAGAATTAAAATTAATAATTATGGTCTTGAGCTTTTTCATGTTTTTATACATATTTCAAGAATGTGTATAGAAATTAATATATATATATTGTAACCCTTAGTTTCTTTCGTAAAGAAACTAATGATTGGGAAGTAAATAGTAGAATTAGTTTCTTAACTATATCTGAATAAAAATTATTTTGTTAAGTTCAAGAAAGGTCAAGAGCTTTATTTAGAGAGACTAATAACCATGTGACTTAAATTTAATATATAGAGAAAAGTATGTTTGTATTTTATTTAAAATTGTAGCATATCATTATGTAGAGGGATTGACTATTGCGTGCACTATAACATCTTAAAAACATTGATTTATATATCTAAACAGAAAGGTCTTTGTGAATCGTAATATTTATGAATAAAAATGTTAGTACAAATTGAACTTGTTATAGATAGCATTAGTTTGACAGTTCTTTTCATGAGAATAAGTTTAAATTTTTAGGAAATCAGGAAAGATATTTTGTACTAATATGAATATGAACAAGCAATTCACTATTTGGTATTGTATGTGCATGCATATGTGTGTGTATGGTGCATATATAGATTTTTTTCTTCATGGAAATTTACACATTGTACTTTAGATTATTAAATAGTATAATGTAAAATGAATTTATTTTGTATGGGTTTTACAGGAATTGGTTATTGTTTTCAGTTCTAAATTTGATTTAAATTTTAAAGAAGAAATTACTTATATAATATCGGTTTTATAAAATACCCATGATTATATATGTTTTCTTTTATATTTCTTGTAAATCAGAGCAGTGTAAAATGTGTTAAGAGAGGAAAAATTAAAACATAATCAGAGCTGAAAGCAATAAACCAACATTTAACAAATGGTGTCAAAAGGTTGTCTTGAGAAAATGGTTGATTAAAAGAATCAAAGCAAAAAAAAAAACTTGCGGGTTGCCTTTTTTTCTTATAAATGCTAGTGAAAATGAAGTAAAAGTGGGGTTTTCTTGCTAATTCAATATCTGATCATCTTCTCTGATGGTTTTCTCTCAGACAGCAATTGACCCAACTTATTAAGAAGTGTGTATATTGTGAGAGTACCATATGAGCCTCATCTAAAACAATTTGTGTTTCTTTGTGAATTTAACTGTGCCTATATCGAATCAACAGATATAAATAACTTACACTTATCTTAAGCTTTTCATATATCAGCTATATATGTAAATTAGTTAGTATTAAAAGAATAATTCTAAAAATGAATAATTCTAATTTGTTTACACACACATAAATAAATGTTTCTAACTAATAGTATTTTGTATTAACCAAAACTTGACATTTGACAAAGCCTTAAGTCAACATTGCATTTTTATCAATTGAAACAAAGGAAATAAACGTTTAAGGTTCATTACAAATTGTATATTTTAAACAATAGAGAGCGTGCACTTGATTATGTGATATGCTTGCAGAAATTAATCCAGTATAAAAATGAACTAATATTGTTATAACAATAATCTTCTATTTAGTTATCAAGGCAAGAACTACATCTGTAAATTTAAATGTGTTCGAATTTAGAACACATTTAAGAAAAAAAAAGAAGATTCAATATTTTAAAACCTGCTTCAAGTAATTAATTTACTGCCTTTTAATATTATAAAGAACTATAGAAAAATAATCAGTGAAATTAACAAGGTTATAAAAGTTATCAACGTCTTCGAAATGAGCTTTCAAAATATATATTTAAGAAGACAAAATTTTATAAAGATGTTCTTTGGCTAGATAATTTATGCCAGGGATTTCTGATGATGTTTTAAATCTGAACGTAAATTTATTCCTACTTAATCAATGCCTAAAATATAATCATTGTAATTCTCATTTAAAAAGCTGCCTTAATATTGGAGTATTATATTGAAGAAGATGTTAAATATTTTACTATGCAAATATTTAAAAGAATGAATATCTGGATTGCCTCTTCGAAGGATGATCAATGAACTTTATGTTTCAACATTCATCATCATTTTATTTCGTCTAAGGAGGGATATAAAACCGTTATTCTTTCTCGTCTTGGATTATTTCATTGTGTATTTTAATAACCCTTAAACTTTATTTCCTTTGTGGATAATTATATTTACTTAGAAAAATTACTTCGTATATTAAAATGGAGAACTGATAAGATGAACACTTTATTTTTTTTATTTATTTAATAAAATTTAGATGTTGATATTTTGATGAAAATGATGGCTGACTAAGGTAAAAGTTTTTAAATTATTTCAATTTGGAAGTAAGTTTTATTACATTCCAAATTGAATTTTACATGACAATTAATATAATTTCTTTTTAAACATACATAACTAATATCAGAATACATTCTATTATTAATCTAGTGTGAATGGATGTTATCTTATATAGGCATATAACACACACTGAATTATTTTAATGATAATAAGTAGATTTATAATGTATCATGTGTATTATTTATTATACACATTATTTTAAATTATATATATGTAAATGATTACATTTTTTTTAATATTAAATAATTTATTAGTGTATATATATATAAGCACAGATTATAATTCTAAATTTTAATATTTTTATGTGATAATATTTTTGTTTTTATTACTGATTAAAATGTGTTAAACTTGATTTCAAAATTAAACAGGTCTCGTTTGTTTATTTTATTTAGTCGTTTTATAAAACCAATAATTATAAATATACATACTCACGCATATATATATATTGAATCAACTTAATAATTTAATATTTATAAGAAAGTTATATATAGCTTATATTAAATTTATCATTACTATGGGATATTTGTGGAAATGCCTGAAGAGAGTCGATTGCAAATTTCTACTCTGAGCTCGAATTCCGAGAGTAATGAGGTTATTAATAGGGGAGTAAATTGGATTATATTTTAAATCACATCATCCATGGCATTGTATAAGAAGACTCAAAGTCCGACTATAGTTAGATGCGACTTCCTCGAGTCCTGAAAAGGTTCGTCCCGTTATACATGGCGCCCATACTTAAGGCATGAAGCAGTAGTTTTCCATTGGTTAAATCCATAGTTTAAAAAAATAAATAAATATATGAGTGTTGTGAATTGGTAAAAACACTGAATAATAAATAATAGAGACCTTGAAATAAAGTAAACCATAGCAAACAGATAAATCCATCGCTTTAAAATAAATAAATAAATACAATTATAATTTGGGCATTAAAATATATATTATAATAACATCTTATAAAAGTAGGAAAAATAGAATTACATTTAAGGGCATAAGCACAGCATGAAATCTTATGGCATATATTAAATTATTACTTTGAAAGGAAAGTAATTTATATTTATATATAACTTTAAATTTTTTTTTTGTTAATGATAACTAGAAATAAGAAAAAGCTAATAATAATGGAAGTAAAGAGTTTCGAAGAATCTTTAAGTAATAAAGATAGTGAAATAGAAATTACTTCAATTAGTGATGAACAAGGGGCTTTACAAGTCCTAATGTCTCAGGGGTCTGTAGAAGTTGAACATCCTTCACAAGTTCACATGACAGATCAAATGTTACCTCAAACACAAAAAGTAACTGAAGCTATAACAGTACAACCTCAAGGAAGTAATAAGTATATGGCTCAATTGTTCCAACTGTTAATGGATATAAAAGCTAATATGGTAATTAAAGCTGATATAAATAATATAAAAGCTGATATGGCAACCAAAGCTGATATAAATAATATAAAAGCTGATATGGCAACCAAAGCTGATATAAATAATATAAAAGTTGATATGAATAATATAAATAAAATGAATGCTGATATAAAGGGAGAAATGGCTAGAATGAATGATAATATGGTAACTAAAGTTGATATGGATAATATGGAAGGGAAATTAAAAGAAGACATATTTTCTATAAAAAAAGAGTTAAAGAAAGATATTGATGATGTTTGGGAAAACATGCAAGTAGAAATCAAAGTTGTTATTGAAAAGAAACAAACTGCCAATGAAGTAGAAAGACTTCATGACACAAAAGCATCAATAATATTGATGGCAATTCAATGCCAAGAATCCAAAACTTACTCTTAGCATGAGATATGTGAATATAATGATAGCATCCAGAACAGATCACTCTTAGTTCAAATGAATATTTCAGAAGAAAACTGTCATGACTATCATTTTACCATACAGCAGAGCAATGAAGTAGAAGATCATTGCAGCATTAATAAAGTGCTTGAATGTGATCCAAAAATCTTAGAAAGAGAAGAGAATATGGATAAGGTAGAATATAAATTAAATTCAGAATCTCAGGAATTGAGAGAAGCACAATCAAATGATAATACTGAATGTCTACATAAATTAAGACTTCAGATTTCTTGTATTAATAACAAGTTAAATCATGAACTTATGAAACTTGAGATGACTCCACTATCTAAAGATATAATAAATGAATACAACAGTAAAGTGTATTTTGAGTCATCCCATCATATTTGTGTTTACTCCCAAAACAAAAGTAAAACATTTCATCAACAAAGTGTTGATAAATTGTATGACAACCATCTGATAATATCATTATAAATGATAATATTTAATGGAAAGGAAGGTTGTTTTAATAGAAGGTTTAATTTAGAAGATATGAATGAAGGCAATAGATTTAATTGTCTTAAGTGTAAATTATGGTGTATGAAGCATCACCATAATCCTGAAGATGAACAAATTATAAAAAGTCTTCAGACAATAATAAAGATATGTATAATACAAGCTAAAAGACAGAAAGGTTCACAATTCCATAGGTTGTGTAATACTTATGAAGGTCCCTTCACATTCATTGAACATATTAATGGATGTGCTTAAAAAGTAAAGCACACATATAAGGACATACATTATGACTTTGGGATGTGACAATGGACTTTTGATAATAATAGAATCCATTAGGCTGTTCTTTTAAGAGAATAAATGTATATATGTATATAAATAATTGAAGTTGATATTAATAGCAATAAAAATGCATCAAGTTAACCAAAGTATAAAAAATACTTACAGGTTTATTAGAGTTCAAGTTATGGTTGGTAAATAAGTAATAATGGTAGATCAATTAAGCATCATGATAATGCAATCTGATATTGACACCACTTATAAAATGTAAGTCCATTATTATATATTTTGATAAGGATGTATATAAATAAAACATTTATGTTATATAGCATGATGTTGTTAAACTATAATAGCAATCAGCATTAAGCCAATGCACATGCATTTTCTGGATATATATATGGATACAAGAGAAGATAGAGTAAAAGCTTATAAACAACTTGTAAAAAAAAGGCCAGTCAAAGAAATAAAAATGTGAAGACAATTTCACACAAATTCAAAATTGGGGATCAAGTTTTTATAAAAACACCTCATATGATGAGTAAACCCCAAGAGAGCAAATATCAAAAGTTTTACCATCAATATGAAGGACCTTATACTATCATAAAGCAAACAGGTCCCAATGCATTCTGGATAAATATAAAGGGAGACGTTAAAGGCACTTACAATGCTAGAGTTTTAAAACCCTATTTTGGTCAAATGAATTAATAATGTTTTACCACATTCTACATTTGTATAGAGTAAAATGTTAAAAAACAAAAACTTGGAATAGGTGAGGAGAGAAAAAGTTTTCATTTAAAAGTATATATATATATATATATATATGTATAAGGATGTATATAAGTCAAAAGAGACATTAATTTTCTTTGATGAGGGTATGTTAAGCAATTAAAATTAATTCTTAGGATACCTGAAAACTAAAACATTTTAAGAGTTAATCCATGCTGAATGATGGATGTTCTTATGTTTTGGATAGTTCTCAAAAAAGTCCATGAGTCTTAAAGAAAAGCAGGATGGAGACTACCAAACAAATACATGTGTCATCTATAAAAGAGGCACATAACAATAAATCCATTAAAGAAAAATAAAAAAAAGGGAGAAAAAGAAAACCCTATATATTGTAACTGGACCACCATACAACCCTTTTATTACTCTAGTTGTAACAATTTCCTTATGAGCATGTTGCAGGAAGGAACTATCAATTGGCATTACCCAATGCAGATGTTAACCCCCCTACAACAATATTTCCTGCTCATCAGAGGATGTAGTACCATAGAAGCTGGAAGCATCTAGACATTTATTTGTTTGATTTTCCAAACGGTGCCACTAGAGTTCCATCTCACTACAACCTGACTTACCTAGGTCTAGTTATGCCAGACGTAACTCAGGAGGCATGAGATTCTCATGAACAAATGCAATGACTGATGAGTGATGCAATAAAAACAAAATAGAATTGAACAACTGGATAACTAAGATTAATTTTAAGTAACAATAAATTTATTTAACAAATTAATTTGCAAGTTCTTCTAATAAAGTTCCTTCATATCCATGTAAAGATTCATTGTTTTATTTATTTCTGGTCCATTGGGTTTCTTTGGTATACTTCAGTATGACTTAAAGAATGTAACTTGTTGAGAGTATAATAAAGTCCTTTCATAGTTCTTTTAACAACTTACATCTTTAGTTACATAATTAATTCACAGAGAGGAATGTGTCAAATTGAGATAACAGAGAGAGTAACAAAGACAACTGATAGCATCTGATGCAGAGTTCCACTTAATTTAACAAATATTTTGTTTGCAGTCCACTGTGTATCTTAGTATACATTCAACAATAGTACAATAGGAATTAGAGAATGCAAGTTCTTTAACAATTTACCTTTGGTGTCTCATTCAGAGTTCCAGTTAACCTTAAGTTATTTTATTTGCAGTCCATTAGTATTTCATTAAATTTATTAAATCCAGATAGAAGTAATATGCAGTTGAAGCATTTATAATTTAGTCAAATATAGAGGTATATTCATACACATAAAACTTATTATATTATCCAGATTGAAGTAATATGCAGTTGAAGCATTTATAATTTAGTCAAATATAGAGGTATATTCATACACATAAACTTTATTATATTATCCAGATAGAAGTAATATGCAGTTGAAGCATTTATAATTTAGTCAAATATAGAGGTATATTCATACACGTAAACTTTATTATGCAGTTGAAGCATTTATAATTTAGTCAAATATGCACATAAGCATTTAGAGTTCATATAGTATTTAATTATTCTAACATAAATATTTACTTGGTCTGCTGCAAACATATATTTTTATACATAAATTCATTAGCAGTTTTATTTATACTCTGAAATATAGAATACAATTAACGTTTTCGTATTTCACCATTAATTTTTTTCTTTTATTAAAATTTTTATCATAGCATTAATAATTGAATTGTTACTATTTTTTAATTCTTACCTTATTACTTGTTGTTCTCTTTGAATACCCATGGGGCTTAATGAATGGCACAGTAGACAGGCTGGAGCTTACTTCAGGATCATGGATGAAGAGGAAAATGCAGGTTAACTGCCCATGTTATATTGTTTTTTCATGGTTAGGTTTTGATTTTTCTATCTTGCTTTACTTAGTAAAACTGATAAAAATAAATACTCTCTGATAATCCGACTTTTCCAAATATTTTGCACTTTCTCTGCTTGTTTTATTCAATATGACTTCTCAAAAGAAAAACTACTTAACCAACGATAATAATAAAAATTATTCTCTCTGTCTCCGATAATCCAAATTTTTCAAGCTATTTATACTTTCTGCTTATCAGAATGGATTCTCTTTACATGAGGCCTGCTTTAATTGATCTTGGTAGTATGCTTTCATCGATGTTCGTGCCATTTCCCCCAGCTCATTGGCTATTCTTTTTGGCAGTAGAAGACCATTTTTAATTATCTGGCTATGTGTTTTCAAATTCCAATTAATTTTACATTTCTTTGCCTAAAGGCATTGGCTTAACACCTAAGTTATTTTGCCTTACAAATTATTTTTCTGCAATACAAAATAAACTTATCTTTTTTTAATGTTTAAATATATTTTTTTCTTTTTTACTTTATTGATTTCCTTTTTTTTTGGATTGATAAATTTTAATAAAGAAAGATTTACACTTTCTTTTAATTGCAGATTTAACGTATTTGTTGTGTCTTTTTTTTATTTTTAATCTGACCAAATTAACTTTCTTTTTTCATTGCTGTCAATTTTCATGATTCTTTTGTTTCTATAAATTTTTAGTTTTCCTCAATTATTATTAAGTCTTTTCTTTTCTAACAACAAATCATGCCAGTATTTTTATAATGAGGGGGGGGGATCTTTTGAATATATATACATGGGGAACAGTATATATGTTTCAATATATATGAACCTCCTTGTCATTCTAGTTAAACTGAATGATGTTTAGTATAGAAAAAAGAAAAGGATTAGAAAATAAAGTAAATAATAAGGGTTGATAAAAGCAAGAAAGAAAAACAAGCTCCACAACTTTATATTTAATGCATACATTGACATACATTAAGTGTCCAAATTTTAATAGTAAATATAAAATTTGAACTTTTTAAGGAGGGGGTAATGTGAGAGTACCATATGAGCCTCACCTAAAACAATTTGTGTTTCTTTGTGAATTTAACTGTGCCTATATCGAATCAACAGATATAAATAACTTACACTTATCTTAAGCTTTTCATATATCAGCTATATATATAAATTAGTTAGTATTAAAAGAATAATTCTAAAAATGAATAATTCTAATTTGTTTACACACACATAAATAAATGTTTCTAACTAATAGTAATTTTTATTAACCAAAACTTGACATTTGACAAAGCCTTAAGTCAACATTGCATTTTTATCAGTTGAAACAAAGGAAATAAATGTTTAAGGTTCATTACAAATTGTATACTTTAAACAATAGAGTGTGCATGTGATTATGTGATATGCTTGCAGAAATTAATCCAGTATAAAAATGAACTAATATTGTTATAACAATAATCTATTTAGTTATCAAGGCAAGAACTACGTCTGTAAATTTAAATGTGTTCGAATTTAGAACACATTTAAGAAAAAAAAAGAAGATTCAATATTTTAAAACCTGCTTCAAGTAATTAATTTACTGCCTTTTAATATTATAAAGAACTATAGAAAAATAATCAATGAAATTAACAAGGTTATAAAAGTTATCAACGTCTTCAAAATGAGCTTTCAAAATATATATTTAAGAAGACAAAAATTTATAAAGATGTTCTTTGGCTAGATAATTTATGCCAGAGATTTTTGCTGATGTTTTAAACCTGAACATGGAAATTTATTCCTACTTAATCAATGCCTAAAATATAATCGTTGTAATTCTCATTTAAAAAGCTGCCTTAATATTGGAGTATTATATTGAAGATGTTAAATATTTTACTATGCAAATATTTAAAAAAATGAATATCTGGATTGCCTCTTCGAAGGATGATCAATGAACTTTATGTTTCAACATTCATCGTCATTTTATTTCATCTAAGGAGGGATATAAAACCGTTATTCTTTCTCGTCTTGGATTATTTCATTGTGTATTTTAATAACCCTTAAACTTTATTTCCTTTGTGGATAATTATATTTACTTAGAAAAATTACTTTGTATATTAAAATGGAGAACTGATAAGATGAACACTTTATTTTTTTTATTTATTTAATAAAATTTAGATGTTGATATTTTGATGAAAATGATGCCTGACTAAGGTAAAAGTTTTTAAATTATTTCAATTTGGAAGTAAGATTTATTATATTCCAAATTGAATTTTACATAACAATTAATATAATTTTTTTTTAAACATACATAATTAATATCAGAATACAACTGCCTGACTTGTAAAAAAATGAGTAGATTTGATGTCACTCTAAATCAGCTACTTTTTAGCCCACGTATCATATTATATGACATTCTAAAGAAAATCGAAAGTTCTGTAAGATGGTGCCCTCTTCAGAATTATTTTACAAGTAAAAAATCAATAAAAATGACCATATATGTCAAACAAAACCAAAGCACCATCTCCTCACCACCTTTTCTTGAATCTTATTGGCTGTCCAACTTCTGTTAAAAAGGGAAATGGCTGCCAAAAAGTAAAAAGTTACATTCGTTTTGAGTTTTATTACGAAAATGATAAACGAATGTTTACAACATTTTAAACAATATTTGAATTGAATTACAAATTATTATTGATAAAATAATACTAAAAATCAAATTATTTTAGAAAAATAGTTAAGATATTACCAAGAATTATTTATTTATTGCTACATATTTATCATAATGTTAAAGTGAAAAAAAAAAGATTGCTGACGCAATCTTTTTTGGCTGGTTGAATAGTGGTTACTTTTATTTCACCGCAATTGAATATTTTTTAAATTATAAATCAAATTTTATTTTTGAAAAGACTTTCGTTTACTTTCGTAATCTGACAATTTAGTAATATACTTTTTACAAATGAAACTAACGTATTTATATTATTAAAAGTGAATCTATTTGAACAATAGATTTTGTTAAAGCTGTGAGTTGGCCAATTAAAAGTTTTGATTTTTAACTTATTCAGCCAATTAAATAATAATCGTTGAAAGGGTTTTAATTTAGTTTGAATGGATGTTATCTTATATAGGCATATAACACACACTGAATTATTTTAATGACAATATGTAGATTTATAATGTATCATGTGTCTTATTTATTATATACATTATTTTAAATTATATATATGTAAATGATTACATTATTTTTTTTAATATTAAATAATTTATTAGTGTATATATATATATATAAGCACAGATTATAATTTTAAATTTTAATATTTTTATGTGATAATATTTTTGTTTTTATTACTGATTAAAATGTGTTAAACTTGATTTCAAAATTAAACAGGTCTCGTTTGTTTATTTTATTTAGTCGTTTTATAAAACCAATAATTATAAATATACATACTCACGCATATATATATTGAATCAACTTAGTAATTTAATATTTATAAGAAAGTTATATATAGCTTATATTAAATTTATCATTACTATGGGATATTTGAGGAAAAGCCTGCAGAGAGTCGATTGCAAATTTCTACTCAGCTCAAATTCCGAGAGTAACGAGGTTATTAATAGGGGAGTGAATTGGATTATATTTTAAATCACATCATCCATGGCATTCTATAAAAAGACTCAAAGTCAGACTATAGTTAGATGTGACTTCCTCGAGTCCTGAAAAGGATCATCCAATGGCTAAAAACAAATAAATGGTGTACAAATCTCTCTCCAAAATCAATTATTGCAAAATTAATTTGCAATAAAATATTCTGTACTCAATACCTTAATCTTCATATTTGGCTTTTAAAAGTTCATTTAAAAGAAGACACCTCAGGAACAATATTTTGTTTGTGGCTTAATTAATTAAAACTCCAAGGAATGATTGGACTTTAATATAAAGTTAGTTAAATACTCATCATACTTATTAGTAAATTTTTTTGATTGTGACTCCAGTAAGAATGTACATGGGAAAAGAGCATCTGCAACACTATTTTCTTTGAATTTTTTTTCCTCCTAAAAGAAACTAAAAAAATAAAGCTTAAATAAATAACGTTATGGACTAAAATGTGAAACCAAGCATCTGGATTTGAACCCAGGAAGAAAAGTATTTAAAATATGAAAGTAATCTGCAAGACTAATTTTCAACAGTTTTCATTATTGTGATCAATATAACTACATCCTCAATGAAAAGAATTTTAGGTGCATCCATAATCATATGTGTTTTCCAAGGCAGTGAACTGAAAAATGGTAATTGGTGTGTGGACAATACATATGTGTTTTCTGTCAAATTGGCCTTGACTGTACAAAATATTCAGTCTTAGCTTTGAGGGAACCCAAACCAAAAAGATGCATAATGTTTTGTTGTTTATTTATTTTGCTTTTATTTATATGTTCGTTAGTATGTTTAATAGGTATTTAACAGTTATAGGAATTTTTTTTTAAAAAAAATAGTTAAGGCTTTACTTCATTAGCGTTTGAAATAAATTAATATATATATATATGTGCTCTGTGCACAGATAATGAAGTTATTCATTGTGCGTAAAATTATCAAAATTTACCGCCAAGCACTTTCGGGACGTTTATAGTCCCATATTCATGGCAACTTGTATTTGATTAATAACTATAATATTAATGCAAATTTTATGTAAATTCATATGCAGATGTTACATGGACTATTTTTGAGACAGAGAAAAGCAGGCCTCTCTTCTGTTGATTGCTGCTGGGTCACTTACAATGTAGTAAGTGTCCCTGATTTTATGTTTAATATTGTTTGTTTCAGAGCAAATGACACTGGCTGCTTGACCTATAAGAAACTATTGAAAAAAAAAATGTTAATGTGTTATAATGACAAAGCATAAATGCTTATATATTTGTCAAAAAAAAAGAAAGGATTTTTTATCAAAATTATGTGCCTATTATTAGATGTGTGAAAATTATTTAAATAGTCATTGTTATGTCTTACCATGTAAAAGCAATATGTCTGGATCATAAATCTTGAATGAATGTTGCTGGATACTTGACTTTTGAAACTAATATAGTACATGGTTTGGTTTGCGATCAGTCAAAACTTTGACATTTTTCATCAAGACTATAGTCACTCTGTGTGTATATGTGTGAAGCTGTAAATGCTGAGTATTACTGAGGTAGAGTTATGTACCATCTTGAGTGGATAGATAGAAAATAACAATCTTATAATTTAGTTACTATGTATGCAGGTATTGGGAGATCAAGGACTTGATCCCAGCTCCATTTGTATTTATTATTTGAGTTGGGAATTATTGATACAGTTGTGATAAAAATGTTTTGCATGCCTATTTAAAGTAAATATGTGGAGACTACCTCCCTCACATAATACGTAGCTTCAGAAAGAAGTCAGTTCTCTGACCAATGCTAACATTTAAAGTTATGAATTGTTTAATTTCCCTTACTGAGACACTAATGTGTGCATTGTGAAGTGCTGCATAGTGCTATAAAATATCTGGGTTTTTTGCAAGATACAATATAAGTTGCTATGACAAAGTTAAGGTTATAATCTGATGTGGGGGGTGACAGAGAGTTAAACTAATTTATAAGCTGGCCGATCTGTAGTCAGAGTTTGTGTAAGGTAATAAAATTAGACATCATCAAGCAGTGGCAACATACTAGACTATCAAAATGTATACCATTGCTAAAGTGGTAACATGATGATCAGAATTACAGGGGGGTAGCAATGAATATTTAACATGCATGGAAATAAAATTATGGTTTTATATTTCAACCAATTATTTAGACTGGTTAGAAAATTTGGATATAACATTATCTTTGCATAGGAAATACAAAATATTATTATTGGAATAGTTAAATTTATCATTGTTGTAGTGAAAAGGGGCCAAGAAATTGAGTAGGCCATAGGGTTGAGTTATAAGATAATTTTATATTTATATTTAAATGCAGAATTCTGATTCCGTGCATAAGCCCATTAACATTAAATTGAAATATGGATCAAAACAGTGATTAAGTTTTAAGGAAATTTAAATAATCTGAAAGTATATATACCCACTATACATAAATTCCTTCTTTTTTTCTTTTTTCCCCCTCAATTTTGTCTATATTCTTTTTTCCACATAATTTATTAATAATCTTAATTGGATAATCATTTTTTACTGCCTCATTTTTTATACACTCCATTTCCTCCTTAAATACATAAGATTAATATCGTTAATAATAGAATAGTTACAGGAATGAATCTATGTTCAGAGGAGGGGTTATTTAAGGAGGAAATGGAGTGCATAAAAAATGAGGCAGTAAAAAAGGATTATCCAATTAAGATTATTAATAAATTATGTGGAAAAAAGAATATAGACAAAACTGAGAGGAAATTGAGGAAAAAGAAAGAAAAAAAGAAGGAATTTATGTATAGTGGGTATAAAGTGTCAAAAAGTACTTTTTTTTAAGATTAAAAAGATAATGAGGGATATGAATAAGAAATATGGGAAGGAATGTCGTTTATTGTTGAAACCAGTATATAAAAGGAAATGTAATTTAGGTAATAAGGAATGTTGAAAACATAAATGGTATTTATAAAATAGAATGTTTGGATTGTAAAAAAGATAATAGAGATAGTCAAAATAAGAGTCATAGATCAAATTCATAGATCACATGACCCTATCTCTTAATAATAGAGATGTATCATATATTGATACAACAAAGAACAAATTAGAGACAAGATTGAAACAGCATTTGAGAGATAGGAATTCTAATGTAAATATACATATTAAGGAAGTTGGACATACAGATTTTAAGATTAAAATGTTGGAGGGGGTTAGATTATATAAAGAAAGAATGGTAAAAGAGAGTTTATATATAAAAAGATATAAACCTGTTTTAAATAAAATTGGATAAGTAATGTATAAAGAATTATTTTTGGAAATAAATTCATTTTTGAAGTATATAAGAAAGAAAAAGGAATTAAGTGTTTTATTGTAACAATTGATTTTTTGGATAAAAGAAAATGTAAAAAAGGGAAAGTTTTTTGAGAAGGGAGTCAAGTAAGTGTGGTGTATATTTTGTGTTTTAATTTAATTGATTTTAATGTATTTTATTTATTTTAATTTTTATGGGGTTTATATATTTTTCTGTGTGTTTTTTATATTGTTTTGATTTTTTTGGTCTTTTTGGGTTTATTATGTGAAGTTTGTTATAATGTAATATGTTTTTTCTAGATCCTTGAAAATTACTATAGAGTAAAAATAGTTGAAACGTTGGAACAAGTGGATATATATATATATACAACAAATAAAGTTTTTGAAAAGAAAAGAAGTGTTTTAATTATTGAATTATATGGTTATATATTAGAAATATACACAACATTCTTGTAATTACCACTCGAAATCATATATCTATATAAAGTAGAAGAAAGTTGTCTATATTATTTAGTTAGCAGTAATAACTTATCACGAGAGGATTTGCATAATTGTTATTAAGTTTAAATTAAGACTATTTTTGAGACAATTTAATGACTTTCTTCATTATATCCTATAGTAATAAGCATGGATGAAGATCTCTTGTGGACATTACGATTTCATAGTTACAATTTGGCGTCCGGGTATACATAATCTTATTATGACTATCATTAGATAAACACACTAGCATTCCTTGTTCAGTTCCAGGGTTATTTTCAATCGACTATCTACTTGCCTAAAGTTGAGGTTAGAATATATATATATATATTGTAATAATGAAATTCTAATTCAATCCCCATGATTTTTTTATTTAATATTGGCCATTTTACCTTTATAGCGACTTAACAAAAAGAGAACATAAATATAAGATATAAATCGTTTTAGTTACTGTAGAAAGTTGTATAGTTGTTGGATGGATATGTATGAAATTGTGTAATATAATTGGAACACTATTGAATGATTAATAAAAAATAAAATTAAACTAATATTCTGATTAAAATATTTATTCTAACTAAAGTAATATTCAAAATATTAGTTAATCTATATAAAACAAATGAGTAAGAAGTGACGTTAATTTTTTTATATATATAAAACTTGAATACATTTTGTATTCCAACTTATAAAGTTATATATTTTGTAAAGATGTTTTAACTACAGAAAACAGCTTATTAGAAAAGAAATTAAATGAAGGAAGGAACAAAGAAATTTAATGCCAAATGAGGTTAAATACTATGGCAAAGTACCAAGGAAAATGATACTATAGAACATTTTTATTTTGCTTAGAAAGAAAAAAGAACAAGAACTTTTATTTAATATATATTAACAATATAGTGGAAATATTCTAATATACTATAAAGCATGATGAACCAAATGGAGTGAATAGTAACGCTTCTGTGCATAAAGGCTATTCAACTGCTGTGAAAAATCTATATACAATAGCATCAAAATCGAATTCATTTCATGATGGTAAAAATTTTTAGTGAAGCAATGAAAACTAAAGTCATAAAATCAGTTGAAAAAATAAGCAACTGAATTTATTAATGAAAATTGGAATTCATATTGAAATATTCTAAATACAATTATGAGATATTGGATTGAATTTAAAAGTAGTCATCAAAGTTTATAATTCTAAAATAGAATACGCAGATTTGGCATATATGTATAAATGGTATATACATAAACTACACATAATGAAACACCATGGAATATCAGCATAAGATTTAAAGAATTTTGGCCTATAATTTTTGTATATATTTGCTCTAAATAAAAGTGTAAATATATTGTACATCTTATTATCATTAATAAATACTATGCTTAGTGGCATTCTTTACATATAGGAGGGTATTTATTAGGACAATTCATTTCCCTTATTTAAATATCAAGATTCGAATGTATATGTCATTTAGTCTACATATAAATATTGTGTAATAGAAAAACATTACTGTAAAACATTAATACTATTTTTATGCGGAATCATTATTCTCATTATTATTTAATTTAAGTGAGAGTCTGCCCAATTGTCTCACCATATACAATGTTTGTTGAAATAATCACTTCGTAAGTATGTAAAATATTATTCATGAAAGCTTAATCATATAATTATGAAAGTACAAAAATGCAGGTTTATAAAGTGGTAACCAAATCAATCATTCTATCTAAAGTTCGTTAACAAAAAATATATTAATGTAAATTGTTTGCAACAGGTGATAATATAATTCTATAAATAATTTATTAAACATTCTACCTCATTATCTGCCAACTAAATAATAGACCGTTTAATAAAATATTTATTTACTTAAGTAATATTTGTTCTATTTTGTTATCATCATTATATTAAGTAAATATGATTTCGTCATTTAATTTTTTTTTAAAAATAACTCGTTGGGATGATCTCATTTTTTACTAGTCATCTATAGTTGCATATTTATATATGTTGTAAATGGTAACAAATTTTTTATAAGAAAATCCTGAAAATTAAACAAACATATATTATTAATATGATAAAGAATATTTAAATATTTAATATTCTTTCAAAATATGGTTTGGGTTCAGTAAAATCCTTTTGCAATTCGAACAATATTTTCATAGATAAGATTCTCAATTTAATAAATAACATTTCTGTAGTATAATTTTTACTATACCACTCTCATACAAAATAGGAACTGATTTCTTACTGCTTTTAGCACGTTGTGGAGAGGTGTAATTATAAATATATGACTAAAGCCGTGTAAAAAAGATTTATGATTCCCAATATGTACATTTTGTGCTGAACAAACACTCAGCAGTAGGCCCAGATCACACTTACAGATAATATTATCACTGTTCAGTATATAGATAGACAGACAGATAGATAGATAGACAATCACTATATTTTAATTGATTATTCTCAAACTTACTACTCTCTCAAGTTTGGCACAAGCTATTTGATGGAAGTATATTAATATTTGAATTAGTCATTCATGATATTAAAAATTATTCACTTAATGAATAATAATTCTGCAGTGTAATGTTCACTACACATTTTTATGCAACATAGGGACTAGTTTCTAACCACTTTTAATGCCTTGAGAGGAGGTTAATCATAAACATATTACCAAAACAGACCCTATCTTGTGTGAGAGTAATGCAATAAAAATTACACTACAGAAATATTAGTCATTCAATGGATAATTTCTTGTCTAATAATTAGTAAAAATTATTAATATACTTCCATCAAGTGATTTGGGTCAAACTTGTGAGGGCAGTAAATTTGAGACATCATTAAACTGCAGTAATTGGCTATTTATAGATGAAATGTGACAATTCAATTTCACAATGGCTGTGTAGTGTTAACCATGGTCTAATTGTATTGAAATCACATGAATATTCATGTTTGAACATGTTTAAGGTAATATGGGTAAAATTTAAGCTACTAGAGCTAGGTATTAGTTATCTATTGAGAAGATAATAAATATCTGTGCATACCCTTTGGTATGAAAATGAGTGATCAAAATTTTGAGCAATGTACTAATATCAAATTTTGTGTTAAATTCAGATATGTGCTACTGAAATGTTACAACTGTTGTAAGTGGCATATAGAGAAAATATTGTGAAGAAATAGTGTTCTGAGTGGTATAAGATATTCAAAGTTGAGTGAGAAGATATGATGGATGATCCCAAAAGCAGCCAGTCAAAAACAACAATGACTGATATTAATATTAACAAGTGAGATGTACAATATGTTCCAAGAGATGATTAGGAATGAGATTGATAGATGGAAATTTGCAGATTAATCAAAAAACAGGACACTTTTGATGGAATTGGCATGAGAAAGAATACTGCAAAGTTAGTACCTCAGATTATTGATGAATGAATAGCCTTTTTGTCCAAAAAATCAATTAGACAACAAAACCATCCTGTCTATTTACCTGACTTATCTTCCTGTGATTTTTGGCTATTGCCAAAATTAAAAGCTTCATTATAAGGAGGAAGACTTACTACTTTAACTGATATCCAGAAGAATGTATTCCTGAAATGATTTCAGGATGTGCTCCAACAAATGTGAATGCCATTTTAATCAGTATATAGATGCACAATGGAATTACAATGTATAATTCCACATGTATATTTTACAAAGGTGCATTCTGGCAATTAATGTCTGACAATTTGTAATCTGGAACAATTGTTGAGTGCTAGTTCAGCACCAAAGGTGCATTTTGAATATCATACATAATTTTTCACATGGTTTTGGTGATATATTTATGATTACATCTCTCCAAAAAGTATCAAAAGTGATTAGAAATCAGACCCTACCACGCATGCAAATGGTAAAGAGAGAATTACTTTATAGAAACATAATGCATTAACTGCATAATTTTTAATCTAATAAATAACTAATAAAAATTATTAATATACTTTTATCAAGTGGTTTGTATTAAATTTGTGAGGGGAGTAAGTTTGAAGCTTATCAATAAAACTGTATTAAATGGATATATATATATATATATATATATATATATATTATCCATTTAATACAGTTCCCATATAGATATATATATATATATATATATATATTGATCTGGGTGGGAAGAAGATCACTATGATTATATAAATTAAAAATACAAATAAATAAAAATATATATAATCTTGATCTACTCCAGCTGCACTTTTAATATTACAGCACCCTAATCTGACAAATGGATAAATCAAACACAGAAGGTGAAGATCACCAATGGTACCTTTAACCAAACCACAGCTATAAGAAATATAATCTGCAGCCACATTTCCAGGCTAAAGGACTTCTCAGATACTAAATTTTAATCCTCCTCCCATCCAACACATTTTTATTCATTAACCTCCAGTGCCATCTAACAATAAACTATAAGTAGCATGCCTGGACATCAGATTTACACATTTCTAGCTTGTTTTAACCCTTTGCTAGCTCTTTTTTTTTGTTTATATGACAATAAATTATAGTAAGCCATTTAAGTCCTGCTCTTAATTACAAATTATTTAGTGATAATATACTTTGTAGGAGAAAGAACCAAACTATAATTAGCAAACAAATACACTCTTAATTCAATAATACTAAAATACTATAATAAAGAAAATTATAAATTATTACATACACTTTTGCTGAAATATATAACAATAAAGAGTAATACAGTTAATATATTATAGACATACTTATGCACACATATTATGACAATTCAATGTATTCAAAAAAGCTTTATACATATTAACCAAATATATTATGAGATATTTAATGTACATGCACAGGTAGAGTTCACTTTATATCACAATTATTGAAAGCATGCAAAGATTGCTTCAATAAAGTCAAGATCAGTTCATGAATGAAAATAATCAAGTTCATAATTACCTAGGTATTTTGCACTTTATATTTCAGGAATGCAGCTTCTTACTTCATCTGCTAAATTGGTAACCAACTGATTGGATTTTGGGCTTCTTAGTAGTTTTATTATTGGATGTCTTCCTTTGTTTATTGATAGACATTCTTGATGGCTCAGATTATTATGTGGGCATGACTTTTAACTGGAGGACTTCTGGTGTTCTGGAGGATTGCCTCATATTCTATTAGCTATTTAGCACCACATGATATTAACTGACTGATGAATGAAATATGACAAACAAAATCAGAGTCTGAATGATGATGAATAGACTTTCAGTCCTTTTATATGATCCCCTCTCATTGTCTCTTTTATCCCTCCAATTTACTTTAATAAATTTGTAATTTATTATTAATTATATTTCCATTGTTTGCTTAATCTGCATACCTGCTTAGACTAACCTAGCCACTGGATAAGATATGGTTCTGAATTATTTCCCATTGTTTCCATTTATAGTTATCATTCACTTTCTTTCATTTATCAGCCAAGCAATCTTTAAGTAAAATTAAATTTATATTATATGCTTTTCTTTTACTTGTTTGTTTAATTCAACTTTTCTTTTTTTTTCACATACACATTTTCTTTAAATGACATTTATTTTACATAGTGCTATGTTTTTATAAACTGTAATAGTAATAATCAGCCATTAAGCTAATGCACATGCATTTTGTGGATTTTTAACTATAAATGAATACTCTCACTTCCAAACACAAGATAAAGTCCTTGTGAAAAGATAGAATGAATCAATCTATCCTTTCAACCCAAATGTTTATGTATGGAAAGATCTTAAGCACTTGGGAATGAGAGCATGAAGATGTTAAGCAATCACTTTAAATTACTTTTACTATGCCTGAATGAATGATGTATTGTAAATTCTAGAAAATTTCATAAGTGTCATTCATTCAGGCATAGTAAAAAGTGACCACTTAACATCTTCATGCTCTCATTCCTAAATGATTAAGATTTGCTCATATATAAACATTTGGATTGAAAGAATAGAGGGATTCATTCTATCTTTTCACAAAGACTTTATCTTGTGTTTGGAAGTGAGAGTATTCATTTATAGTTAAAAATCCACAAAGCACATGGGCATTAGCTTAATTGATGATTATTATTATCTTTAAGTAAATGAAAAGAGAGAACTAAGTTTTTAAATCTTTAATTTAGTTAAATGTCTCCACCCTCTAATTGTTTTTTTTTAAACTAATACACTTTCACTAATAAATGATGCAATGTTTTTCTCATTGGCAATCTGTGATTATAAGAAAAAACTCTTTAACTCTTTAATTAAACTTTTTCTTAACTTCTTCTAAATTAAATTTTTATTAATTAAACCTTTAATAATTTTTTTAATGAAATCTGCTTTAACCATTTTTGACAAATAATTCTGTAGTACTTTTATTTTAATTTAATAATTTTTTTAATTAAAAAAACTTATGAACATTTAATGCTGTTTATTTCTGGTATATTACACCACCCTCCGTTTGAGTGTAAAATGCATCCTTTCAACCATTTTATCTATAATAATTACTGTATATCTTTAACTGGTAATTATTATTGTTTTTACATTATGGCTTCTAAAATTTTATTCAAATTTTTACTCATTAAATCCATCTTGGAGCTGCTGTTACATTTCCTTGATGAGGATTATCTTTCTTAACTACCATTTCTTATAGGCTGGACAAGGTTGATTTCAACAATCATGTCCTGCATAATGACCATGAGGATAACATTCATCTTTCTGATGTGAACAGAGATTTTGACCAAGGCAAAAGCAGAGCTTGCCTCACTCATACCAACTTACATCTATAAATATAAAAAATAAAGCTTTTATGCTGGATTTTCTACCACATGTTTGGATAAGCCCACCACTTGCTCCAATGGATCTGTATCCTAGAAAGTAGAAAAAATGCTGTGAATGGCAGGATTCCTCAACTGACCTATTTGACTTACACTATTAGTAATAATTATGAGATGTGGTAATTCTCCCCCAAAGAATTTATTCATGGCTTATTGTGGGTGTTTACAGTGCATATATTTTCAATAAGTGTTGGTATTATTTCACTCAATGGATATTGAATGGGGACAGGAATTTCTCCTGTTTAGCCCATTGTGGGTACTATTTTTACACAACCAACTGCCTACACTTATTATACTGTCTTTAATCTGCACTTTCTTGCTCCACCCTGTCTTCTTTTCAACTCCAATTCCTCTGATACTCCACACTTTTACTAATGACTCTATATACTACTCTCCATAATTTTACCTACTATTATATTCCATTTATTTTATTTATTTATACATATTTATATTAACCTTTACAAACATTATTTTAAACCATTTATTTATCTTGCTTTTATTGACATGCCTGTATTAAAAAAAATTTCTTTTATTTTTATTTATCTCTCTCAGAAAGTTTTTTTTATTTATTAACATTGTCTCCCTTTTTTCATAGTCAGTATGCTGATTTAAATTTTTTGTCACCTACAAGTCCATCCCATTTTATTTAAATTACTAGCCTAATCTTTGTCAGGTATTTTTTTATTACTTTTTCAGTCTTCACTTGGACCAGAGAATCTCAATCAATTTCCACACCTGGGTTGGTGTTCCAGCCAATTAGTTTCTGGTTCATGAATATTGCATATAAAATGTTATCTTCTTTTAAAGCTATGTGACAATCATTCCTGCCATTTCTATCCCAATTATTTTGATTTCCACTGTAATTTATAATATCGAGAACATGTTTGCTTCCTTTGCTTTCAAAGAATTTAAATCTCTCTTTTCTAATTTTCTCTTCAAGCCTTCTGCTGTCAAGTATTTTCATAAACTCTACCATTTTCTCAACAACATTCTTTATATCACATATTTTCACCCATACTTTCTTGATCTGCCAGGGTCCTTTTTACATTTACATTCATGTTTACGTTTTTTCCTTTCTTGTCTTTTAATTCTACTAACACTTTGTAATATAAACTTATTTTCACATCCAGGCTTCTCATTCATATTAAAATGATTCCCATTTCCAGCTTATTTTTTAAATCAACAATATTTTCTGTTTTCTTTTCAAATTTATTTTCTAATTCATTTTCATTTGTACTATCTACACTATCTTCAACTGACTTACTTATATCTATTCATTCCCTTTTTCCTTTCATCTCTTCTAATTTGTCTCATCTTATTATTAGTTTATCCAAACTTCTTAGGTTCTCTTGCCTTTCCCTACTCTCTTGTCATCCCATCATAGTTTTAAACCTCCACTGTCCTATTTTTTCTATCAGTGCTTCCATTCTTTTTAGTTTTCAAAAAAAATGTTTTACTTATTTCTCTTTATTTCTATTTGAAATACTTTTTCCTTAACCAAAGCATGCAATTGCCTCTATTGCCATTGGTCTTTCTTGTATACATGTCCTCAATAACCTAATCTGCCTAAATGTCTATCTCTTTAGACTCTCTTTCCATTTGCACTTATTATAGCTTGTTTGCTTTTGGGACCCTCTCTTTCTACAACATGTACCACTTTCTTAATTATAATTATGTAATTTAGCATTTCTTCAAAATCTTTTTTTTAACTTCTAAATAAAATGTAATTTATAATTGCTTAACCACTTGGGCACCATTTGAACAATCTAGGATGAAGATTGCTATGATTATATAAATTAAAAATACAAATAAATAAAAAATATATAATCTCAATTTTCTCCAGCTGCACTTTAAATATGCACACCGATCTGACAAATGAGGAAATCAAATACAAAAGTTGAAGACCACCAATGGTATCTTTAAACAAACAATGGCTCTAAGAAATATTTCCTGTGGTGACATTTGCAGGCTAAAGAGCTTCTCAGCTACTAAATTTTAATCCCTCTGCTACTAAATTTTAATCTCTCTGTTACCCAAAGTACTTTTATTTATTTTTAGATAAAACCTCAGATGCCAGCTAACAATAAACTATAATTAGCATGCCTTAATGTTAGGTAAACACATTTATCACTTGTTTTAACCCTTTGCTAGAACTTTTGTTTGGTTATAAGACAGTAAATTATAATAAGCCACTTAAAACCTGCTGTTAATTATAAATTATCTAGTAGTAATTGTTATATCTGTAAATCGTTGCCGATAAAATTACTTTAGAAGTAAAATCGTGGAAAAATAAGACTTATTATTCTAAGCATAGAAAAGTATGTGTGCACATAAAGAAATAGAAAGAATTGAAAGGTATATAATAGTTATCTAAAAACGAGTGTTAAAGTATGGCAAAAAAAACATATGTAATTGAAGCGAGAAGGAAAACACTAAAATTGTATAAACTGTAAATAAACTTATGATTTAAACAGAATAATGTTAAATCAAATTATAGAAACAAAATCCAAGATGGATGTAAAGACTAATAAAAAGATTATGAATTCCTGAGGTGATAAGAAACTAGATTAATTAAAATAACTTTTAATTAATAGACAATGGAATGCATGAGACTAAAATGCAGTTTGGAAGGAGAAAGTGATTCATTCTTTTCCTGAGAGCCAGAGTGAGTGCAAGGACTTTGTGAAATTACATTCACTCAGGAATATCAGATGCCACCCAGCCAACTTGGGGCTGAAGGTTAAAAGTACCGACTAGGGTAATGTACAACTCACCACAGGTTTATTTTTATTTTGTAAGCCTTCAGGTTTTGTAATAATATTATTGTGGGAAATCAGTAATATATGTATTATTTAATAGACTAATTATAGATCTGTAAACTATACTAAAATTTATGTCAAATATAGCTAACATTTATTTTAAATATTATTTGTAGTGTTTTTATTATTTTGTAAAGACATAACAAAATTGGCACAGTCAGTGATTGAACTTTGTGGGTAGATTAATGAATAGTCGGTAATAAAAAGTTTTTTTTTTTCTTCAAGTAGCGAAAAAATAAAAAAAATGTCAATAGGGCAAGCTAGAATCGCAGAATTCGACATAGGTTGTCTGCAGGAATGGCCGTATTATGTAATGCAGTTGCAAATTTTTTTCAAATTGAATTTAATTTGTGAAAATGAAAAGAAAGTAGCCGCATTTTTCTGTCTATCAGGGAGAAAGGTTATTGAAATAGCAAATAAACTTTTCAGGGACAAATAACAGATCTAATTAGTTATGACAAGTTAGTAAATAAGTTAACAGAATATTTCAGCCCTAAGCCATCATTATATGTAGCCAGACTAAACTTACGGAAATGTAAACAGGAGAGAAATGAATCCATTAAAGAGTATGATATTGCTCTATGTCAGCTAGCTAAAAATTGCGATTATGGCAATTTTGTAGATCAGATCTTAATAGATCAACTACTTTGGGAAATTTGCGATGAGAGATTAAGACAGTCTTTATTGTCAGAAGTAAAATTAATGTACGATAGTGCAATCCAAAAAGGGATTGTATACGAATCCGTAATAGACTAAGAGAATTTTCTAAAAAAGAAGAAAATAGTAGAATAGAGATTTATAAAATAAACAAGTATTAAAAATAATAATGGACTGTATAACCAAGATCAGTTGTTTTTAAAAATTTTAATGTTTCAGAAGAAAATTAAAATGGAAATAGATAGTGGGTCCGGAATTTTGTTAATTTCTAAAAAGTTGTGGAATGAAATAGCTATAGATAATCCTGGGATAGAATTACAAAAAGTATCATCAAAAATTAATGTAGATATTGAGAACTTTATAAATAGATGCAAGATATGACAAGAAAAAAGGACCTGGCCAGTAAAACAATATGTATCATGGCCAAATGCATCGAGTCCATGGCAACATATACATATAGACCATTTGGACCTATAGAGGGAAAAACATATTTTATATTAATTGATGCAACTTTTAAATGGATAGAATGCCATCAAGCGAAATCTACAAGTAGTGAGGAAACAATAAAAATACTAAAGGAAATATTTTTAACACACGGTTTTCCAGAGGCGATTGTGTCAGATAACGGACCAAGCTTTGTGAGTAACGAATTTAAACAGTGCATGGACTCATGGAATATAAAACATATATTGACACCACCATATTACCTCGAGTCGAATGGTCTAGATGAGAGAGCAGTGCGACAAGCAAAGCAATTTATTAAAAAGAGTACTAGTAGGGATATTCAGAAGATTTTAAAAGAATTCATGTGGTATCAGATGACAAGAAAATCTGTGGAAATACTGTTTGGAAGAAAAATAAGAACTGGACTTGATTTCTTAAAACCAATGAAATTCGAGTGATGGGAACCAGAAGAAACAATAGAAAAATTTGGAATTGGGAGATAACGTAATGTGCAGAGATATGTTAAGGAAAAAATGGATAAATGGTATGATAGAGAAAAAATTATCAAAGCAAATTTACATAATTAAAGGTGAAGATAACCGAATCTATAGACATCATAAAAATCATATTAGAAGACGGTATGAAAGTGAACAAAATAGTTACAATTCGCAACAACAAATAGAGATAGCAGATGAACCTAAAGATATAAAACAGAATGAGAGAAATACAGATATTAAAGCACACGAGGAAATGGTTTTAGAAGAGACAATGGAAATCGATAACAGTTTTCCGCAAGATGAAAAAAAATCACTGAGACCAGTGCATTTTAAAAAAAAAAACAGCATATTTGGAAGATTTTGTAGCATCAGAAAAACAAAACTTCTAAAGTGGAGGAGGAGTGTTATATCTGTAAATAGTTGCCGATAAAATTACTTTAGAAGTAAAATCATGGGAAAATAAGAGTTATTATTCTAAGCATAGAAAAGTATGTGTGCACATAAAGAAATAGAAAGAATTGAAAGGTATATAATAGTTATCTAAAAACAAGTGTTAAAGTATGGCAGAAGAAAACATATGTAATTGAAGCGAAAAGGAAAAGACTAAAATTGTATAACCTGTAAATAAACTTATGATTTAAACAGAATAATGTTAAATCAAATTATAGAAACAAAATCCAAGATGGAAGTAAAGACTAATAAAAAGATTATGAATTCCTGAGGTGATAAGAAACTAGATTAATTAAAATAACTTTTAATTAATAGACAATGGAATGCATGAGACTAAAACACAGTTTGGAAGGAGAAAGTGATTCATTCTTTTCCTGAGAGCCAGAGTGAGTGCAAGGACTTTGTGAAATTACATTCACTCAGGAATATCGGATGCCACCCAGCCAACTCGGAGCTGAAGGTTAAAAGTACTGACTAGGGTAATGTACAACCCACCATGGGTTTATTTTTATTTCATAAGTCTCTGGGTTTTGTAATAATATTATTGTGGGAAATCAGTAATATATGTATTATTTAATAGACTAATTATAGATCTGGAAACTATACTAAAATGTATGTCAAATATAGCTAACATTTATTTTAAGTATTATTTGTAATGTTTTTATTATTTTGTAAAGACATAACAGTGATATACTTTACAGGAGAAATGATCAAACTATAATTAGCAAACAAATAGTTTATTTAACAACACTCTTAATTCAATAATATTAAAATGCTATAAAAAAATTCTTATAAATCATTACACATTCTTTTACTGAAATATATAAAAATAAAGGGGAATGTGGGTAATATAGTATAGACATACTTATGCACACATATTTAAATATATGCAAGGAAAGCTGTATATGTATTAACCAAATATATTATAAGATATTTAATTACACATACATACTAGAGTTCACTTTATATGACAATTATAGAAAGCATTCAAAGATTGCTAAAGCTATTAATGTTCAATAAAGTCAAGATCAGGTCATGAATGAAAAATAAGCAAGTTTATAATTACCTAGTATTTTGCAAATTATATTTCAGGAATGCAGCTCCTCAGTTCATCTGTTGGATTGATTACCAACCAGTTGGATATTGTGCTTTTAGTAATTTTAGTTATTGGCTGACTTTTTTAATTTATTGATATAGAAATTCTTGATTGTTCAGATTATTATGTGGGTATGACATCTAACTAAAGGACTTCTGATGTTTTGGAGGACCAGGCTCAAACAGTGGCCTCATACTCCACCACATGATATTAATTGACTCATGAATCAAATATGGCAAGTACAATCAGAAATCAGAATCCAAATAATAATAAATAGATTTTCAGTCTTTTTATATGATGCCCTCTCATTGTCTCTTTTATCACTCTGATTTAATTTAATTAATTTTTAATTTTTTATTATTTTTATTTCCATTGTTGTATGAATCTGCATACCAGCTGAGATTAATCTAGCTACTGGAAAAGATATGCTTCTGAATTATTTCCCATTGTTTCCATTTATAGTTATTGTTCCAATTCTTCCATTTATCACCCAAGCAATCTATAACCAAAATTAAATTTATATTATACACTTTCCTTTTACTTATTTTAATTCAACTTTCCTTTTTTTCACACACACTTTCTTATTTTCTTTAAGTAAATGAAAAGAGAGAACTACATTTTTGAATCTTTAAATTAATTAAATTCCTCCCCACTCTAATTGTTTTTTTAAATACTAGTAAACTTATACTAATAAATGAGACTGCAATTTTTCCTTTATCAATCTGCAATTATAAGAAAGAACTACTTAACTCTTTAATTACACTTTTTCTTAAACTCTTTTAAATTATATTTTTATTAATTAAACTTTTAATAATTTCTTTTTAATAAAATCTGCTTTAATCATTCTTGACAAATAATACCATAGCACTTTAATAAAAAAAATTATCAACATGTAGTACTGTTTATTAGCAGTACTATATATATATTGTAACAGTCATATCTGTACATTTGCGCAACAAAATCCACAGTTTTAGTAAATTATCCTAAGGTTGATCAAAGTGAGGTTGTGAGACCTCAAATCCAATCTTACCCCAATTACTTTACCAATGCTCAGGGTTTTATAACCTTACAGATGACATATATGAAGCTACACTCATATTTCTTTAATCTCCATGCTGGCAGTAGGACAACAGTGGAATGAGACTAACATTTTATTATATTAACACATTTCATAAAGTATAGCTATATAAAGGTCTGAACCATAAATAAATATTAATAAATCTGGTTGTGATTCTTAAATAATAATGCATAATTAATAATTGGTTTATGAGCAAAAAATGGGACATTAAGCATAACTATATTTAAATAAAATTTAATATAAGCCAAATTAAGAAAATAAAATAAACAATGTAAAATGAAATATATGTAATTATCTCACTCACATATGAGTATGAGGTTATGTTATGTACAAGATGCGAAATTGTCTCATTCACAAGTGAGGGTAATATTAAGTTAAATGCAATACATGTAGTTCTCACTCACAGGTGAGTATGAGTTTATGTTACATACAGTACATAAAATTGTCTCACTCACAAGTGAATATGATATTAGGAGTTACAAGCAGTTCAAGTGAATTTTTATTACAATTTTGAATGTTTATTCATTTTTAATTTATGATTATTTATGCTTAATTATGCTATACTATAGAGTAATAGATTTGCATTCATTAGTTTGCAGAGATGATATTTATAAATTATAACTGATATTTTAATAAACTAAACATTTCTCTATACAGATAATAAACTTACAAAACTAGTTTGAGTTCAGATCAAAGCTGAAATACTTAATTATGGAGGAATGAACTAGTGGCTAACAGTATGACTTCAGATATTATAGTGTTTATATAAATATAGAATCTGAGTCTGTGCATCTTGAATGTGCTTGATCATGAGAATTATTACTGAGTAATCAGTTCCAGAGGACTGCACACCACTTGCTGAGAATAAGACATTTTTGGTTTGGGTGATCGAAACAGCTAATAAAATATCTGGATTCCTGTGCTCCAGTCTTGCATAAAGATAATGGGGTGTCCCTTAAAATCAAAGCCCATCTGAACTAATGAAATGAGTGACTTTAAACCAAGCCCATAGAATACAATAAATACAGCAAGAAGTATATGCACTTATGTGCTTCCCAAGACACATTCTTCCTGCTAACCACATCATTATATAACTATAATTTAGATACAAAACATTAGTTTCATTCCATGAAACCACCATGAGCCAGTTCATAAAACAGCATCCTATAATTATGCTATTGAAGAAATATATAGAAGCTAATCTGTTAAGCTATCTTTATAGGCATTTATATAAAATTAAGGAGGATTACAGTATATTTGGGAAACATTTAAAAGATTAAATATTAATACTATGCTGTATTTTATTCTCTCTGCTAAATATCAATAAAATATTTTATTTCAAACAAATCCATCTTTAAGCATTTGTAATGGCTTAATTATATATATAACATAAATGTTACATTTACTCTTGACAGAAAGGAGTTTAGTATGGGTATTAATAAATGAGCAATTTAAAAATCATGAGAACATCTAATCATTTCTCATTAATTATTTTATGTTAGCAAACTTTATTCTGGAAAACATAGCACAAATAAATACATTTTTTAACTAATATCAGCAAAGACTCATTTAAAAAGAAAGAAAATTAATAACTAATAAATTAATTATTCACATAAGTTAAATTTAGAATTTGGCTTCACTTTTCATAGCTTAAATTAAATTAGGCAAGACTTACAAATTAAAAAATAATAAACAAAATAAAAATTACATTTAGTTTAATTTTATAACTTAATATTTGGAGAGTTAAATATAATTTAATAAAATGGCCACTTACATTCAGTTAGCAAGCTTTACAAGTTTAGGTTTAGTTTAAACATTTTAAAATCTGCAGAAATCAGTCATCACTATAACTTGTAAGGCTACTTGCATGATTATTTAAACTTGGCTCACATCTCCATTTCTTCAGAAACTGGGCTACCGGTTCTTTTTATATCTCCACAACTTATAGCCCAGTTCTCAGGCTCGAATAAGCAAATTTTTCCCAAACTATTCACAGGTTTGCATTGTGAAATTTAGTAAACTTCTCCAATCGAAACTTCAGCAGCAGTAGTGGAATCAATTTTTAGCACTCTGGCAATTCTTGAATTATAATTTAGCCATAAGTAAGTAAGAGAAAGAATGACAACATGGATGAACAGAGTTTTTATATCTTCTTTTCTTCCTTTTTTTTTGGCCACCCAACTTGTTTACCAAGTTTTACTACTGCCATCTGTTTACCATATGTTTTAATGAAGTGAGGGATTCCTGCTGATTTATTGATTTTGCATCCCTATTAGAATTGGTTCTTTCAATCTTAACCAAGAGTTAATTACTATGATTATAATTTAAAGTCATTTTGCATTCTACTGCCAATTACATCAAGACCAGAGTGAATAACTATTTTTAATTACTAATTACACCTGTTTTTTATTACTAAAAACTGATTTTAAAGGTTGTAAACATCTTACCTTATGTGTAACACATATATGTAAAATTTATCTTTAGATGCCAAAGTAATATAATTCCACTTTACCTATAATAACAGTTAAAATAAAACAAAGTTTTATAATGCTTTTTAAATCCTGCATTGTTTATCTTCAGCATATATGTAGGTTGCTGCTACACACTCAGCAAGGTTTACATTCACAAAAAAAATAATAACATATATGTGTGCATAGGCTGATTATTTATACATATACATAAGTGTTGAACAATTTATGCTATATAATATACGCACTCACATGATCATCACAATAATAAAGTTTAAATTTAATCTGAAATATGCAAACTTGGGTATATAGCTAAAAAATACTACTATAGAATGTAGTAGGTGAAACAGACTGAAAGATAAACCAGACTGTTTTATATCACTAAAGTCATGGGAAATTCATTAGTTTTTTATATGAAAATGCCTTTACTTAGAGTATGCACATGTTCTTTTTAATTAGTTTTAGAATTTTATTTATTAACTTGCCATATTTTTATTATATCTTATACTGCCTTGAACATCCCCTCCTGCCTTTAACCTGATCCCTTATACTAACTATATAGAACAGAGTCAAACAATCACACAGATAAATAAAATTTGTATATATGTCTATATAGACTAACTAAATGACATAATATATCTAAATAACAAACAATTTAAATTCTAAGATAACTTTGATTTTTAAGTGGGACCTGTATTATTTAATTTGACCTGTATATGGGATTATTTACCCTCGATACAATCTTTACAAATATCCTTCTCTTGGTTGGTCACAGTTTCTGGTAGGATCTGAGGTTCGGGAATAGCTCCTGTACCTCTCATAGCTGGCCAATGTTTTAGACTATGGGCATGTTCATTGTCCTCCCTAGGTGTCTCAAAGCCTAATAATAAATTATGTTCTTATCCCTCTTCCTGCTCTACTTATAGTAGCTGCATTATAGAAATTGCTATCCTGGAACATTCCTGATATGGTCCAGGTTTAAACTTGGGACCCATAAAATCACACTCCACCACTTCCTCACTGCCAGTGTTCTTTTGTTGAGATTTTGGATTTTCATTCCCTCTCAAACCTTTGGGTGTCTGGCAGGGGGAACTGCCTATTGGTAGTCTCATGTTCAATGGTGAAGAATTATAAAAGGGTCTTTTAGCTTGCATTCTTCTGCCAGACTCTGATCTTGGATGTCTTGGTGCCCAAATGCTTTCCACCTTGATGTCCTGTCATCTATGTTGCTCTATTTGTGTTTTGTCAGGTGGTTCCTTGTGAAGAGGGGTATAATCTACACCAGTCAGGAACTCAGCCATCTCCTCTACCATGCGGAAATGACATCCCACCATCATTTGTTGCACGTATTCTGGCATGTTCTGTTGTATGATGTGTATAATTTGTGTTTTCGTAAAGGGAAAAGCATTTAAGGATCTCAGTTGAGCCACCTGACTTGATAAAAAACTGTATGGGTTTTTGTCACAGAGCCATAGCATTCCCTGAGAATGGTATGATAGATCTCATCCTTCCACTCTTCACTCCAGAATGTTTTGATGAGGGCTCCCGCATTTTGGTCAAATGTTTTGGGTCTCTCCTTATAACACTCCCACCAGGATTGTGCATACCCATGGACATAGTACATGGCTAGCATGACCTGATCCTGGGAAGCTACTTGTTGGAACTAAAATAATTCCTTCAGGCTCTGTAAGTGCATTCTTGTGCTTTCAACAATCTCACCTTTGAATATTTTGACCTGAATAAATTTTGAAAGATATACTTGAGGGTGTGTGGTTAACCCTAATCAACATCCTCCTCACTCTTATCAGTTATTTCTTCACTACTTATACTCATAGCCCCACCAGATCTGATGAAATTCAGGTATTCCCTTCTACACTTTGTCATAGATAACTGTTTTTCATCAGAGAACCCATTCAATTCTTGCCTATCTGGTAACTGGGATTCCTTAACGTCTTCAACCTCTTTTTCTATCTCATTTCTGTGGTTTCCTACACTTCCTTTGTTAACTGCTGCACTCTGCCTCATGGTAATTGACTCCCTTTTCTCCACTATTCCTTGGCTTAAGTCTCCCAGCACTGTGACCCCCTGCTGTCCATTTTTTGTCTTGACTATCCTCTCCTGTAGTCCCTGTAATATATATTATCTCTGCTTTCTCTTCAGTGGCCCTTTTAACTATCAATTTCACATTCTCCTTCAATTTGTATACCTCCACCTGTATTCCATGGCATTGCTTATTTATTTTTTCTTATTTTCCTTTCTTGTTCCTCTTCAAGATTTTGCTGGACATGCACTATGTCCTGTTGTAAGGATGTCCCCTGCCTTTCCACTTTGTCCCTTTATTGTAAGAAAGTTTTCTTCAGTTTTTTTTTTCATGCATAACTAATAGGGTTTCATAATTTTTTTGAGCCATAGCATAATTTTTTTTATTTACTGTTAACACTAACTGAAATAATTATACAAATATCTAAAGCATTATACAATTACAAATATTCAGTAATGCCTTCAGTTTAAAAGTCTATATCTCAATAATACATTTGCTATTATTGAGATATAGACTTTTAAACAGAGATCATTACTGAATATTTGTAATTGTATAATGGTTTACATATATATATATATTGTACCGGTCGAAACCCACCACCACCGCAAGTCAAATCGTATTCAAACTCAGCTCAACAAAACTGAATTCAAACCCAACTCAACAGCTCAGATAGCAGAAATCGACGGCACAGTGCTATGCGCCAAGAAACTAGCTCAACGGTTGGTGAGGACTAGATACCCTTTTACAGACACGAATATCTAATAATTAATTACTTTGAATACTTTTTAAATCGAATCATATGTATGTTCGGGTTGCCAACACAGACAGCGAGTATTAACATTTAAATAATTATAAAAAGAATGATGAACTAAGAAACCAAGTATGTTAGAAAATATTTAATAATAATAATAATTTGTTTTGTTCAATAAAATATAGATTGTATTAGTTACCTCTAGTCTTTAAAAGAATTTATAAATATAATAAGAGTGGCGGTCCTTATCATATGCCAACAAGTATTCCACAACATGGGATTCTATGTCTATGCCCCCAACGAGAAATATAAAGGCAGATAAAGGTATAAAATAACAAAAGTGGAATTAAACTACATTTAACCCTTTATCGACCCTTTTTGCAATAAAACATTTAACATTATATTTGAATTAATAAATCAACATTAGTGAAGCAAGAAAATACCATTTTAACATTATATGAATATATATAAACACTTGTAACTTAGGAGCTGGGGACATAGGTGAAAAACGGAGCTAATAGTTTATTATTAGCCACTTATCAAAATAATAAACATGTAATATTTTCTTTCGACTCGATGATTAATAGAACTTTCAAATTTAGTTCTAATGGGCGAGAATTACTATTTGAAATTAATATTATAATATTTGCATGAGGCAAATAGAACAGAGGAGCTCATCGAGTTGAAAGATTATTGGCATATAATTTTTAAATAGCATTAATAAATCAAACGATAAATACATATATATATATATATATATATATATATATATAATATTTAAACGAAACCGCCAGGTAAGAAAAGAAAAAGTTTAAAGACTAGAGATTGAAAGAATTACAATATAAATTTATAGTAGCATTTTATAAAGATTTTTACATTAAATAATAAAGAGCTCTTAAATAGGAGGAGTGTAAAATAAAGTTCGAACTGGCCAGAAAGTTTAACGTTCATTATAGAAATATATTACCCCTTCCGCTGGTCCTTAAGTTACATCTCCAAGTTGTTGAAAACGTAGGCATCATTGGTTGACTACTGGAACAGTATTTTAGTAGCTTTCATAATTTTAGCAGAATGATCGGTCCGGAAAAAGGTTCAGCAGCTCCATTGAAGATTTCTCAGGACTTTAGGAACCATAGCCAGATTCCTGATGTTCTAGCCCTCTATCATGAAGAAATACAATTTTTATACGCACAGAGTTCACTGCACTACTCTAGAACAAAGCTAGTCTTTCTTTACTTTTCAGGGCTATATATCTCTGTTCACTGATGCCTCCGGCTAGCGCTCATTTTCTTATCAATCTGGTTTTTTTTTATAATTAGTTGTTTTCAGAAACATTCCTTCAATAAGGCTTTCAAACTAATTTTTGAATTCCTTTCCTAATTAGAAAATGAATTCTTAAAGTCTGAAATGATTTTAATTAAAAATTGAATTCTTATCTTTTTTTAATTAATAAAACTTTACTGTTGTTTTTGAGAATTTGAAAGCCTTTGGAAGGAATGTAGCTTTTAATCGCAAAACTTTACAAATTATTTATAAATAAAAAAAACAAGTATTCCTGACGCAATGAAACTTTCGAACAATTATATACATTTAATATTTACAAATATATATACGCACAATCCACGCAATTTAATATATATAAATTCATGAATATTTTATCATGAATTTATTTAGAGAATCGATCCAATTTAACCTAAACTAATTCATTTTACTACGTATTTGAAACAAGTTATTCCTTATGGAAATTAGCGTGGATTGAACGTATAAAGCCCCATTGCATCGGAAATTTAAGGTTAGTATTAGGGTAAATAACATGAAGCTAGGATCGAACTCAGATCCGACTGCTTCATTTCTTTTCACTTCAAAAAAAAACAATGAAAAAAAAATGACTTTACTTACTCAGGATATAGTTGCATAAGTGTATAGACTCTGGGAGAACAGCATGAGCGTGAATAATATAACCTGCCCAAGCTACAAATTATTATACATGTCTCACTGTGATCCATTTTTTGAATATTCAACTTATAAATGGGTTTATAATAAATTGGTCCGATAATCAAGTCTCATTTCCCTATGGTTGTATCAGTCGGTCCTCTGTATATATATCTGTCATTTAATAAATGTCCTATTGTTTCCCTGGATCAGGTGGCACATATGGTTTTAACTGTCTGGCATTGTAAACCCCCTGGAGTCCCTTTCCCTTTAGCAAAAACGCATTGTCATGGCAATCCTTTATTATTTCATATGGCCCACTGTATAATGGGAAGAATTTCTTGAATTCTTTCTTAGGGGCATTACTAGTTCTTGGTGGTCTTAACCAAACTTGATCCCCAACTTTAAAATAGTAATGTTGCATCCTCCCTCTTTTTATTCGCCTCTGGGCCATCTGCGCTAGCCGCTTTCTGGCCATATCTTGGTCAGTTATTGGGTTAATACACGTTTCATCTTTTGGTAATAGTGAAGAAAAAATGGCCTGACATGGCTGCCCATAGTGAAGACGTGTAGGTGCGAAACCCGTTGACTCATTCATTGTATTATTAATGCAGTCCATAACATATGGAAGTTTATCCACCCATCTCCGATGATCTGTAGGTACGCACACACGAAAGAGTTGACTAATTTCTCTCATAACTCTTTCACATGGGTTGGACTGCGGGTTTCTAATTGATGTCATACGATGATTTACCTTTTGTTTTTTTGTCCAATTCTTCCACTCTTTTGAGGTGAACACTGAGCCATGATCTGATAATATGGTCTCAGGCTTACCTACCTCATAAAATTGCTTATCCTGTAGGGCCCGAATGGCATTTCGTGAATTTGTGGTTCGCACTGGGTAAATTTGAACATACTTTGAAAAAATATCATATGTGACAAGCAAGTATTGAAAGGTCCTAAATTTGGGAAGGGGCCCATAATGATCTATAGCGAGGATTTCATTTGGTCTTGTGGCCATCACTGGTTTCATACCTCCTGCATATGATTTATTTGGAAATTTAGTGGCAGCACAGATGTCACATTGTCTAATAGTAGTGAGAATCTGATTGTACATTCCTGGCCAGTAAAACTGATGACGCACTGCCTCTTCTGTCTTTCTTGGTCCGTAGTGCCCAATGATTTGATGAATGTGCCTAAGTAAGGATGGTCTCAGCCTATCTGGGACCATAGTTTTCCATGGTGCAGTATAGTCCCCAGTTTTGGTCTGTAAAATACCCTCCTTGACCCGAAAGTGAGTGTATTTGCTTTGTAGGTTCTTGTCCTTACTCTGGGTCTTGGACAACTCCAGAATAATGTGGTGATATTGTATGCCCTGCCAGTATGCAAGATTCCTTACCTCGGCCTCGGCGGGACTCAATGTTTTGGTGACCATAATTTTTAAGGATTGATCGTTTATTTTTGGGTTCTGTATGCTCATTTGTACTGGATGGCAACTTAAAACGTCAGCCACCACATTCTCTGGTCCTGGGCAATATTGGATCTTATACTGAAATTGTTGGAGGACCAAGCTCCATCTAATGAGTCGGTCATTGGTGAGGAAACTCTTATTAAGAAATTCTAGACATCGGTGGTCAGTTATGATGACAACATCTGATCCCAGAAGGAACTGCTGGAATTTCTGGCATGCCCATGCTATGGCAAGAGTTTCTTGCTCAGTGGTGGTGTAATGTACTTCAGCACCCTTTAAAGCACAACTGCAAAAATATATCACTTGATGTTCACCAGAATCACCCTTTTGAAACAAAACAGCTCCCAGCCCTTGTTTGCTGCTGTCAGTTTGTACGTAAAAGGTCCGACTAAAATCAGGGTGATGCAGCATAACCGCCCGTAGAAAGTTTTCTTTTATGTTTAGTAGTTCCTGGTCATGGAGTGGGGTCCATTCCCACTTTCGGTTTTTTTTTTTTATGAGGTCTATAAGATTCCTAGTTTCCTGGGCAAAGTTTGGATAGAACTTGTGATAAAAGTTGCAAAGTCCAAGAAATGATCGGATCTGTTTCCGAGTAGTCGGGGTTGGAAACTTCTCTATGGCTGCAACTTTGTCCGGATGTACCTTGATACCATGTTTGTTAATGACATGACCAAGGAAGGTTATCTCCCCAATAGCAAAACGGCTTTTCTCTAAATTCACTGTGATATTCTTCATTCTGCATTCATTCAGGAACATTTCCAAATGTTGTAAGTGTTCCTTCACATCTTCTGAGATGATTACAATGTCATCAACATAGCATACCATCTGTTTTTGTACTTCTTCAGAAAGGACCTGCCTCAAACAGCGCATAAGTCCTGCTCCACTATTAATAAGTCCGAAGGAAACCCTTTTAAAAACGTGCGTGTAGCCACCGTACCGAAATGCCGTGTATTTCCGGTCCCTTGGATCGAGATTCAATTGCCAGTAACTGGCAGTTAAATCTAATGTTGAAAATACCGTCTTCCCAGCTAATCGCACAAGTACTTCTTGGATAGGAGGGGGAGCATCTCTTTCCGGTATAGTGATGCTGTTTAACCTCCGGGCATCCAAGCAAAGCCGCAAGTTTCCATTTTTCTTCTTGATGACGACCAATGGGTTGTTATACGGAGATGGGCTGCGCTCGACAATATTCCATTCGATCATTTGTTTTATCTGTGCTTCTACTTCATCTTTATACTGAAATGGAATCGGGTACGTTTTGGACTGGATGTAAGTTTCTTCTTTCACTCTGATTCGGTGGGTATACCCTGTAATCTCGCCTGGCATTGGAGAGAAAATTATGGCATATTTCTTGAGGATTTTCCGCATTTGTTCGGTATCATCCGGTTCAGTAATGATGGATTCTTCAACCTTTTTGTCAATCATTGAAAGATCAACTGGCTGGATTAGGCAACTTTCATGGTTTACTTCTCAGTGGAGTGATGTTTTAAAGTTGATGGTTTCTTTTCCAAATGAGCATCTACCTTTAGGGTAGTCAATAATGCCTTGGTTTTGAATCAAAAAGTCGGAACCCAATACTACATCATATATGAGCCCTGTCATAATAAGAAAGGTATGTCCTACTAGCCTTCTGTTGATTTCAACCTCCAACCATACTTGATGGTTTTCACTTGACACCTTTTTCCCATTAGCCAAGGTCATTTGCATCGGACGGGTTGGGAGTTGCATTATCTCGCGTCTCTTTTTCAAGCTTCCGATCCATGCCGCAGATACAATGGATGCTTGACTGCCCGAGTCAATCAAGGTTGATACTCTGCTCTCCTCTACATTTATTTCGATAAAAAAAACATTATTCACTTTCCCTTTGTTCAGCTGTTGTGTTCTCCCATGTCTGAAAAAAAAACTATACAGTGATATACAAATATTATGTATTAGCAGATACAACAAATCATTCTGTATTGAACACGCTTGGTTTTTTATTATGGCGATTGACCTACTACTGTGCTGACAATCAAATTTGCTGACAAATTTATTTATATGGGCGCCAGTGAGCAAAATGAGATCAATAGGGCATGTGATATAACCCATTGACCCCCAAACCACATATGATAGACTTAACCTTTAATAAAACAATTGAATTGATGATGAGTAATATTATTTAATAACAGCTAACGCGTTCATGACCAGATTTTAAATATAGGAGTTCACTACTTTATTTTTACTAAGCATGAGGCTTTAACACCAAAAAAAAAAATGTCAAAATTAATATTACAATAACTTTTATTGGAGATATTTCTAAATCTTGCTAGCATGAACGCGTGCAAACCATTTAAGCATTTTGCCAACTGCATCTGGCTGCTTGGTGTACACAAAGGGTCTTCACCTGCTTTGAGGTTACTCTAGAAATTATTGTCATTAAAGCGTAATGTCACACTGCATCGGACCGCTTGACAGATAATTCCCAGTTTGAAGGTCTTCTCCTTGCTTTGAGGCTACTAAAAATACAGAGCAAACATTTAATATATATGCTAGCAAGCAATACTTTGAAATTAAGACTTTTATGATATCATATTGGATATTTTTAATTATAACAACTGAGATAAACATAATTAATTTTGACACAGAAAACATTTCATTTATTTTTACCCCAATGCTTTGATCTATGGACTCTTACAACTTTGCTAACGATATTTTTCCTATTGTCATGAACGCGTATAACACAAACGTATAATATATATACTGATATAGTACACGTATAATTAATATATATATGAATAATTATTTTAACTAACGAATCTTTTACTGAACGAACATTTAAAAAAATAATCTTGAAAACATTTTTATAAGAAAGAATTAGAAAATGATATTTTAATTTATTAAATCATTTCAGTATATATATAACACTCTTTTTTTTTTAAAAAAAATATCACTCTACAGAAACATTTACTTTATTGGGATTTCAATTAACTGAGTAACTAAAATCACAATTCTAATCTCCAGGGCATGTGTGGGGTTTATTAAGTTGGCCCCACGTTGGGCGCCAAAAACATAACCATGTACCGGTCGAAACCCACCACCACCGCAAGTCAAATCGTATTCAAACTCAGCTCAACAAAACTGAATTCAAACCCAACTCAACAGCTCAGATAGCAGAAATCGACGGCACAGTGCTATGCGCCAAGAAACTAGCTCAACGGTTGGTGAGGACTAGATACCCTTTTACAGACACGAATATCTAATAATTAATTACTTTGAATACTTTTTAAATCGAATCATATGTATGTTCGGGTTGCCAACACAGACAGCGAGTATTAACATTTAAATAATTATAAAAAGAATGATGAACTAAGAAACCAAGTATGTTAGAAAATATTTAATAATAATAATAATTTGTTTTGTTCAATAAAATATAGATTGTATTAGTTACCTCTAGTCTTTAAAAGAATTTATAAATATAATAAGAGTGGCGGTCCTTATCATATGCCAACAAGTATTCCACAACATGGGATTCTATGTCTATGCCCCCAACGAGAAATATAAAGGCAGATAAAGGTATAAAATAACAAAAGTGGAATTAAACTACATTTAACCCTTTATCGACCCTTTTTGCAATAAAACATTTAACATTATATTTGAATTAATAAATCAACATTAGTGAAGCAAGAAAATACCATTTTAACATTATATGAATATATATAAACACTTGTAACTTAGGAGCTGGGGACATAGGTGAAAAACGGAGCTAATAGTTTATTATTAGCCACTTATCAAAATAATAAACATGTAATATTTTCTTTCGACTCGATGATTAATAGAACTTTCAAATTTAGTTCTAATGGGCGAGAATTACTATTTGAAATTAATATTATAATATTTGCATGAGGCAAATAGAACAGAGGAGCTCATCGAGTTGAAAGATTATTGGCATATAATTTTTAAATAGCATTAATAAATCAAACGATAAATACATATATATATATATATATATAATATGTTAAACGAACCGCCAGGTAAGAAAAGAAAAAGTTTAAAGACTAGAGATTGAAAGAATTACAATATAAATTTATAGTAGCATTTTATAAAGATTTTTACATTAAATAATAAAGAGCTCTTAAATAGGAGGAGTGTAAAATAAAGTTCGAACTGGCCAGAAAGTTTAACGTTCATTATAGAAATATATTACCCCTTCCGCTGGTCCTTAAGTTACATCTCCAAGTTGTTGAAAACGTAGGCATCATTGGTTGACTACTGGAACAGTATTTTAGTAGCTTTCATAATTTTAGCAGAATGATCGGTCCGGAAAAAGGTTCAGCAGCTCCATTGAAGATTTCTCAGGACTTTAGGAACCATAGCCAGATTCCTGATGTTCTAGCCCTCTATCATGATGAAATACAATTTTTATACGCACAGAGTTCACTGCACTACTCTAGAACAAAGCTAGTCTTTCTTTACTTTTCAGGGCTATATATCTCTGTTCACTGATGCCTCCGGCTAGCGCTCATTTTCTTATCAATCTGGTTTTTTTTTATAATTAGTTGTTTTCAGAAACATTCCTTCAATAAGGCTTTCAAACTAATTTTTGAATTCCTTTCCTAATTAGAAAATGAATTCTTAAAGTCTGAAATGATTTTAATTAAAAATTGAATTCTTATCTTTTTTTAATTAATAAAACTTTACTGTTGTTTTTGAGAATTTGAAAGCCTTTGGAAGGAATGTAGCTTTTAATCGCAAAACTTTACAAATTATTTATAAGTAAAAAAAACAAGTATTCCCGACGCAATGAAACTTTCGAACAATTATATACATTTAATATTTACAAATATATATACGCACAATCCACGCAATTTAATATATATAAATTCATGAATATTTTATCATGAATTTATTTAGAGAATCGATCCAATTTAACCTAAACTAATTAATTTTACTACGTATTTGAAACAAGTTATTCCTTATGGAAATTAGCGTGGATTGAACGTATAAAGCCCCATTGCATCGGAAATTTAAGGTTAGTATTAGGGTAAATAACATGAAGCTAGGATCGAACTCAGATCTGACTGCTTCAATATATATATATATACTAATGTTGTTGAAGAAAAATTTTTCTCAACAAGAGAACTTTTACATATATAAAACATTGTTCAGTGGCATGGAAAGTAATCATAATCCCACATGTTTTGGGCAAGCCTTACCCAGTAAATTATAGATATACTAATATTATTACCACAACACATTATCGGTTCAGAGTAATGAAAAGTAATTAATGATGCCCCACAACACATCGGTTCAGAGTAATGAAAAGTAATTAATGATGCCCCACATCTGGGTGTCCATAGCCAGGAAAAAAAATGTACCATGTAATGGTCATATCTGTACATTCATGCAACAAAATGCAGAGTTTTTGTGAATTATCCCAAGGCTGATCGAAGTAAGATTGTTGAGACCAAATCCAATCTCACCCCAGTTAGTTTACCAACACTCAGAGATTTACAACCTTACAGATGACATATATGAAGCTACACTCACATTTCTTTAGTCTCCATGCCAGCAGTAGAACAATGGTGAAACATGAGACTAACATTTCATTATATTAATTAACACATTTCATAAAGTATAGCTATATAGAGGTCTGACCCATAAATAGATATCAATAAATCTGGTTGTGATTCTTAAATAATAATGCATAATTAATAACTGGTTTATGAGAAAAAATGGGGCATTAAGCATAACTATATTTAAATAAAATTTAATATAAGCCAAATTAATAAAATAAAATAAATAATGTACAATTAATACATGTAATTATCTCACTCGCATGTGAATATGAGGTTATGTTATGTATAATGTGTGAAATTGTCTCACTCGCAGGTGAGGGTAATATTAAGTTAAATGCAATGTGTGAAGTTCTCACTTGCAGGTGAATGAGTTTATGTTACATACAATACGTGAAATGGTCTCACTCATAGGCGAGTATGATATTAGGAGTTACAAGCTGTTCAAGTGAAGCTTTATTAAATTTTGAATGTTTATTTATTTTTAATTCATGATTATCTATGCCTTAATTATGCTATGCTATAAAGTAATAGATTTGCATTTGTTAGTTTGCAGAGATTATATTTATAAATTATAACTGATATTTTAATATACTAAACATTTATCTATACAGATAATAGACTTATAAAACAAGATTCGAGTTCAGATCAAAGCTGAAATACTTAATTATGGAGGAATGAACTGTTGGCTAGCAGTATGACTTCAGATACTATGGCATTTATACAAATATACAATCTGACTCTGTGCATTTCAAATGTGCTTGATCATGGGATTCATTATAGAGTAATCAGATCCTGAGGACTGCACACCACTTGCTGAGAAAAAGATATTTTTAGTCCGAGTGATCGGAGGAGCTAATAAAACATCTGGATTTCTGTGCTCTAGTCTTGAGTAAAGATAATGGAGTGGCCTTAAAACCAAAGCCCATTTTAAAAAGAGAGCCATCTGAACCCAGCCCATTTAATACAATAAATACTGTGAGAAATATATGCACTTATGTGCTTCCCAAGACACATTCACCCCACTGACTACATCATTATATAACTACAATTGAGACACAAAACATTAGTTTCATTCCATGAAACCATCATGAGCCAGTTCATAAAACAGCATCTATAATTATGCTGCTGAAGAAATATATAAAATCTAGTCTGTTAAGCTCTCTATATAGACACTTATATAAAATTTAAGGAGGATTACAGCATATTTGGGAAACATTTAAAAGATTAAATATGAATACTATGCTGTATTTTATTCTCTCTGCTAAATATCAATGAAATATTTTATTTCAAACAAATTTATCTTTAAGCATTTGTAACGGCTTAATTATATATATAGCATAAATGATACATTTACTCTTTTCAGAAAGGAGTTTACTATGGGTGTTAATAAATGAGGAATTTAAAATCATGAGAACATCTAATCATTTCTCATTAATTATTTTATGTGAGCAAACTCCATTCTGGAAAACATAGCATAAACAAATACATATTTTAACTAATATCAGCATAGCTCATTTTAAAAGAAAGAAAAATAATAACTAATAAATTAATTATTCGCATAAGTTAAATTTAGAATTTGGGTTTACTTTTCATAGCTTAAATTAAATTAGGCAAGACTTACAAATTAAAAAAAGATAAACAAAAGTTACATTTACTTTAATTTTATAACTTAATATTTGGAGAGTTAGATATAATTTAATAAAGTGGCCACTTACATTCAGTTAGCTAGCTTTATGAGTTTAGGTTTAGCTTAAATATTTTAAAATCTGCAGCAATCGGTCATTGCTTTAAGTTGTAAGACTACTTGCATGATTATTTGAACTTGGATCATGTCTACTTTTCTTCAGAAACTCAGCTACCAGTTCTTTTTATGTCTCCAAATCTTATAGATCAGTTCTCAGGCTCAAATAGCAAATTTTTGCCAAACTATTCACATGTTTGCATTGTGAAATTTAGTAGACGTCTGCAATTGAAACATCAGCAGCAGTAGTGAAATCAATTTTTAGCACCTTGGCAGTTCTTGAATGATAATTTAGCCATAAGTAAGTAAGAGAGAGAGTGAGAGTCCAACATGATGAACAGAATTTTTCTATCTTCTTCTTCTTGACCACCCAATTTGTTTACCAAGTTTTACTGCCACCATCTTTTACTATATATTTTTAATAAAGAGAGAGATTCCTGCTGATTTATTGATTTTGCATCTCTATTAGAATTGGTTCTTTCAATCTTAACCCAGTGTTAATTACTATGATTATAATTTAAAATCATTTTGCATCCTACTGTTAATTACATCAAGACCAGTGTGAATGACTATTTTTAATTACACCTGTTTTTTTTTTTGCTACTAAAAACAGATTTTAGAGGTCATAAACATCTTACTTTATGTGTAACATGTATATGTGAATTTTATCTTTAGATATTGAAGTAATATAATTCCACATTATCTATAATAAATTTTAAAATAAAACAAAGTTTTATAACACTTTTTAAATCCTGCATTATTTATCTTCAGCATATATGTAGGTTGCTGCTACACACTCAGCAAGGTTTACATTTACAAAAAATAATAATAATAATAATACATACATGTGCATATGCTGATTATTTATATATAAGCATTGAACAATTTATGCTATATAATATATGCACATACATGATCATCACAAAAATAATGTTTAAATTTAATCTGAGATATGCGAACTTGGTTTATATAGCTAAAAAAAATACTACTATAGAATATAGTGTGTGAAACAGACTGATAGATAGATCTGACTGTTTCAATATATATATTATAACAGTCTAAAAGAAAGTGAAATATCGAATCTTACCACTTCTGCCCTACAAGAGCGCCATCTAGGCAGTTGAACCTAGAAAATTTATATAGTAGGCAGATACGTAGGTTAAGATTCACACTTTATAAGCTTTATTCAGACTGTCGGCCCATGCCACTAGCTCAGTGGAACAGCAGAGATTTATATTTTAATTCTTATCTAATTATATTTTAATATTAAAAAATAATAGAAGCCACTGCCAGTAATAACACATAAACATTTATTTAAATATATATAAGATTTAAAATTATTTGAGTATCAGTTTACATTTTAAAATTTAACTTACATTTTTAACTTTGATTTTAGATTCTAATTTACATTTTAACTTTTATAAGTTTGCACAAATGAGTTTAGTATTTTTTATTTAGAGTGTCGAGTATGAATAGACTATATAGATTGCATTTGAAAAGAAAATATTCTATCCCTTATTTAACCTTAGGGCAAAGTTCATAGCCAAACCAACATCAATCCATCTGATATATCGATGTATTCAATGTAGCATGAATATGACAGCACAAATATCATACTGTCAGGAATGTACATCTGAACAGCATGGTTAAGAGAAGAAATAGTTTCTCACCCAGAACAGGAATGTGACATCTGTCTGGCAAGAAGAACAATAAAAAAACTCCATAGGAAGGGACTGCATTTCAGTCTTACTATTCCTGTCCATTGGCAAAATGAGAGTGTGCAGCGTATAATGCAATTTTGAATATAGTGAACCTTATACTACATCTACTAATTACACCAATATATCCAATCCATTGACCTAATTTAACTACGAACAAATAATCTAAGATTATTCTCCCCTAATAAAACTATTACAACTTTGCGAATCTATGCAGCCATTCACGCCCGACTTAAGTTTAACATTTATATAATTTAGTTTAATGAAAAACAGAAATCATAATAAAAACTTTAAAAAAAAAAAAATAGAAATGACTTTTTAATAAAAAATACATAAAATAAAATTACTTATTAATAAATTAAGTTGGTCAGATAGGATTCTATTGCAATAATTTAAATACTGGAAAAGTTTATATTTTAGAGTTCTTAGTGTTTTCAAATTAATTAATGTTCATTAGATTTCATAAAGTTCTTATGGTTTTAACAAGTCCATAGTTTCTAATTTCTTGCAGTTGCTTGCCATTTGGAGCCAGTGTTAATTCCCTCGATGTCCTGTGGTCCTCAATATAGAAAAAATGATGTCATTTCTCTTTCCTTTTAATGAAACTGAAGGGATTGAAGAGTGCGTCTTTTCAATCCCTTCTTCTTCAACTCTCTCCACACTAACACATATAGTCACATCTCTTCTCTCCCAGCTCTTTCTTCACTCACTAAAATTTATTTCCAAACTTTTTCTTTTTATATTAATTTTGTGGTTTAACTCAACATTACATCATGATGATGGAGATGGTCTTTTCATTGAGGTCTGATTCCCCGATAGATTTCTTTCATTGGCCACTCTGTTCCTATTGTTTTTCCTCTCCTATTTGACCTTTGATTATATATTATGAAATGCCCAAGGCTAGTTCACTTGGACTAATTAAAATAATCATTTCCAGTTTTCAATAACACTAATTAATTTTTTTTTACTAACTTAGATATATTTTTATCTTTAAATCTTTACTGAAAATTTAGTCTTAAAATACTTTTTCTTTTTCTTTAATAAAGTTTTCACTAATAATTTTTTATCATCTGTGCAATTTTATATATATATATATGAGTTTAAGATAGAATTTTAACTTTCAATTTTTAATTCTTAAAAAAAAAGTTTTTATTTGTGAACTTTATTTTTCATTTAATGTCTCAATTTTTTTTAAAAAATAAAGTAACAGCATATGTGCCCATTACAATATATATATATATATATATATTATCATATATATATATATATATATATATATATATATATATATATATATATATATATATATATATATACACTGAATAATGATAATGTATGTATAAAAGAATGTGATCTTGGTCAACTGATGAATGCTGGTTCAGCAAGAAATTGTTGTTTTTGAAATTATATATCTTATACTCTTTGAATAGGTATTAAAACCAGTTGATAAAGTTTGTGTGAGAGTGATGTAGTGAAAATTATACTATAGAAATTATCCTACAGAAATATTATTCATCAAGTGGATAATTTCTTGTCTAATGAATCACTAATAAAAATTATTACTAAGAGTTTCTATTCATCTCAATTATTATTATTATCTAGCCTGGAATATTAGATAAACATTCAATATGTTATTTTATTCATTAAGACTATATTACCATCTGAATAGCATAAATAATTTTAAAATGCAACATTTTATTCACTTGCTTTTTTTAGAGATAAAAGTTATCACTATAGTATATAGAAACAGAATTATTTAGCCATCATCCCATTTCATCTACTATATTCTATAGTAGTATTTTTCCCCAGTTCAAACTCATCCCAGTTCACATGCATAAGCATCTAATAATTTATTTTATATGTAATTGTGTGAATTTATGTATATGTGCATGTATTTGTATAGGTGCACAAATACAAATCATATTAATGTTCATATGCATATAATATATACACAGTATTAAAGTTAAAATTAATAAAATGATATAATTTAAATTAAGTTGTGTAAACTTTGTTACATATGTGTAACTACCTACATATATATGTGAAAGAAGCATACTGCACTAGAATTAACAAGCATTACAACTCTTTTAAATTAATATAAATTTAAACTATTAGCATTAAAAAAACTCTTTATTTAAATGCATTCATATATAAAATTCAATTCCAGTGGTAGTCCCACATACATATATAATAAAATGTTTACAAACTTAAACTCTTTTAAAAAAAGTTAGCTGTTTTATGAAAAGATGTAAATTCTTAGAAAACCGTCTGTAAGCAATTAATCAAACTCAAAATTAAAAATTTTAATGTGTTTTAAAAATAAACTAAAAACAAAGAGTGACCTCTTTGACCATTATTGTTTTAGCCAAAGAAATGACCAAAGGTTTAATTTTTATGCATTTAAAATTACTGATAAAAACTTTGTAAAATGTTGTAAACAGGACACTTGAATTACCAATTTTTCTGGTATAAATAACTTTAAATTTTTAGTAGGGGTTCACTTTGTTCATTTCATAATCTTTGATGTGTAACTGCTGCTAGTCACCTATGACTGACTGGAAAATGAAGTTTGGTGGCTAAGTCCCTATATTTGCCAGCTCTCCTTTTGAGAGATGTGTCTGCAGATAGAAGAATGATAGCAACCAGTTAACATGCCAAGAAGACATCAGGGACAAATCAGCCCAGATAGAATGATGATGATCAGCTACACAAGCCTCAGCAAAGAAGTCACAGTAACAATTAAAATTAATTCTCATAAATTTTTAATGAATCTCTAAAACTCTAAACTTGCTAATATTAATTGTGCACAAACTTCTAAATTGTAATAATGTTTTAATAAACTAAAAGCTGATTTAAACTGTAAAATATGATTTAAAATTCAGCTAAAATTAATATCTGTAAACTTTTCTATTTTTACAATTTATTTCTAAAACTCTAAATGCTTGTTAATAATAACTAATTTAGTTATTATTCTGTTAACACTAATCTGTGGGCATGTCTGCTTATTTGCTTTACATGTGCCCAATTCAGAATGGAGATTGGTTCTATGAATAAAGTTTGAGTGAAAGATGATTAGATACTCTTTGATAATTCAGTAATTTTGCCCTTTAGCACACACATGTAAATCTGCGCTCTGAAAATTTAAATATATTCATTAAGCTATTATGTTTAGCTTATTATTATTGCTGTTAAAATTAGGTTTGCAAATTAATAAAATAATTAGTTAATAAATATAAGAATGAGTTATAAAGCGTACTATATGTATGCTTAAGTCCCAGAAATGCTTTAGCCCTCTTTTGAGTTATATTATAAACTATTGTACCAGTCAAAATATGCTTATCCATCTAACAAGAGCTGGAACTCACAAAATGTACTTCAAACCCAGTCGAGCCTGAGATTTTGGTCAGGGACCAGCCTGGATTCGAACCCACTCTCCAAGCCCCAGATCAAACACCTAATAGACAACATAACAATGATGGCACATGAGAATTAATTCTTAATCTGGCCCACTAGCAAATCAGAGAAAACAAAGACTCATGGACTTAAACATATATATAAACAACTTAAATACTAAAGACATTCCAAAGATAAAATCTAATATATTAATTTAATAGGGGTTTTACTAATGAATAGCTATGGGCAATTAGTGAATTGGATTGATTTAATAATGAGACAGAAACTGTATATGATGAATTAAAATATATTTATTGACAATTGTTGGAAAATGCATGCAGGCATTTTATTTATTAAGTAACATTACTCTAGGCCATTTAGTAAAATCAAATTGTTGCTAGTATTTAATTGCGCTAATATTTAATGGAGACAAATACCATACTATACAACTAATCACTACATTAACTTTTATTAGTTATGCTCTTTCATCATCAGTTTGAGTGGCTGTTGTGCGTGAAATCAAACCAAGTATGGAGTGAAACTTAATAATACATCTGACTATAATAAATTTATATATTAACTATGGGCTTATAAAGCATCCCAGATAGCTTTAGATCGAATGGGTTTTCAAGAATGCTTCGGTACAATGCCAAAGATTGCATATTAGGGAGGCAGAGTTGGCTAAAGAGATTTTACTAATATGCTAGGCACAAGTAAAATATAACAATAAAGTTGCTCTGCAGATGGAAGAAAAGTTTTAGGGTTTTTGTGACAAACACCGGTTTACCCAATAACCGGTCATCATGCTGCTAAAAGGGAACCGTTATTTGGTTCATAAGAAGCGGGGGACTTACATGCTAATCTGGCCTGTAGCTCAGACTTTGCTACTGCACTACCCATAAAAGAGGAAGGTGGGTTGGACTTACTGTGGCTCCATCTTATATATGTATAAAAAAACAGCACAATGAGAAAATATAAATAAATCCCACATCTGCCAAGACGAAGTATATTATAACTTAAATATTATATATTAAAGAAACACTAGTTTATCAGATCAAAAAAGCCAACTCTTCTGTAGCATGAGAAATATGATATGCTACTGACGGGAATATATATATATATATATATATATATATATATATATATATATATATATATATATATATACAAACTTTACTTTATCCCATTCAATCTCTTTAGTTATCTATAACTAATAAACTTTTAAAGGGTGAAAAGTATATTTAATAAGGGACTTACGAAAACTTTACTAAAAAAATATACTTATGATTGCACTCCAGGCTAGTTTAATCTTTAGTAACATAATAATTAAAGGTTGACAATTTGGATTTATAAGCCACATTTTATATTTATATTAATTAATTAATATAGGGTATATGAGCACAGACTTTCACACCACCCACCACTCTCCACTCTATCTAATAACACTGATACACCTAAACACATATATGCTGAAAAGATAAATAATCACCAATATACGTATTTCATGCTAAACCAGCAATCATCAGTTGGTCCAGACTATCATCTTTACACACATATATAGTATAAGTGCTCAGATATATATTAAAATAGACAATCCTCATAGTTTAATGGACAGGCTTCAATCTACTCCACACTCCAATTCTTCAACCATCCATCCAATTGAAAATCTGATGATGGAATGCTCAAAGGCCACCTTGAGGCCGAGATTCTTGTCACACCCATGTTGATCTAAGGTTAATCTGAACCCCACATGTACAGGACATAATCCATTTAATACATATGCAAGTATGGGCAGACATCTCTATAATGTAATAACTGAAGCACAGGCTTGTTATATACCTGTGTCTATATATATGTAATATAGGGTATATGAGCACAGACTTTCACACCACCCACCACTCTCCACTCTATCTCAGCCTCAGGGTGGCCTTTGAGCATTCCATCATCAGATTTTCAATTGGATGGACGGTTGAAGAGTTGGAGTGTGGAGTAGATTGAAGCCTGTCCATTAAACTATGAGGATTGTCTATCTTAATATATATCTGAGCACTTATACTATATATGTGTGTAAAGATGATAGTCGGGACCAACTGATGATTGCTGGTTTAGCATGAAATACGTATATTGGTGATTATTTATCTTTTCAGCATATATGTGTTTAGGTGTATCAGTGTTATTAGATAGAGTGGAGAGTGGTGGGTGGTGTGAAAGTCTGTGCTCATATACCCTATATTACATATATATAGACACAGGTATATAACAAACCTGTGCTTCAGTTATTAATTAATTAACTAAATGACAAAATATAAATTTGGGTTTCAAAACAGCGCACGAAATGATGCTATATAAATAATAATACGGAGATTTTAAATTATATCTTTAAAAACATATTCTATATTTAAATGCATGCCATTTCGAAACATAGGCATATTTAATAATAATTAAAAATAAGCAAAAGGAAAGCAAATATACTGCAGTGATCAAGTTATATAGCAAAACATTAAAATAATAAAGAAAAACGAGCAAAATTATTACATTTTATAGAATTAAAATATTATTTTAGAAAACAATTTAGAAAGAAGTTACAATAATATGGTTAGCTAACCTGATTTTGAAGAAATAATGAGTTTTGAAATTTACACAGAGCTCTGTGATTTTAATATTCAAACAGTTCTCCTGTAGTTGGACTGGAGATATTCGAGCTGGAACGAAGGTGAGTTTTTTGGCGGCTTATGGCATCTTCAATTTAGTTGGGAGACGATTTTAAAATGGTGTTGGAATGAAGGCAAGTCTCTTTTAGTGGCTTATGGCATCTTTTATTTGGTATAGCTTGTTGGTTAATGCTTCGGCATTGGATGGATTGAACTTCGGTGTTCCATCATGAGAAAGCAGCAAAATTCTTGCCTGACTTTAGCCAGACATGGTAAAATTAAACAATTTATTACTTCTGATGTTAACAGCTCTTCAAAAGCAATATGGAGTATCTCTTCCCACTTAAAATAAGGCCTATTTATATATTTTCGCTAAACCTTAACACCTTTTTGGAATTTTGTTTGCCTCAGGACCAATTGACTTTTAAATAAACAAAATAATATAATTCAATTTCTACAACAGATAAAGTCTCCGAGGTGTTATATTTAATTTACTTAAAAAATTTTTAAAATATATAAATTATATAATTTAATTCAGTTTCATTAATTAAATTCCTTTTTAGGTGTTATGGAATGTTAAAGCTTAGCAGAAGGAACGGTATTCTGATTTAATGATAAAGTCTTTTGTTGCAAACAAAAATCAATCAGTAACTAGATTTTACTTTTTACCTGGGGTGCGGTCGCTAATTGATTTCCTGTTTATACAAAATTCTCATTTTTAATTATAAACAGATTTTTATTTTACTGAAATAAATAACTTTTAACATATTTGTTTTTACAATATTACTTGTTTATTAAAAAAAAGCAAATTTAAAGAAAATACTTTAGTTTCAATTATATAAGTAAAACATTAAATCAGAAAACCGTTAAATATATTTTAAAGAAAATGTTTCACATTATATCTTTTTATTTAAACTTAAATATATATATATATATCATTCCAATGTTCAACTTATTCATCCACATACGAATATAATAGCGAATATAACTAAGAATGGACTGAAAATTTTATAAAACATTTTATAATAAATTATGAGCATTTCTATGCTATAATTTTATCAAACCTGTCTAATTATAGCGTATTTTCATATGTCAATGGATGATATCATTCAAGTGGCCATTATGGCAAAGTTTTCCCACTCGACTTATATAAAACATTTATACATTTAAGATAGGTTCAAAACTAGTTCAGACGAGTAGGTTATTAGGTGGATGGTGAAATGGAAAAAGATTGGAGGTTTCCATTTCACTATGCAGTTGGCTAATAAAATAGATTATTTTAAGTATCCCTTTAGCATGTTTTAAGAATGATAATTATGATCTGGAATATGGTAGTTTCATGGAATGAAACTATAGAATTTTGCATACTTTTAGTTATTATTTGATATTATATGTAGCATGGTGAATGTGTCTTCAGGAAGCACATACATGCATTTATGTCTTGCTGTAGGTTTCTTATATGAATGGGCTTCTGGATTTAATAGCCACCCCAACTACTTAGTTCAGACAGCTCTTCTTTAGAACTGGAACATGAGGGTCCAGATTGTTTTATAAACTGCTCTGATCACTGAACTATATCTTCAATTCATTTGCAGCAAGTTGTGTGTCCATCGGAAATGAGTACTTGGTACTAAATCCCCATTCGAGATGCACACATCTTTAGTAACATATATATTGTGCCAGTAAAAACATGCTTATCCATCTAACACAAGCTGGAACTCACAAAATGTACTTCAAACCCAGTCAAGCCCGAGATTTAGGTCGGGGACCAGCCTGGATTCGAACCCACTCTCCAAGCACCAGATCTAACACCCAATGGATAACATAACAATGGTAGCACACGAGATTTAATTCTTCATCCGGCCCACTAGCAAATCGAGAAAACAATAAGACTCATGGACTTAAACATATATATAAAACAACGTAAATACTAGACATTCCACAGATAAAATCTACATATTTAAATAATAGGGGCTTTACTAATGAATACTTATGGGCAATTAGTGAATTGGATTGATTTAATAATGAGACAGAAACTGATATATGATGAATTAAAATATATTTATTGACAATTGTTGTTGGCAAAATAGGTTTGTGGCTATGATTCAATGGAGCCAAATATCCTGCTATACAACTAATCACTACATTAACTTATTTGTTATGTCCTTTTATAATCAGTTCGAGTGGCTCTTTTACGTAAAATCAAACCAAGTCTGGAGTGAAACTTAACACATCTTAATTATAATAAATTTATTTTAACTATGGGCTTTTAAAGCGTCCCAGATAGCTTTAGATCGAACGGGTTTTCAAGATTGCTTCGGATCAACACCGAAGACTGCATATTAGGGAGGAAAGAGTTGGCTATAACAATTTTACTAATACGCTAGGCACAAGTAAAGTATAATAATAAAGTGGCTCTGTGGATGGAAGAATAGTTTTAGGGTTTTTGTGACAAACAACGGTTTACCAAAGAACCGGTCATCATGCTGCTAATGGGGAACCTTTATTTGGTTCAGAGATGGGGGTCTTACGTGCTAATCTGGCCCGTAGCTCAGACTTCGCTACTGCACTACCCATAAGAGAAGATGGGCTGGACTTACTGTGGCTCCATCTTATATATATATCAAAAAGAACAGCACAACGAGAAAATATTAATAAATCCCACATCCGCCAAGCCGAAGGATATTATAAATTAAAGATCATATATTAAATGAACACTAGATCATCAGCTTGATCAAAAGAGCCAACTCTTCTGTAGCATGAGAAATACGATATGCTACTGACAGGAATATATACATATATATACAAACTTTACTTTATCCCATTCAATCTCTTTAGTTATCTATAACTACTAAACTTTTAAAAGGGGGGAAAGTATATTTAATAGGGGACTTACGAATACTTAACTAAAAAAATATACTTATGATTGCACTCCAGGCTAGTTTAATCTTTAGTAACATAATAAATAAAGGTTGAAAAGCCACATTTTATATTTATATTAATTAATTTACTAAATGACAAAAATATGGATTTGGGTTTCGAAACAGCGCATGAAATGACGCTATATAAATAATAATATGGAGATTTTAAATTCATATCTTTAAAAACATTTTAATAATTAAATGCACACCATTTCGAAACATAGGCATAACTAATAATAAATAAAATAAGCAAAAGAAAAGCAAAATATAATTGCAGTGATTAAATTTTATAGCAAAAAGTATTTCATTTAAATATTATTTCGAAAACAATTTAGATAGAAATTTCAATAATATGGTTAGCTAACCTGTTTTTGAAGAAATAATGAATGTTTTTGAAATGCACACAGAGCTCTGCGATTTTAAATAATACTAAAATAGTTCTGTAGCTAAGGAGAGATTCGAGCTGGAAACAAAGGTGACTTCTTTGGCAGCTTATGGCATCTTCAATTTAGTTGGGAGACGATTTTTTAAAATAGTGTTTCTTTAGCTGGATTGAAATCGGAACAAGGGCAAATTATTTTTACGGCTTATGGCATCTTCAAATTTAGTTGGTGTAAGCTTGGTTGTTCCTTTGGCATTTGATCGATTGAACTAAGCGTTCCATCACGGGAAAGCAGCAAAATTTTGCCTGACTTTAGCCAGACATGTTAAGGTTGAACAATAATAAAACTTCTCCTGTTGACTCTCTTCAAAAGTAAGATGGATTCTCCCTTCCCGCTTAAAATAAGGCCTATTTATATTCTCCTACTAAACTTTAACACCTTTCTGGAATTTCGTAAACCTCGGGACCAATTGACTTTTAATTAAAGCAAAATAATATAATTCAATTTCTACAACAACTGATAAAATCTCCGAGGTGTTATATTTAATTTCCTTAAAAAAATGTATCAAAATATATAAACTATATAACTTGATTCATTTTCATTAATTAAATTCCTTTTCAGGTGTTATTTCTTAGAGAAAGGAATGGTATTCTGATTTAATGAAAAAGTCTTTTGTTGCAAACAAAAATCAATCAGAAAACAGATTTTACTTTTTTACCCGGGTGTGTCACTAATTGATATCTTGTTTACAAAAATTCTCATTTTTAATTGCGAACAGATAATTCTTATTTTATAAAACTAAATAACTTTTAACATATTTTTTTATTAAAAAAAAAAGCAAATTTAAAGAAAATACTTGTTTCAACTATATATGTAAAACATTAAATCAGAAAACCATTAAATAAATTAAAGAAAACATTTACATTACTTTTATTTAAACTTAAATATATATGAATCATTTTGCCGTTATTCCAAGGTTTAAATTATCCATCCACATACGAAATAATAGCGAATATAATTAAGAATTGACTGAAAATTAATAAAACATTCTATAATAAATTATGAGCATTTCTCCGCTATAATTTTATCAAACCTGTCTAATTATAGCGTGTTTTGTATGTAAATGGATGATGCAACTCAAGCGGCCATTATAGCAAAGTTTTCCCGCTCGACTTATATATAACATTTTTACATATGACATTTTTACATTTAAGATAGGTTCGAAACTAGTTCAGACGAGTAGGTCATTAGTTTGATGGTGAAACGGAAAGGGATTGGAGATTTCCATTTCATATCAGTAAACTTAGTAAAAAAAAAACAAATAAAAAAAATGACTTTACTTATATAAACACAGAGGTAAATTATGGCTTTCTTCATCCTATAACTCCTGGCCTAATCCTACGCTAAACTTATGATAATACATCATACTAGATTACACTATATAATACATTTAGTGCTTCTAACAATTATCAATACACATAATGAAATTATCGGTTATTAGTAAATATTTTAAACTTAACCTTTTAACCGCTAATTAAATCATTGGTTGTATGAGGTAAAAATCAAAGCTTGTAATTGGCCAACTCACAAACTGAAGACAAAGCCTATTGTTAAAACATATTCGCCTATAATATTAAATTCAACTCAGATACGTTTATAAAAAGTATATTATTAATTTTTTCAAGTTGTGAAGAGAACGAAAGTTCTTTCAAAAATAAATTGCTATTTTTTTATTCTAAAATATTCAATTTCGGCAACATAAAAGCTATAATATAAACAAAAAGATCGACTTTTACGTTATAGAAAAGTAAATATTTCTTTTTACTACAACTTCAATATTTGTACTAAAATCTTCAATATTTTTCGAAAATAATTTTGTTTTTTTATTATTCTCTCTGAAAATTATGTTTAATTTCCATAAATATTATTTAATAATAATTTAAATCGTATTCAAAATGAAAATCTTAGCGTTTTTCTTTATTTTCTTTGATCAGGCAGTTTCTTTGTTCTTTCCAGCCAATCAGAATGTCTTTTTCGGCTGAGAGCATGCTAAGAACCAATCACAAATAATGTTCCTTCTTTGTTTAGGTTTAAATGTGTTTTTTTTTATTTTTTACTTGTAAAATAAATCGGAAGATGGCACCATCTTACAGAACTTTTAAAAACGAATTCAATACGTGTTTAACGAATATTTTCGTATAAAAACTGGCTGAGTTAGAGTGATGTCAGATGTCAATGAGGAGCCTCGTCGGAGGCGTTCAAAGAGTTAAACAGATATATACCCAAACGAGTATACATCTTTGTCAAAATAATGGATATGTTTTTATATATAGATAAAATATAATGCGTGTAATATATAAAGTGTATATAGATAAAATATAGAGTGTAAAATATATATGTAAGGTATATAAATAAAGTATAAAATGTATAATATATAATGTATAATATAAAATATGAAGTGTACAATATATAAAGTGGGTGCACCTATAAAGTGTATATAGATAAAATATAGAGTGTATAATATATAAATATAAAAGGGTATGTGTATATATAAAGTGCATAATATATATAAAAGGTATATAAAAAGATCAAATCACACACACAAAAAAACTAACAATTTAAATAGGATCTGGGGGTTGCTTAAAAAATAACTCCATGCCAGGATTGAAACAACATCCCAACAGATCATCATCATCATCATCGTCGGTTATCCATTCATCTTCCTCTGCCCCCTGAAAAGAGGTCATTCGGGGTGCATTGCCAGACTTCATGCGAATTCGCTGCCTTCATATGGTATCTCATTATGCAGCTCGAGATCCTTTTCTTAAAACTTAGGTTCCTGTTCTGCTACAGATAATTCACTAGTATTTTCTATAGGAGTTTCTTGGTGTGGGGTGTCTAGATGCTTTATATTATTAATATTATTCACTTTTACCATTGCTTGCACAATTTTTACATTCTTTTCCTTTTCAATGGCCTTTTCTCTAGTAAGCGTTTTCCCCCATTCCTTGGTTTGACTTTGCGTCGCTTGGGATTCGTTCTTTTCCAACCCAATTTGTTCTTCATACCGGTAAAATGTGCTATTTTCATCATCCATCTGGAACTTATGTTCGCTTAAAAATTCATTTTCTTTGACTATGGTACTTTGCTGATCGACTTTGGCTTCGCTCTCTCTAAAATTATTTTTATTATCATCTTCACTCTGGACAATAATTTGCACTCCCTCCTGTCTATCAAGTCTTTTATCTTGGTAATCACTAGCAAAGATGCTTTCCTTACTTTCCTTTTCTGTCTCTTCTTTCATTTCTGCTACATCTCTCGATTCTGGAATACATGCTGTGATAATGTTTTCTTCTTTGTCGGCTATTTGACTTCTTTGTAGCAGGTTTTCTTTTATTTCATATACTTCCTCTCTGATCTCCCTTTGGGCATTTTCACACTCTTGGAATTTGCTGCCTAATTCTGCACCAATGTTATAAACCTTATCTATCAAATTCTTTTCTTGACATTCTACCTTCTCTACTAAGGTCTTAACTTCTTTCATTATGACCCTATCTTGATTATTTTCCACCTGACTAGTCTGTAACGTTTCCTTGAATTCTCTCGTAACTTTATATTTATGCTGGCCGCTGACTGATGGCCTAATTTCTTTAATTTGGGCCTCAAATCTTTGGTCAATTTTCTGATACCTTTCCTCCATTTTCTGTCTGTATCTTTTATCCCATTCTTTCATTTTCTGATCCATTTTTTTATTCCATTCCTCGATTTTCTGATCCCATTTTTTATTCCATTCCTCCATATCCTGTCTAAGCTGTCTCAGCAACCAGTTAAAATCCCAACCTTCCTGCTTAATCTCCATCAGTGTCTGTTCCGATATTTTTGTAACTAAATTCTCTGGCATAGCTACAGTTTTTGTTATCTTGTACAATCCTTTCAAAATTATTATTATTTTGTACTTAATAAATATTTGATTTTTAAAACTTTTATACTTTTAATTGGCTGTTTGCTTCTCTCCCCCTTCAAGAACGACTCGCTCACTTCCATCCCAACTCTATGCCTAACTCACTAATATATCTATAAGCCTACACCTTCATCTCGATGCCTGTCCAACATATAATGAATTTTAAAAAAAAATTTTCGTCTCCCTACTTTTTATTTTATAAAACATATGAAACTTTTTATCTAAAAAAAAAAATCCCCTTTTTTTTTTTTTGCTTTAATAACGTATACGAAAATTTTTTAAAAAAATCTTTTTTTTTTTCTATATATCTAAAGTATAACACATATTTTAATATTAAAAATGACTCAATAAAAACTCAACTCACCCCCGGTCTCTTCTTCCAGCTGTTTTTTTTTTATTATATATATATACTTAAATGATTCATGCTTATGACCTAATTTCGTTTGACCCATCTGCACCAATTTCAAACCTTTTAACTTTTGGTTAATTTGACGTTACTTTTATATATATATTTATTTCTTACTCATTTTAAACCACTCCAATTCATAAAAATACTTTGATAAAACAACGAGACCCTCCTTTTCTTTTAATCTAAATTTCTTTTCTCTGCTCCCTAATGACAAATTTATAAGAGGATGACTTATAACTTGATCAATCATCCTCGGGCACCAGTCACTAGTGAACAGGAAAGACACAAAATAAATTTAATAAATTTTTGTGCTCTATACACACAAAAGTCCATAACTCAGAGTATGTAGGTGTTTACATCGAAGCCTCACTTGGTCGTCCAAACGCGGAAAAAAAATCTTACATATATACATTATTCAAAAAAAAATTTGACTCAAAATCATTAATTTTGACCAAAAGAATTATATATATACTCCATAATCTCTTCAGGGGTGGAAATGAGTTACAAGCCCCACGATTTGGGCATCCAAACGCGGAAAAAAAAAACTATGTGCCAGTCAAAATATGCTTATCCATCTAACACGAGCTGGAACTCACAAAATGTACTTCAAACCCAGTCAAGCCGAGATTTAGGTCGGGGACCAGCCTGGATTCGAACCCACTCTCCAAGCACCAGATCTAACACCCAATGGATAACATAACAATGGTAGCACACGAGATTTAATTCTTCATCCAGCCCACTAGCAAATCGGAGAAAACAATAAGACTCATGGACTTAAACATATATATAAAACAATGTAAATACTAGACATTCCACAGATAAAATCTACATATTTAAATAATAGGGGCTTTACTAATGAATACTTATGGGCAATTAGTGAATTGGATTGATTTAATAATGAGACAGAAACTGATATATGATGAATTAAAATATATTTATTGACAATTGTTGTTGGCAAAATAGGTTTGTGGCTATGATTCAATGGAGCCAAATATCCTGCTGTACAACTAATTACTACATTAACTTATTTGTTATGTCCTTTTATAATCAGTTCGAGTGGCTCTTTTACATAAAATCAAACCAAGTCTGGAGTGAAACTTAATACATCTTAATTATAATAAATTTATTTTAACTATGGGCTTTTAAAGTGTCCCAGATAGCTTTAGATCGAACGGGTTTTCAAGATTGCTTCGGATCAATGCCAAAGACTGCATATTAGGGAGGAAAGAGTTGGCTATAATGATTTTACTAATACGCTAGGCACAAGTAAAGTATAATAATAAAGTGGCTCTGCGGATGGAAGAATAGTTTTAGGGTTTTTGTGACAAACAACGGTTTACCCAAGAACCGGTCGTCATGTTGCTAATGGGGAACCTTTATTTGGTTCAGAGACGGAGGACTTATGTGCTAATCTGGCCCGTAGCTCAGACTTTGCTACTGCACTACCCATAAGAGAAGATGGGCTGGACTTACCGTGGCTCCATCTTATATATATATCAAAAAGAACAGCACAACGAGAAAATATTAATAAATCCCACATCCGCCAAGCCGAAGGATATTATAAATTAAAGATCATATATTAAATGAACACTAGATCATCAGCTTGATCAAAAGAGCCAACTCTTCTGTAGCATGAGAAATACGATATGCTACTGACAGGAATATATATATATATACAAACTTTACTTTATCCCGTTCAATCTCTTTAGTTATCTATAACTACTAAACTTTTAAAAGGGGGGGAAGTATATTTAATAGGGGACTTACGAATACTTAACTAAAAAAATATTCTTATGATTGCACTCCAGGCTAGTTTAATCTTTAGTAACATAATAAATAAAGGTTGAAAAGCCACATTTTATATTTATATTAATTAATTTACTAAATGACAAAAATATGGATTTGGGTTTCGAAACAGCGCATGAAATGACGCTATATAAATAATAATACGGAGATTTTAAATTCATATCTTTAAAAACATTTTAATAATTAAATGCACACCATTTCGAAACATAGGCATAACTAATAATAAATAAAATAAGCAAAAGAAAAGCAAAATATAATTGCAGTGATTAAATTTTATAGCAAAAAGTATTTCATTTAAATATTATTTCGAAAACAATTTAGATAGAAATTTCAATAATATGGTTAGCTAACCTGTTTTTGAAGAAATAATGAATGTTTTTGAAATGCACACAGAGCTCTGCGATTTTAAATAATACTAAAATAGTTCTGTAGCTAAGGAGAGATTCGAGCTGGAAACGAAGGTGACTTCTTTGGCGGCTTATGGCATCTTCAATTTAGTTGGGAGACGATTTTTTAAAATAGTGTTTCTTTAGCTGGATTGAAATCGGAACGAGGGCAAATTATTTTTACGGCTTATGGCATCTTCAAATTTAATTGGTGTAAGCTTGGTTGTTCCTTTGGCATTTGATCGATTGAACTAGGCGTTCCATCAGGGGAAAGCAGCAAAATTTTGCCTGACTTTAGCCAGACATGTTAAGGTTGAACAATAATAAAACTTCTCCTGTTGACTCTCTTCAAAAGTAAGATGGATTCTCCCTTCCCGCTTAAAATAAGGCCTATTTATATCCTTCTACTAAACTTTAACACCTTTCTGGAATTTCGTAAACCTCGGGACCAATTGACTTTTAATTAAAGCAAAATAATATAATTCAATTTCTACAACAACTGATAAAATCTCCGAGGTGTTATATTTAATTTCCTTAAAAAAATGTATCAAAATATATAAACTATATAACTTAATTCATTTTCATTAATTAAATTCCTTTTCAGGTGTTATTACTTAGAGAAAGGAATGGTATTCTGATTTAATGAAAAAGTCTTTTGTTGCAAACAAAAATCAATCAGAAAACAGATTTTACTTTTTTACCCGGGTGTGTCACTAATTGATATCTTGTTTACAAAAATTCTCATTTTTAATTGCGAACAGATAATTCTTATTTTATAAAACTAAATAACTTTTAACATATTTTTTATTAAAAAAAAAAGCAAATTTAAAGAAAATACTTGTTTCAACTATATATGTAAAACATTAAATCAGAAAACCGTTAAATAAATTAAAGAAAACATTTACATTACTTTTATTTAAACTTAAATATATATGAATCATTTTGCCATTATTCCAAGGTTTAAATTATCCATCCACATACGAAATAATAGCGAATATAATTAAGAATTGACTGAAAATTAATAAAACATTCTATAATAAATTATGAGCATTTCTCCGCTATAATTTTATCAAACCTGTCTAATTATAGCGTGTTTCGTATGTAAATGGATGATGCAACTCAAGCGGCCATTATAGCAAAGTTTTCCCGCTCGACTTATATATAACATTTTTACATATGACATTTTTACATTTAAGATAGGTTCGAAACTAGTTCAGACGAGTAGGTCATTAGGTTGATGGTGAAACGGAAAGGGATTGGAGATTTCCGTTTCAATATATATATACACCTGGGTCTCTTTTTATGCGAACTTATTTAACACGATTTTGAAGTTACGTGATTCATGTTTCTTAGGAAGTCGAACTTCGATAATGTGCTATTACTTTAAATAATAAATTTTGTGTACTTATGTCATATTGAAAGTAATAGCACATTATTGGAATTTGACTTTCATTTTAGTAATTTCAATATTTTCAGTGCTTTATAATAGTAAGATTGTATGCAATAATGAAATTAAAATCATTATTACCACATTTTATATATATACACATTAAATTTTACAAGATTATAATGTAAATTTGTTCAAACATTGTGCGTGTTAATTTTGCATTTTAAATCACATTCTGTTTTTGCTTTTTAAAAAAGAACATAATCAATTATTAATCATTTAGTGTCCACAAGTTTATTTTTAAAAGCTGAGTTATAGCAGTGGGCACACTTAAATTTGACAATTAAAAATTAAAATCAGATTTTTAATTGTAATTAACAATTTAAAAATTACTTACGGTGACTTGAAATTAATGTGATGTGAAACGTAATTTGATTTTTAAATAGAATTGAAAATTAAAGACAAAAATAAGAATTTAATTTTTAGTTGTTAGTTTCATAAACAATTAATAAAATCGTCTCAAAAATTATTTACTAATTACGTTGTCACCAAAAAACCATTAACACAACGTGAGTGTGAAGTTGGTGCTAGTTGTATTTCCTCTTGTGAAGAATCTGATTTTTTACCAGTTTGCAAATGAACCTCTTTATTGGAAAATAGTGAGAATAATTAAAATGTGTATAAAAAAATGTAAATTGCTGTACTGTAAATTATGCATAAAAATATATTATTTTGAATAAAATTAAATATTATAGTTAAAATAAGTTTGTCTTGTATCAATTTTTTTCAAATTTGAAATTTTTTATTAGTCATTTTATTTTCTTATTTTTTTTTTTTTTGCATAAATTTTAAAGTAATTTTACAGAGGTGCTTTGCTTTTATGCAACTTTTGAAAAATCACAGTCCATATTTCCCCTTTTTCAAGATAAGTTACGTCTATTTTTGCACGATTTCATTTGCAGGTGTTTTCTGAGGAACCTATCTATCGTGTAAAATAAGACCCATGTGTGTATATATATATATGTATATATATAATGCCATAGTATCTGAAGTCATACTACAAAGCTCCTGTTCATCCCTCCATAATATAATGTAATATATCAGCCTTGATCTGAATATGTAATCTGATTTTGTATGTATATAATCTGCACAGGCTGCCTACTGCAGCTCATTATATATTGTTAAATAATCTTTTATTAAATGTTAAGATAATAAATCAGCATTCTTGCACCAACGTAAACATCACAAGCCTAATAGGTAGGGTATAGTAAAATTAGGGCATGAATAAACCATAGATTATTAAAATTGTAGTAAACTCTTTTTAAATATAGTGCATCAGATGGCATGTTCTTAAACTTCCTCATTATTTTTTACACCTGTGTGTGTCTTTCAATGCACTCTTGTTTATATTTATTAATCAAAATATATTAAATTATAACCACTGTGTTGCATATCATTCATAATCCATCCCAAATTTTTGTTAAAATTCTTAATATTAGTGTTAAATGTGCATTATCTAGCCAGCCATAGGTGTGTCTTACTAAGATATTACAAATTTAGTTAATATTCCCTGGGTCTCTTGCTCCAGCCTTTGCTGCTGCCAGCACGTGAACTAAAAAACTCTAAGTGTAGCCTCATATATGACATTCATAGGGTAGTAAGTCAGAGAGTGTTGGTAGAGGAGCTGAGGTATGATTGGATTTGAGGTCTCAACTCTTCATCTAGATCAGCCTTGGTATAATTTGTCAGGACTCTGGATTTTATTGTGTGGAATTTACAAATATAATTGTTACAATATATATATATATATATATTGTAACGAGCACAGACGTTCGTTACATTGTTTTTTTATTTATTTATTAAACATGAAAGTAAATTAAAAAGTTCGCATTTAAAAATTTTCTTTAAGAATTAAAAATTGAAATTAAATATCATCTTAAACTCATATATATTAAATCGCACAGATAAAAAAAAATTATTAAAATAAAACTGTATTAAAAATAGAAAAAATAAAACTGTATTAAAAATAGAAAAGGTATTTTAAAAACAAAAACTTAAAAAGATTTGGAGATAAAATTATATCTTTAAATTTATCTTTAAATATATCTTTGATTTGGAAAACAGGTTAATTAATCAGAAATGGAAATGATAAATTTAATTAGTCAAATGTAAACCAGCCTTGGGCATTTAAATGTAAAAACAGTGGTCAGATAGGAAAACAATAGAAACAAATAGCCAATGAAAGAAATCCATCGGGAAATCGGACCTCAGCGAAAGGAACATCACATCGATGACATAATGCCAAGTCAATCCTTCGAATACGTATAAAAGGAAAATTTGGAAATTATTAATTAGCGTGATTATGATTATTACGATGTGACAGATAGGTGTTAGTGCGGGAGAAGGGATTGGAGTGACGCACGATTCAATCCCTTCAGTTTTGCCAAAGAAAGAAAGAGAAATGAACTATCGTTTTCTACATTGAGGACCAACTAAACTAAAAAACCTCCGAATAAATAAATAAACAACGGCTAAATGGATACCAACCTTTTTAGGACGGCATGAGAATTCACGTTCATGGCAAGCAATGGATAAAGATGAACTGTTTTAAACCGTAAGAACTTTATAAATAATGAACATTAAATTAAAATTTTCTATATTTAAATGATTGCAATATGATCCTATCTGACCAAACTAAATTCTTTATTAATAGTGTTATTTGATGTATTTTTTTTTCTTATTTATGTAAAATCATTTCCATTTATTTATTTTTTATTCTTTAAGTTTTATCATGATTTTTTTGTTTTTCGTTAAATTAATTATATAAATGTTAAACTTAAGTCGGGCGTAAATGGCTGTATAGATTTGTAAAGTTATATTAGGGGAGGGTAATCTTAGGTTATTTGTTTCGTGGTTAAATTGGGTCAATGGATTGGATATATTGGTGTGATTAGTAGATGTAATATTGATTCGCTACGGGCAGAATCGCTTCATACGCCGCACACTTCCATTTGCCTATGGAAGGAATTATAAGTCGGATACCGCAGTTCCTTTCTATGGAGTTTTTTGTTTTATTGCTCTTCTTTGCAGATAGATGTAATATTCCTATCTCATAAGAGGCAATTTCTTCTCTTAACCTTTTGTGCTGCCATATTTTATTACATTGAATACATCGATATATCAGATGAATTGATGCCAGTTTGACTACGAATTTTTAGCCTAAGGTTAAATAGGGATAGAATGTTTATTTTCAAAAGCAAATTTATCTGGTCTATTCAGACTCGACCCTAAATAAAAATGCATTAAATTTAAGTTGTTTATAGATGCTTGCATGGATTGTTTATTGGTTAACTATGTTTTGCGTTTCCATATTTGATCAAAATATATAGACATTCGATAAATAATGATACCTTACGGTGAGTATCTAAAATGTATTTATTCGGATGTCTTTTAAATTATTGGTGACAATGCAAGTATCTTATGGTGAATACTAATGGATTACGTATAAATTTCCCTCTGCAATTGTCAGTAATCAATAATTTTGTATTTTGATCGTTTATGTTTATTTTGAAATGTTTTTGACCGTGGAATCTACGTAACCGATCTATATTCAACATTATAAACAAGCTTTCATAAATTTATCTGTGCGAACTTAATTAAAAATGTAAAATTAGAATATAATAGTAATTAAATGTAAATTAAAGTCAAAAATCAAAGTTAAAAATAATGTTAAATGTTAAAATGTAAAACTAATACTAAAATAATTTTAAATCTTATATATATGTGCATAAATAAATGTTTGTATGTTAATTACTGGCAGTGGCTTATTTTATTTATTTTTTTAATGTTGAAATCTAATTAGATAAGATATGATAATATTTAATCTCTGCTATTCCACTGAGCTAGTGACATGGGCTAACGACCGGAATCAAAAAAAAAAAATTTTTTTTTTGACTTACGTATCTGCCTACTTTATAAATTTTTCTAGGTTCAAGTGCCTAGATGGCGCCCCATAGTGCAGATTACGTTAAGTGCCATTCTCCGGATCGTTACAATATATATATATAATGGGACGGTCCTTTTCAGGCTTTAAGGAAGTTGCATCTAACTATAGTCAGACTTTGGGTTTTTTTATAGAATGCCATGGATAAAATAATATAAAATATAATCCAATTCACTCCTCTATTAATAACCTCATTATTCTCAGAATTCGATTTCAGGGCAGAAATTGCAATTGACTCTTCTTAGGCATTTTCACAAATATTCCATAGTAATGATAAGCTATATATAACTTATTTATAAATATTAAATCATTAAGTTAATTTAATATATATGCATGAATATGTATTCTTATAATTATATATTTTATAAAATAACTAAATAAAATAAACAAATGAGACCTGTTTAATTTTAAAATCAAGTTTAATATATTTATTAATCAGTAATAGAAACAAAAATATTATCATGTAAACAATAAAAAATATTAAAATTTATAACTATAACCTGTGTGTATATATAATACAATAATAAACTATTTGAAAATCCAGAAACTATAATGTAATTATATATATATATATTGTAATGGACACTTATGCCGTTACATTATTTGTTTTAAAAATTGAGACATTGAAAAGTTCGCATTTAAAAACTTCTTTTTTTAAGATATAAAAATTGAAAATTAATTCTATCTTAAACTCGTATAGATATAAAATCGCACAGATGAAAAAAAATGATTAAAAGAAAACTTTATTATGGAAGAAAAGGTATTTTAAAACTAAATTTTCAGAAAAAAGAACTTAAAAGATTTAATTAAAGATAAAAATATATCTTCAAGAATGTATATAAATTAATTAATGCTATTGTAAAATGGAAATGATTATTTTAATTAGTCCAATTGAACTAGCCCTTGAGCATTTCATAATATATAATCAATGGTCAGATAGGAGAGGAAAAACCATAGGAACAGAATGGCCAATGAAAGAAATCCATCGCGGGATTGAACCTTAATGAAAAAACCATCACCATTGTCATGATGTAATGTTGAGTTAATCTGCAAAGTTAATATAAAAAGAAAAAGTTTGGAAATAAATTTTAGTGAGTGAAGAAAGAGCTGGGAGAGATGTGTGATAGCAGTGGTGATATGTGTTATTGCGGAGTTGAAGGAGAAGGGATTGAAAAGATGCACTCTTCAATCCCTTCAAGTCTGCTAAAAAAAGAAGAGAAAAATGACAAATCATTTTCTACATTGAGGACCAGCTAAAGTAAAAAACCTCCGGATGAATAAATAAAATGGCCCCCAGAATACCAATCTCTTTAGGATGGCATGGGAATTCACGTTCAAATGGCAAGCAATGGATAAAGCTGAACTTTTTAAAACCGTAAGAACTTTATGAACATTTTTCAAAACAATAACTCTAAATTCTAAACCTTTCAGTATTTAATACAAATAGAATCCTATCTCACCAACATAAAATTAATAATGTTATTTGATGTATTTTTTTTAAAATCATTTCCATTTATATTTTTTGTTCTTTTAAGTTTCTATTATGATTTTTCTTTTTCATTAAACTAAATTATATAAATGTTAAACTTAAGTCAGGCATAAATGGCTATATAGATTTGTAAAGTTATATTAATTAATTAAAGGAGGGTTAATCTTAGGTTATTTGTTTCATAGTTATTTGGGTCAATGGATGGGATATATTGGTGTAATTAGTAGATATAGTATGAGATTCACTACAGGCAGGATCGATTTATATGCTGCACACCCCCTTTTTGCCTATAGAAGAGATAGTAAGATGGAAAACACAGTCCCTTCCTATGGAGTTTTTTTTATTGTTCTTCTTGCTGACAGATACAGCATTCCTGTTTGGTTGAGAGTCAATGTCATCTATTAACCATGCTGTTCAGATGTACATTCCTGACAGTATGTTATTTTGTGCTGTCATATTGATGCTACATTGAATACATCGATATATCAGATGGATTGACATTGGTTTGACTGTGAACTTTTGGCCTAAGGTTAAATAAGAGATAGAATATTTTCTTTTCAAATGAAATCTCTGTAGTCTATTAATACTTGACACTTTAATAAAATATTCAACTCATCTGTGTGAACTTATAAAGGTTAAAATGTAAATTAAATTCTAAAATCAAGTTAAATTATAAAGTAAAGTAATGCTAAAATGATTCAAAATTTATATGTGCGTTAATAAATGTTTGTGTGTATAATTCTGGCAGTGGCTTATTTTATTCTTTTTTTAATATTAAAAATATTCTTAGATAAGAATTTATAAAATTAAATCTCTGCTGTTTCACTGAGCTCGTGGCATTGGGCTAACGGTCGGTCAAAATATATAAAGTAAAAAAAAAATTTTTTTAAACTTATGTATCTGCATACAATATAATTTTTTTAGGTTCAAATGGCCTAGTGGCACCTTGTAGTAAAGATATGGTAAGACTGGAAATCTTCAGATCCTCCATAACCATTATAATATATATATATACACATCCAAAATCATGTGTACAATGAAAAATAATTTTATATATCATAAATCTATGTATAGTGTCATTAAAATGATTCTGGGCATTTTATATGTTTGTACAAGATATTATCCATTCACACCAGAATAACAATAGAATATATTCCTATATTAATTATGTTAGTGATTAAAAAAAAAGTATGATAAATGTCAAGTAATTAATGTTCAATATGGAAAATAATAAACTTACTTCCAAATCAAAATGATTTAAAATTTTTACTTTAGTCAACCATCCACTTTGATCAGTACATATATAAAAACATCAACACCCTAGATTTTATTAAGTAAATAAAAATAAAGTGTTCATCTTATCAGTTCTCTACTTATCCTGTTAAGATCAAATAAAGTAATTTTTCCATGTAAATAATAATTATTCATGAAGAAAATAAAGTTTAAGAGTTATTAAAGTACACAATGAAGTATTCCAAGATGAGAAAGAATAATGGTTTTATATTCCTTTTTAGATAAAATAAAATGACCATGAATATTGAAAGATAAAGTTCATGAGTGAATATCCTTCAAAGAGGCAATCCAAATATTCATTCTTTTAGATATTTTACATAGTAAGTAGTAAATAATTAACATATTTTTCAATAAAATGCTCCATTATTAAGGCAGCTTTTTTATTGGAAATTATGATGATTATATTTTAGGCATTAAATAGGAATAAATTTACATCTTTAGATTTTAAACATCAGCAGAAATCTTTGGCATTAATTGTCTAGCCAAAGAACATCATAAATTTTTGGCTTCTTAAACAGATAGTTTGAATAATCATTTCAAAGAAGTTGCTTTGTCCTAAAACTTTTGTCAATTTAAACATCTTTAGATCTTTATAAATATTAAATATATATATTAAAAATTACTTTTTACAAAGAACATACAATAAAGTTCATAAGTAAATTAACTATTTTCTTAACTTGAAGAAATTTTTGAAATAGTGAATCTTCTTTTTTCTTAAATGTATTTTAAATTTGAACACATTTAAATTTACCAACAGTTATTGCTTCAATAACTAAATAGATTATATAACAATTTTAGTTCGTTTTTATATTTCTGATAAATGCTCATGCTTTTTATTGTTTAAATATACTTACAATTTGTAATGAACTTCAAACATTTATTTCCTTTGTTACAATGATAATATGCGATGTTGACTTAAGGCTTTGTCAATATCAAGTTTTGGTTAGTAAAAATACCATTAATTTGAAACCTTTATTTATGTGTGCATATAAATAAATTAAAATAATTCATTTTTTTACAATTATTCTTTTAATATTTAATTAGTTTACGTATACATATGATATGATATGAAGAGCTAAGTGCATTTTGTTTATATCTTTGGTTGATTTAATATAGGCACAATTAAATTCATAAACAAACATAAATTGTTTTAGGTGAGGCTCATATTGTACTCTCACATAACCCCTTTCCTTAAAAGGGTTCAAATTTTATATTTACCATTAAAATTTGAACACTTAATGTGTGTCAATGTATGAATTTCCTATTTGATATTTAAATTTTAACAATATAAAGTTGTGGAGCTTGTTTTTCTTTCTTGCTTTTATCAACCCTTATTATTTGTTCTATTTTTTAACCCTTTTCTCTTTCTCTATATTAAACATTATTCAATTTAAACAGAAGGATAAGAAGGTTCATACATATAGGGTTCTTTCTTTTTTTTCCTTTTTTATTTTTCTTTGATGGACTTATTGTTATGTGCCTCTTTTATAGATGACACATATGTTTGTTTGGTAGTCTCCATCCTGCTTTTCTTTAAGACTTATGGACTCTTTTGAAAACTATCCGAAGCATATGAACATCCATCATTCAACATGGATTAACTCTTAAAACTGTTTTAGTTTTCAGGTATCCTAAGAATTAATTTTAATTGCTTAACCATACCCTCATCAAAGAGCATTAATGCCTTTTTCGATTTATATACTTCCTTATATATATATATATATTTTTTTTTTTTTAAATGAAAACTTTCTCTCTCCTTACCTATTTCAAGTTATCTTTTCTTCTTTCAACATTTTACTCTATATATATGTAGAATGTGGAAAACATTAATTTGTTTAACCAAAATAGGGTTTTAAAGCTCTAGCACTGTAAGTGCCTTTAATGTCTTCCTTTATATTTATCCAGAATGCATTATGGTAGGACCTGTTTGTTTGTTGATAGTATAAGGTCCTTCATCCTGTTGATATAACTTTTGATATTTGCTCTGTTGGAGTTTATTAATTTGAGGAGTTTTTATAAAAACTTGATCCCCAATTTTAAATTTGTGTCAAATTGTCTTCACAGTTTTATTTCATTGATTGACCTTTTTTTAACAGTTGTTCATAAGCTTTTACACTATCTTTTTATATATATCCATATCAAAATATATAATAGTGGACTTGCATTTTATAAGAAGTGTCAACGTCAGATTGCATTATTGTGATGCTTAATTGACCTACCATTAATACATAGTTAACTAACCATAACTTGTACTCCAATAAACCTATAAGTATTTTTTTCATACTTTGGTTAACTTGATACATTTTCTATTAATATCTAATTTAATTATTTATATACATTTATTCTCTTAAAAGAACAGCTAATGGATTCAATCGTTACTGAAAGTCCACTGTCACATTCCAAAGTTGTAAGCCATGAAGTCCTTCCTTATATGTGTGCTTTACTTTTTAGCACATTCATTTACATATCCAATGAATGTGAAGGGACCTTCATCAGTATTACACAACTTACGGAATTGTGAACCTTTCTGTCTTTTGGTTCGTATTATACTTACCTTTATTATTCTTTGATGACTTTTTATAATTTGTTCATCTTCAAAATTATTCTGACACTTCATATACCATAATTTACATTTAAGACAATTAAATCTATTGTCTTCGCCTATATCTTCTGAATTAAAACTTTTATTAAGACAGCCTTCTTATCTATTAAACGTTATCATTGATAATGACACTATCAGATGGTTGTGATCCAATTTATCAACACCTTGTTGACGAAATATTTTAATTTTTCTTTGGGTAAATATGAATATGGTGAGATGACTCAAAATACACCTCACTTATGTATTCAGCCATAATATCATTAGATTGTGAAGTCGTCTCAAATTTCATGAGTTCATGATTTAACTTCGATTAATATTAGAAATCTGAAGGTTAAATTTAACATGACATTTGTGACTATCATTTGAATGTGCTTCTCTCAATTCCTGAGATAGGTTTATTGAGTGGGCTAAGTCTTTTATTTGATCTTGTGAACTAAATTTGTTTTCCATCAATGTTGCTAATGCTCTATTATTTTGAAGATTTTCTGCTTCATTTCTATCCTCATTTCTTTTTAAGATTCTTGGATCAGGTTCAAGAGATTTAGCAATGTCACAGTGATTCTCTACATTATTCTGCTGTGGTACAACATCATGATTACAATAATTTTTTCTATAAGAGTCCCCAGTACTAGTAAAGGTTTATTCTGAATGCTATCATTATATTTAATATCCAGTTGACTGGTGATGGTGCACTTGATTTCTTCTAGTCTCTCTTGACATCTGATGTTCATTTTATCAATCTGCTCCCTTATCCCTTCCATCTCTTGCTTTAATTCTGTATTACATTTTTGCACATTCTTAACTTCTGTTTTCATGTGTTTCCACCCTTTCTATATCTGATTTCAAATTTTCTCTCAAATAATTTACACTTTCTTTCATCTTGACTTCAATACTATCCACATCCTTTCTAGTTGCCATATTAACTTTTATACTAACCATCTTATTGTTTATGTTTGCCATATCAACCTTGGTAACCATAGTAGTCTTTAAATTCTTCATATCTACTTTCATGCTATTCATATCATTGTTTATGTCTGATATTTCTTCCTTAGTGAAACAGTGAGATTCGTATTAGAATCTCAAGTTTCACCTTTTTCTGTCGTCTCTCACTGACCAGTCTATCCCACCCAAATTTAAACTTTTTGGTATCAAATTGTGTGTGTAACAATATTAAAAATGTATAAATATATGTAGAATTCAACATAAACACGCACACATTTCGATCTCAAATTAAAGGCAATTTAGATTCCTTTTAGTTAAATAAATTTTGTGTAATCATAATCATTTATTTTGAATTTTTATAAAGTTCGTATTTGTTGTTTAGTTTAAATTTCGTTAAATAATAATTCTAACAAAATCTGATGCATTAATTAATTAAAGTTAAAATAATTTTATTCCCTTTTGTCTTTGAAAATTTAAAAGCATCAGTCAGTGATAGATAATAAATTAATTATAGCAAAATTCCAAAAGAATGTAATTAACGAATGTAAAGAAAAACAGCACAACAAATTTCTTTCTAATTAAAACCAGCAGAGCATTGATTATCCTGAGGGCAAGATAAATAAAACCTAAAAATATCTCAACAGAAAAATTAAAAGATCAAGATAAGAAAAAGGAGGCCATCTTAGACTTGCTGGAGACTTTCACTTGAATTTTAGCTTTGCTCTCGAGTGGAGCGTCTAAAATATCTTAAATAAATTAATACTGCAAGGTATGACCGAGTAAGCACCGAAATTATTCTCCATCGGGAGATGGCCCACCATATGCCGAGCTTCACCTTGCTCATTGTAAAAACACCAAAATGATCTGCTGCCTGAAATAAACAAGAAAGCCGCTGCTGTTAAAAATCAATAAAACAACATGCCCAGGACAAGAAAGAAAACTTCTAATTACGAACAATCTGCTATTAAACCAATGGACGAAATCTCTTATAAAACAGGTACCTGTGTGTGTATTCCAAATTATAGAGTACTCTAGTAATAATAAGCTATAGCTCATCTCCTATTATTTGTATAACTTCTAAATGTTAAAATTGTAATTTTGAGAAACTAAAATTTGAGAATTCATGTAATCTGTAAACTTCTCGCATAATCTAGCTTACCCTCCCTCTATCACTTCTTAGGTGTGTATTTCTTAAATCTACATTTCATTTATAATTATCATTGAAATCTTACCTTCTCATAATTGTCTTAGTTTTAAAGCTAAATCCATAATCGCTTGAACAGTGAATGCGTGTCGAATTATCATTAATATTTGCTTTTATAAATAACTTAAATTTCATATAAATCAACACGCATTCAAAGAATCAGTTATTGTAATGCAGGGTCTACTACTCCGTAATAGCTGGCATACTCACTGTAATAATTCCCTTTTTAGATATTTTTTTATTATTAAATGTTAATGAATAATTATGTAAATTTCATTTCTTTGAGAGTCACCAATTTTCTTTCAGTCAACATTGATAATGTTGGGCCGAGTTTGAAATCTAGTTAAGTATTACCACAATCTTTTAGATATTATACATGTGTTACGTTTTGAAGCCCCGATGGCTCATTCCACGCCGTGAATACTCTGGATTCTCTAGGGTTGAATTAACCCCAGTCGTCCTACACAAGCGGACATGATAATGTTCCCGTAGGGCTTGATGACCGTCACACAGCCAGCTGGCAAATTGCGACACGGACCGCTTGTCCCTGGTTATGCTCATGTGACACCTTACCTCTTCGGGTTGTGGCAGAGACCAACCCGAAACCCTTATAACTTATTCAAGGCATTGCAGTTTCAGCGCTGCCATTTTACATCGCCCTTCTAAAGCGTACCACGTGTTCTTTTATTTAGTTTATTATTCTCTCTATCACTCCGCCTCAGCCTTATCTTCGTCATATACTCTCAAATAAATGTTTGCCCTTTGTCGTAAAATAAATATTTTATTAAATAAATGTATGTCCGCCATTACTGATGACTCTTGCAGTGCAAAGTATAAATTCCTTACAGCACGCATTAGAAATACTCACTCGAGAACCCTAGGTAGCTATATTACGCCTTCATATAAACAAATGCTCCTTATAAATAAATGTATTTTTATATATATAATATTACCGATTAGCTGTTGAGACTTTGAATTTAAAATATGATTAATAACATTAATAATGTTTTCTTTTATTAAATACGTAAATAAATAATTCTAAATATACGTCTGTAGTTAAGTTTTCATTTATTCGATGCCCATTATAGACATTTCCTCGATTATATATGTTAATTAATATTCGTTTGATTGTTGGCCAACTCGGAAACAAAACCCATGAATCTCGTGCATCTCCCTGACCACCGTGCCTAAAGAAGTGTTTACTTATGTCGCATCAGAGGCGTTATTCCGTAGATTGTATTGTGGAACCGATAAACTATGTTCGAACTCAGTATTATCGGTGGCTTCGCTACTCGATGGTGCTGCTGTTCTGTGTGGTGGTCGAATTCTGCAATATGTTAACGAGATACACGTGTTTTGACTGTTACATAGTTAAATTTTTTTTTAGCGTTTGGCGCTTTCCAACGTGAGGCTTCGAGCATAAAACCCATAGATACCCTGAGCAAAAATAACGCAGATAAATTTCTTTAGCGTTCGTTGCCGAGTTGGCTAATTATTTTATATATATACGATTTTGTTTTGATAAAAATAATGAAAAAAAAATTAAATCGAGCGAAATAATGTGGGTCGAGTGAATGAAAGGACAGCAGGCGTAATAACAAATTTAAGGAAAGCAGGGATGTGTGTGTGTAATGTAAGAAGGAACGAAATACTCAGATCTAATGAAATATCTTTTTATATATATAATAATTATCAGTAGCTAAATGAGACAGCAGAAGCTTATTATGTTTTTAACAATAAAATTTAGTAAAGTAAAAATATATGTCATAGACAGCAGTGGCTTATACGCGTTACTAATAGTTAGTTATAATATGTATGTTAAGTATATTAAGAGCAGCAATGTAGAATAGAGATAGGGCAAGGAAAGAGTATTATAGGGCCAAGATACCAGTGGGGGATAGTTAAATGCTACTAGTGAAAAATAAATAAATAAATAATAAGAAAATGGAAACAGAAAATACTGAGACAGAGCATAGATTTATCTGAGGCTTTGGAATCGACACCCGAGCAAAGGGAAGCTCCGCAACAATGCAGAGCATCAATGGACTATAATTTCAAGTTCATGAAGGAGATGCTCAGACAGAGTATGCAAGCAATGAAGGAAATGTATGAGGAGGAGATGAAAAAAGAAGCGAGGAAGAATCAAAAAGGAGACAGGAAAAAGAAAAAAGAAGAGTCAGGGAATGTCAAGAATTTAAAGACACTATAGTGAGAGAGTTAGAAGCAATAAGGGAACAGTTGGGAATATCCAAAGTTAGTAAAAAGGTAGAAGAGGTTAAAGACAGGCAGAGTGAAATGAAGGTAGAGAGATCTGATGAACCTATGATAGAAGCGCAAACAGGTAGTGTCATGGAGGTAAAAAAATATGATGAGCAGAGAGACCTCATTCCAACCAATGAAGGCCGACAAGAACCAGAAAAGGAAGTCAGCACTAAAGAAGAGGCGAAGATGGACGTTGGACACCAAAGCTATTTAGCCAAGATGATACACATCAAGATCTTTAGAGAGGAGATCGGAGAAAGCCCGCAAGCCCACTTAGAGAGCTTGCAAAAGTTTTTCCAATTTTATAAAACAGGGCCAGATGAGCAGATAGTGATAGCTAGCTACCATCTACAGGGATCTGCCAAGGACTGGTGGAATATGGTGAGATGGAAGCCTCAAACAATCGGAAATTACAAAGATATGTTAATGAAGCGTTACTGGAGCAACGAGCGTCAAAGCGGTATCTATAATACGCTCTGCCAGGAAAAATATGGAACGATACCCCAAGAGACACACACAGTTTTTCCTCCGCCAAGCGAATCGGTTTAAATCCCTTACAACGTTCGCCTATTCGGATTCTCACATCATAGGGACCATCCAGCGTGGCATGCCGCTGGCCATCCAACAGTTGATGGCAGGCAGTCATATAAAGGACATAGAAGAAATGAGTGAATTTCTCACTACATTAGATTTTAGCCATTGGGCCAAAGAACCGCCAGATAGAAGACAAAAATTAGAGAACCCAAGGCCGCAGTCGGCAACGACAAGAGATATATATTATCCACCTGACCCGGGGTTATAACAATATTGGAGCATTTCGGATGGCCATTCCGTGTATAAAATTTAGTAAAATGAACTTAATAAATATTGTTGGAATGGAAATTATATTGGGCTTTATATAGAAATTTTGTTATGTATATTTAATTATTATTATTATTAAAAAATTTTTATATATATTATGTTAATTAATATTAGTCTAAGAATTTTTTTGTATATGTATATATTCAGTTTAACTAATTATTATAATGATTGTTAACCAGACACGGCCAAATTAGGTCGTTTTAAAATTAAAGTTTAAATTCTAGATCCGGGTATATAAATTGTTCGTTACTTCATGAAATCTCTGCTTTCTCTATTTCAATATCTGTAAAAAAAACAATAATATTTTTTTCTCTTCGTCTTTCAATTATGTAATGTAAATTTTTTTTTCTCTTTCATGCCTCCTTTGTTCTTCCTTAATTGTTCACCGGAAGTACGGGGAAATGAAACAGTGAGATTCGTATTTGAATCTCAAGTTTCACCTTTTTCTGTCGTCTCTCACTGACCGGTCTATCCCACCCAAATTTAAACTTTTTGGTATCGAATTGTGTGTGTAACAATATTAAAAATGTATAAATATATGTAGAATTCAACATAAACATGCACACATTTCGATCTCAAATTAAAGGCAATAAATACGGATAAAATAATATAATTTAGATTCCTTTTAGTTAATTAAATTTTGTGTAATCATAATCATTTATTTTGAATTTTTATAAAGTTCGTATTTGTTGTTTAGTTTAAATTTCATTAAATAATAATTCTAACAAAATCTGATGCATTAATTAATTAAAGTTAAAATAATTTTATTCCCTTTTGTCTTTGAAAATTTAAAAGCATCGGTCAGTGATAGATAATAAATTAATTATAGCAAAATTCCAAAAGAATGTAATTAACGAATGTAAAGAAAAACAGCACAGCAAATTTCTTTCTAATTAAAACCAGCAGAGCATTGATTATCCTGAGGGCAAGATAAATAAAACCTAAAAATATCTCAACAGAAAAATTAAAAGATCAAGATAAGAAAAAGGAGGCCATCTTAGACTTGCTGGAGACTTTCACTTGAATTTTAGCTTTGCTCTTGAGTGGAGCGTCTAAAATATCTTAAATAAATTAATACTGCAAGGTATGACCGAGTAAGCACCGAAATTATTCTCCATCGGGAGATGGCCCACCATATGCCGAGCTTCACCTTGCCCATCGTAAAAACACCAAAATGATCTGCTGCCTGAAATAAACAAAAAAGCCGCTGCTGTTAAAAATCAATAAAACAACATGCCCAGGACAAGAAAGAAAACTTCTAATTACGAACAATCTGCTATTAAACCAATGGACGAAAACCTCTTATAAAACAGGTACCTGTGTGTGTATTCCAAATTATAGAGTACTCTAGTAATAATAAGCTATAGCTCATCTCCTATTATTTGTATAACTTCTAAATGTTAAAATTGTAATTTTGAGAAACTAAAATTTGAGAATTCATGTAATCTGTAAACTTCTCGCATAATCTAGCTTACCCTCCCTCTATCACTTCTTAGGTGTGTATTTCTTAAATCTACATTTCATTTATAATTATCCTTGAAATCTTACCTTCTCATAATTGTCTTAGTTTTAAAGCTAAATCCATAATCGCTTGAACAGTGAATGCGTGTCGAATTATCATTAATATTTGCTTTTATAAATAACTTAAATTTCATATAAATCGACACGCATTCAAAGAATCAGTTATTGTAATGCAGGGTCTACTACTCCGTAATAGCTGGCATACTCGCTGTAATAATTCCCTTTTTAGATATTTTTTTTATTATTAAATGTTAATGAATAATTATGTAAATTTCATTTCTTTGAGAGTCACCAATTTTCTTTCAGTCAACATTGATAATGTTGGGCCGAGTTTGAAATCTAGTTAAATATTACCACAATCTTTTAGATATTATACATGTGTTACGTTTTGAAGCCCCGATGGCTCATTCCACGCCGTGAATACTCTGGATTCTCTAGGGTTGAATTAACCCCAGTCGTCCTACACAAGCGGACATGATAATGTTCCCGTAGGGCTTGACGACCGTCACGCAGCCAGCTGGCAAATTGCGACACGAACCGCTTGTCCCTGGTTATGCTCATGTGACACCTTACCTCTTCGGGTCGCGGCAGAGACCAACCCGAAACCCTTATAACTTATTCACGGCATTGCAGTTTCAGCGCTGCCATTTTACATCGCCCTTCTAAAGCGTACCACGTGTTCTTTTATTTAGTTTATTATTCTCTCTATCACTCCGCCTCGGCCTTATCTTCGTCATATACTCTCAAATAAATGTTTGCCCTTTGTCGTAAAATAAATATTTTATTAAATAAATGTATGTCCGCCGTTACTGATGACTCTTGCAGTGCAAAGTATAAATTCCTTACAGCACGCATTAGAAATACTCACTCGAGAACCCTAGGTAGCTAGATTACGCCTTCATATAAACAAATGCTCCTTATAAATAAATGTATTTTTATATATATAATATTACCGATTAGCTGTTGAGACTTTGAATTTAAAATATGATTAATAACATTAATAATGTTTTCTTTTATTAAATACGTAAATAAATAATTCTAAATATACGTCTGTAGTTAAGTTTTCATTTATTCGATGCCCATTATAGACATTTCCTCGATTATATATGTTAATTAATATTCGTTTGATTGTTGGCCAACTCGGAAACAAAACCCATGAATCTTGTGCATCTCCCTGACCACCGTGCCTAAAGAAGTGTTTACTTATGTCGCATCAGAGGTGTTATTCCGTAGATTGTATTGTGGAACTGATAAACTATGTTCGAACTCAGTATTACCGGTGGCTTCGCTACTCGATGGTGCTGCTGTTCTGTGTGGTGGTCGAATTCTGCAATATGTTAACGAGATACACGTGTTTTGACTGTTACATTAGTCACAAAAGTAGCTTTCACATTCTCTATCTTAATATTTATATCAGTCTTCATAGCATCCATCTTATAGTTCACTCTTGTTTCCATACCATTCATCTATTCTTTTATACTACTTATATTACTGTCCAATTTTATTTTTATATTATTTAACTTACCTTCCATGCTGTTCATACTTTTGTTTAACTCTATGTTTCTTCCTTAGTCACCATGGTAACTTTTAAACTTTTCATACTTTCACTCGTGCTGTCTATCCTACTATTCATATCACTCTATGCTGTTCATACTACATTCATTTTCCCTTTTCATTTCTTCTTTCATGCTATCCATCTTTATTTCTATACTATTCATCTTAATCTCCATACTATTATTTATTTTAGTTTCTCAACTATCCATTTCAGTTTTCATTTCTGTTTTCATACTATCCATCTTGCTGTTCAGATCATTATTCATACTATTTATATCTGTCTTGGTTGCCGTTTTCACTTCCAAGCTGTTCATGTTTTTATCTATTTTTGCTTCCAAGTTGCATATGCTTTCTTTCATCTCTTTCATCATCATCTGGAACATTAGTTGCATCGTCATCATATTCTCTGTAATTTGTGTTATTTCAAACCTGGGTGTTTGGCTGACTTCTTTGGCAGGGATCTCTTGAATTTGGGGAAGTACATGATTTGGAATATGTATCTGTGGAGAGTGACTAGCTTCTTTGAAATTTACTTGTGATAGTTGGATTCGAGTGCCTGAGTTAGTTTCATTTGTACTTGGTGCAATCTTTCTTAAATCAAAATTAAAAGAGCACTTTTTCTTTTCACCATTGGGGATCTGAGATGTCCAACTAGTAGGAAATTTAGGGTCAAATAACATTTTTGCAGTAAATCAGATTCACAAATAAAACCAGGTAAGTCTTTTTGTAAGATAATAACTTGATGCTGTTTATATGAATTGCTAATGACAATCTCATCAACCCCTTTACAAGTAAAAGATCAATTTCCTATGGTTAAACATATTGAATCAAGTGAAGATAGAATAGATTGACTAGGAGTATCAGGTATAACTTGGTTGCATGCACTCCATAGTCTTACTAAAACCTGTTTCCAATCATCTGCATCATATGTTTTACAACTACTATATATAGTAGTAGATTTTCTATCAAAAATAAACTGAAACCATCCTTCACTGTCTTTGTGTAACTCTAAAGTTGTTGCATTGCTCCAAATATATAGATAATATATGTTGCAAACAATGCATCAGTCATGCCAGTGATAGGTTGACCAGATAAAAAATTTTTAGGAAGTTTTAATTCCATATAAATAATTTTCTCTTACTCCTAATTATTACTAACGAAAAATTTTTAAATTTATTTATATAAATTACTTTCTATTCAAAGTTATAATTAAATATATGCCATAAGATTTCATGCTGTATTTATGCTTTTAAATGTAATTCTATTTTTCCTACTTTTTTAAAAGATGTTATTATAATGCACATTTTAATGCACAAACTATAGTCGTATTTATTTATTTTAAAACGACTTATTTATCTGTTTATTATAGTTTATTTTATTTCAAGGTCTCTATTATTTACTATGTAGTGTTTTTACCATTTCACAACATACTGATATATTTTTTTTAAAAAAACTATGGATTTAACTAGTGGAAAACTAATGTTTCAGGCCCTTAAGTATGGGCGCCATGTATAACGGAATGGTCCTTTTCAGGCCTCGAGAAAGTCGCATCTAACTATAGTCAGACTTTGGGTCTTCTCATAGAATGCCATGGATGAAATAATGTAAAATATAATCCAATCCATTTCTCTATTAATTACCTCATTATTCTCAGAATCTGAGCTCACGGCAGAAATCACAATTTATTCTCTTCAGGCATTTCCACAAATATTCCATAGTAATGATAAGCTATGTATATAACTTATTTATAAATATTAAATCATTGAGTTAATTTAATATATATGCGTGAGTATGTTTTCTTATAACTATATATTTTATAAAATAACTAAATAAAATAAACAAATGAGACCTGTTTAATTTTAAAATCAAGTTTAACATATTATTAATCAGTAATAGAAACAAAAATATTATCACGTAAACAATAAAAAATATTAAAATTTATAACTATAACCTGTGCGTATATATAATACAATAATAAACTATTTGAAAATCCAGAAACTATAATGTAATTATTTACATATATATATACATCCAAAATCATGTGTACAATGAAAAATAATTTTATACATCATAAATCTATGTATAGTGTCATTAAAATGATTCTGTGCGTGTTATATGTTTGTACAAGATATTATCCATTCACACCAGAATAAAAATAGAATATATTCCTATATTAATTACGTTAGTGAATAAAAAGAAATTATGATAAATGTCAAGTAATGTTCAATATGGAAAATAATAAACTTATTTCCAAATTGAAATGATTTAAAATTTTTACCTTAGTCAACTATCGCTTTGATCCGTACATATATAAAAACATCAACACCTAGATTTTATTAAACAAATAAAAATAAAATTTTCATTTTATCAGTTCTCTACTTATCCTGTTAAGATCAATTTAATAAACAAAGTAATTTTTCCATGTAAATAATAATTATCCACGAAGGAAATAAAGTTTAAGAGTTATTAAAGTACACAACGAAGTATTCCAAGATGAGAAAGAATAATGATTTTATATTCCTCCTTAGATAAAATAAAACGACCATGAATATTGAAAGATAAAGTTCATGGGTGAACATCCTTCGAAGAAGCAAACCAAATATTCATTCTTTTAGATATTTTAGGTAGTAAATAATTAACACCTTCTTCAGTAAAATACTCCATTATTAAGGCAGCTTTTTTATTGGAAATTATGACGATTATATTTTAGGCATTAAGTAGGAATAAATTTATATCTTTAGATTTTAAACATCAGCAGAAATATTTGACATTAATTGTCTAGCCAGAGAACATCATAAATTTTTGACTTCTTAAACAGGTAGTTTGAATAATCATTTCGAAGAAGTTGCTTTCTCTTAAAACTTTGTCAATTTAAACGATCTTTAGATCTTTATAAATATTAAAAATATATATATTAAAAGTTACTTTTTACAAAGAACGTACAATAAAGTTCATAAGTAAATTAATTATTTTTTTAACTTGAAGAAAGTTTTGAAATACTGAATTTTCTTTTTGCTAAAATGTATTTTAAATTCGAACACATTTAAATTTACCAACGTAATTATTGCTTCAATAACTAAAAAGAAGATTATTATATAACAATTTTAGTTCGTTTTTATATTTCTGAAAGCATATAACATAAATGCTCACGCTCTTTATTGTTTAAATATACTTACAATTTGTAACGAACTCCAAACATTTATTTCCTTTGTTACAATGATAATATGCGATGTTGACTTAAGGCTTTGTCAAGGTCAAGTTTTGGTTAGTAAAAATACCATTAGTTGGAAACATTTATTTATGTGTGCATATAAATAAATTAAAATAATTCATTTTTTTAGAATTATTCTTTTAATATTTAATTAGTTTGTATATATATATGATATGATATGAAAAGCTAAGTGCATGTTATTTATATCTTTTGTTGATTTGATATAGGCACAATTACATTCATGAACAAACATAAATTGTTTTAGGTGAGGCTCATATGGTACTCTCACAATATATATATATTAAAACTGGATGTAATCAAAGGGATGAACCTGGTGTTATAGTAAATCATGATCAACCCCAGTTCAAAATAAAAATAAAATTAACTGTCAATATTTAATGGTAAATATAAAATAATGAGCATGAGAGATCATTATGAGTGATTAAAGATAAAATACATCAGCAGCTAATTTTGGGTTTGAACTTGAACTAAGTCTATTGCAGACCAGGACAACTATTTTGCCTTGACCAGCTTGGGGCAATTATTTAAATATAATTTAGATGCACAAATTACATGTTCCTTCAACAGAATATATGACTATGAAAACAATAATGCTGGGATATTAATATGGTGACCATCAATGCTCTAGCCAGTTAGTATTGTGCCAGTCAAAACATGTTTATCCATCTAACATAAGCTGAAACTCACAAAATGTATGTCAAACCCAGTCAAGCCCAAGATTTAGGTCAGGGACCAGCCTGGATTCGAACCTATTATCTAAGCCCCTAATCTAACACCTAATGAATAACATAGTAGTGATGGCTCATGAGAATTAATTTTAATCTGGCCAACTAGTAAAGCTGAGCAAAACAATGAGACATCTATTATTATGACACTAAAATATATATAGTATAAGCATGGCTGTAATATGTGGAAGTGGAGGAAAAGGAATTCGAACTACTCAAATCAGTTAGACAATAAAAATATAGTTTAATATAATGAAAAATTATTTATATACATTTATAAATTAAGTACATTAGTATGTGCATGAATGAGCAAGTGGTCTACCAAGCGATAGAGAATTACATAGGGTCATTCATGCTATTATTTCTCGTATGCTCTTTATTAGCTAAATGATACGTTATAAAAAAGCACACATCTTTGGTGGGTCTAATATTAAGATGCCAATCGATTAATAAAAGGAATTACATAATATTGCTATTAACACTTTGATTTATGGTTCAGAAACATGGTGACTAACATTATTTCAGGGAGCGTTCTGGGATTCATTACAGATCTAAGATAAATTATTTTCACACCATTACGGTCGTGAAAAAACATTTGATTATATTCGAATCTATGACAAAATATTTAATGAAAAATTATTTGAATCTATGACAAAATATTTAATGAAAAATGGTTTTAACAATAGTAAGACGATGCTTTATTTTTCCCAAGGCATATAGATACTCTTAAATATAGAAATAAGTTACGATGGTGGAATTGTATATGATTGAAATTACATTAGAACTTAATCTGGCTATTAATATTTGGCATTGATATTGAAGCGGAATCTGAGATTCAGATTGCGCTTCACAGCCCACTTCCAATCTTCCGCTACCAACCTAAATTCAAACCCTATTCTTGCATATATATTCCACTCACTAACACATTTGTTTTATCCTTTTGTTTGAGTATTATTAACTAACATATTTATTAACGAAGATATTGGCATAAATATCTGAATTTAAACATGCAAAATAAAATTAATAAATATAGCATTTAAAAATTTTGTATACGCAATAGGGAATGGGGGATTAATTATAACGGACTTATAATATCAAAATATATTATAATTTCTGTATTTATTTATTTTATAAAAGTTATAGTAATTGTTTGTTAATTGCAGCTCAGATATCTATAGATATTGTAGAGACAAAAGTACTGAGCAAATATTTAGTGGAAAAGTTCGTTATATGTAATTTTATAAAATTGTGTTTTTAAATTATTTTTTGCCATTAAACTCCACTTTTCTTTTAAATCCAATATGGAAGATGCGATTGTAATTAGTCAAAATTAATTAAAGGTGAGAAGCGTAATCTTGTATAATATTCTAACATAACGTTAATTAAAAGTTTCTCTAAAATCAAAAGTAGAAACTAAACTTAATTGATTTACTTTTGTTACAAACATTTTCTTTTATCAAAATTAATTAAAGTTTGAATACTTATCTAACAATGGCATCTTCCATCACAATGGGTAAAAGCTTGTATATGAATTCTTTTGGAAATTAGATTGCAATGACCAATCAGAAAGGGATTCCAAAAATACCAAGGCATGGAATAATTACGAATTAATTTGGAGAGTAACTAGGACAGTCAAGGAGAGCAGTCAAAGAAAATTTGCGTTCGTTAATTTCAATGTGTACTGAGTAAATCTAAATCGCCTTTCTCACCATTCAAGATGGCCTTCCCTGCAATCTGTGCCCATGGATCCTGATACTCATAGACTATAATTATATGCCTGTTCGTTAAATAATAAACTCACTACCTGCCCGAATAACTATGTTTGACAAACTAGATCTAGTCTCCACGGGAATTGAAATCATCAAAAGAACCACCATGTTCTACAGAGGTAATCATTTCAAATGCTGCTAGACTCTTAAAGTTACCGTGAATAATTTTAACTTTCACCTATCTATTTCTTTAAACATTTTGTAAAGCTTTCATTTGTAAAATTTAATATTAGTTATGAATCAATTTATAAAGTTCTTACCTTTTTGTTAATTGTACCTTGTTCTCTCTATATATAACTTAGCTGTAATTTCTCCTACATTAAACCTCTCCTGAATAATTATTAGTTCTTAATTTCACGTCTATGCGGCAATACTTTATTTTCATTATTATATTTTATACTTTCCGATACTGAATTATATGTCGATAATTTCCCCCAGAATCGCAAACGCTTACGCTATCTCTTGTAATAAAAGAAAACCCTCCTTACTTTTCAGAGGGTAATTAATCTAGTATTTTTTAAAAACAAATTTGTTATTCTTAGTATAGCGGGTGCCTGCCAGTCTGGGGAAATAAAATCAGAATTTGATAATTATTGTACAGTGTTATTCTCAAAAACTAAGTAAAAATCTATTTTCTTAGAAATGTGTTTCGTTGGTTAATTAAATAATAGCGCTAACTTCTAAAATCTGCAAATAGATTTATACGAATTAAATTAATATTAATTTCTTGAAATCAATAGCCACCACTGACTTTATATATATTTAATAATATGAAAGTATGTATTTATTAAAGCATTCACAACCAAAGATTTGTATTAGTTATACGTTGGGGAAAGTTTATGTATAGTTTAAAGTAATACATAAAGGGGGGGGATCCTTTAGTTCTATGAGCTATATTATATTAGCATTAACTGTAGTTCTTCCACATCCATGTAGTAATCAAATCATACCGGTACGCTAGGTTTTTATTAATAAAGATAGGCGATAATTCTTTATTCCTTAGTTAAATATTTCTATTTATATTAATGCAAGCGTTACGTGTATACCGGCCTTTCATTATATATATATATATCTTTGTGCTTCGTTCATTTTTACTTCCAATACCAAGGACAAGGTTTGGCAAACCTCTTTGGATTTCTTCAGCGTGAGATATTATTGCATAGGGTTCGCTCTGGCAAAAGTCCAGCCTATGGCAATTCAATAAAGCGCCTTCTTCGTTGTTTATGACCCGACCCTGCCGACGTTTGCAGAGAGTCGCCTTTCTTTAACGGTGAATTGAAGCATCTTCTTAGATCTTAGAATAGATCGTTCCATTGCCATCATACACGTACCGCTCTCCCATATTTTGTTCTTGTTAAAAGCCTATTAATTCTCCTAAACCGTACTGTTATGATTATACTAAATGGATTGCCATTTTTTAATATATATTTCATTCACACTTTCAGATACGACACTTCTGCCATTATTATTATTTCCCAAATTAGCTTCCCACACACGTTCTTATATAGCAAATGCAAATAGTAATTAAATAAAATTACCCTTATCATCCAACTTAATAAACTTACATATTGGTATGAATGCTGTTGTTTTTATTACTGGTGGATTCAAATAACTTTAGGTACCGTAGTCTAGCGCTATTATTAAAAATCTTATGTATCCCATTCAATCGATAAATTATTGACATATAAATAGCCGCAATAGAATAAAGCCATGAATTATTTGTTATTGATGATTAAATATGTTCATTGTATAGTATTGTAAGGGAGGTTAATGTTGTCCAAGGGAGATAAACACCCATTTTATTTACATTGTAACACCAATAACGTTTGCAATCATATATATTCCAAGTTGATTTAATAAATTTTATATCTTTCTAAATATCTAAGTCATTGTTTCATTTATTGAATAGAAATAATTTTGATGTAATATAAAAAGGTTTCACTTACTAGATGATTGAAAATCACTAATTATAATATTCTAGACATGAACAAAGTTCGAATAAGAGTCTTTTTGTGTCACAACTTTGTGATGCCGGCGGTGTAGGAATAAATTAGATCAGTATCATTGGAATTGTTGCTCATAAGTGGGTAGATCTGGAAAATAGGCAAATAGGGCAGAGTTCATGAATGTTCCTGACTTATGTATCTTGCACAGGATTGGATTTGAGGCACTTTTGCCTAGATGCTAGATCTTGTTATATGAACAGACAAAACCGACCGGTACAGGTTTTTTTTTCCCCGGGTATGGACACCCAGCTGTGGGGCTATTAATTACTTTTACATCCTGCAGAACCCTGAATAATAGATGTTAGTATACTATATATGATGTTTATTCTCTAAATAATAAAAATATGTGTAATTTTTTTTTCTTGGTTTGTACACCCAGTTCAGATGATGTTCTTTTTAAATATTATACACACTATGTACAAGTCATTACAAATATGTATATAATTCTCCCAATAATGTCAATCATATATGATTTTTTTTCTCCATAAACAATATTCAGTATATATGTGATATTTTGTTCTTCTTCCATAAATAATGTTGTAAATATATATGTACACTTTCTTGGGGTGGTGAAAGAAAAGTAGTGGCAGCTTTTAAATACTTTCACACCCATAGTATGTGATATTTTGTTCTTCTTCCATAAATAATGTTTTAAATATATATGTACACTTTCTTGGGGTGGTGAAAGAAAAGTAGTGGCAGCTTTTAAATACTTTCACACCCATAGTATGTGATATTTTGTTCTTCTTCCATAAATAATGTTTTAAATATATATGTACACTTTCTTGGGGTGGTGAAAGAAAAGTAGTGGCAGCTTTTAAATACTTTCACACCCATAGTATGTAAAGAAAAAAAAAAGATATGTGCTTCAAATAGTAATGACATCTTTAATTACTTTATTATATTATACATCTGAACTGCTGTACAGCTGTCATAAATAAAAATATGTGTTTATAAAAATGTACAATCATCTAGTAAAAGTGTTGTAACAATCTACTCCTCTTGACTGGCGCCCGGTAGTAATACCATTATAAATTTTGTCATCAGGTGGTAGATTGAATAAACTAAAAAAAAAATATTAGAAACAATGATTCCAAAATTTAACAAGTTATATAGAGAGCATTATTTGTACTCAACTATTGTACTCAACTATGTACTCAACTATGTAATGTACTCAACTATGTAATGCAAGTGTTGATAATTTTAATATGAAGTAATACAATTTTAAGTATGTTTCAGGTGCAAAGGAACAACCAAACTTAAAGACCCAGCAAAAACACTGAAGAATGAACAAGAGTAGATTAGGTAACAATATGATATTTGAACATATGTATATATATTGTAAATGTTGGATCTAAAAGTTAATAATACAAAAGGCAGGCATGGTAAAATACTAAATATAATAAATCAGGTATAGATTGGGTACAGGTATGGGGGAGCAGAGCAAGGGGGAGGCTGTTGAGAATGGGGGAGAGGTGTATCAGGCCATAAATAAATAAAAACAAACAGGAAACCATAAGTGAGCATTTTTGTGTCTTAAATAAATAAAATATATATAAATAAAATACACATATATCTATCTATATTTGAAGCTTAGCAGAATGGAGAATAGTGATAAAGAGAAGATATATCAGGGAAAGATGCTCAGGTCAGGAAGAGTAATCTATGATGATGACCAAAAGATGAAAGCGGAAAGCGAAGAGAAAACTGATGCTGAGCAAGAACATCAGGAAGTTGTAACCATGGAATCTGTAGAGAGCTCCACACAAAAACAGGATATAAACCTACAAACATTGTTAATGAATATGTTCACTAACATGGAAAAAAAATTCGAAGCCAAGCATAATGAGATGAAGGAGTGGATGTCATCATTGTGTAATGAAATGAACAGTAATATATTAAAGCAAATAGATGAGGTGCGAGCAGACTGCAGGAAAGGCTATGAAAAGGTTCATACTGAATTGGAAGGACTCTTGGAGGAGCATAAAGAAGAAACTAAAACTATAGTATCCAAAATGACTGGAGAATTAATGATGACACGAAGTGTGATAGACCAGCAAGAAGCTGCCCACCACATAGTCATAAGTCAAATAAATAAACATTTGGGTGATGAACTGAAGTGTCATGAAGAACAAGAGAGGATCATTTTAAATGTGCAGGAAACACAGACAGAGTTTCAAGACCAGCTAAAGGAACTGAGAGGTGAAATTGATAAACTAAAAAGCAGCGCAGTGAAAATTTCAGAGTTCAAACCTGATGCATCAGGACCAGTACAGGAACACCACATTGATTGGACATCAAATGTTATGCCCATAGGACAGATCTCAAATGCACAAGCCTACATGGCAAAGTTCATCCAAGTGAAATCATTCAAAGGTGATGCTGGAGAAAATCCGAAAGTGCATATTGAAAGTCTTCAAGAATTGTTTCGATTCCAACAGATCTCAGCACCGGATCAAGTAGCTTTGGCAATTCACTATCTCAATAGATATGCAAAATCATAGTGGGAAAGCCATGAAGACAAGCCACTGAATTTTGAACAGTATGCAGCAGCTCTGTTAAGGACCTTCTGGAGTGAGGAGCGCCAGGATGGCATTTATCATTCGGTTTTAAAAGAGATGTATGGATCGGCCAACAAGGAAACACACACACAGTTTTTTTTGAGGCAAGTGGCACGTCTCCGGTCTCTGATGGCATTCCCATTTACAGAGATCCATATATGTGCCAAATTCTTTCACTTTGCTTTGGTTTAAACATTATATACTCAATTAACAAAAAAAAATTTCTATACACATATTTCCTCTTTAAAAAAAAATATCATTTCCCGCATAGCCAGTCACTGCTCCCACACTTTCCATATATCTGCCCAACTATATAGTTCAGCTGAAAATTTAGCTTTTGCTTGCTGAAAAAAAAATGGTTTATTTAAGATTTTATACTAATCTAGCCATTTCTTTTAATTTCTCTTGGTTGCACCCATGCATCTAAAAGAAAACTCATAGACTGGTTATTACATGTTTAAAATTGATACATCATAGTATTAAGCCAAAAAAATTTGCTCTCAATTTTTTTTATCCGAGTTTGAACCCTCCACTTCCAACATTTTTGCATTTGACTCACTACTGGTTAGCAAAATTTCTTTTTATAAGGGCACCAGCTAAGACAGAGTGATCAATGATTTATGAATTATTTATACATTTTTCATATATGTCACAAGAACAAAAAAACTTTATATATGACATTGAAGAAAAAATACATATGTACTATGCTTGTAGTACATGGGTTTTAACTTTAAACAGTGAATTTTACACTTTGAACACATTATTTTAAACATACCAAACATGGAAAAAATTATATAACAACTTTTTTTTAAAGAATATATATATAAATAGAATTCACTACTCAGGGTATGTGGGTGATTATATCGAAGCCTCGGCTTGGCAAGCCAAGCCCAAGAAGAAAAAAAACCCTAGCCTCTGTGCCAGGCAAAACATGTTTATCGATCTAATATGAGCTGGAACTCACAAAATGTACTTCAAACCCAGTCAAACACAAGATTTAGGTCAGGGACCAGCCTGGATTCGAACCCACCATCTAAGCCCCAAATCTAACACCTAATGAATAACATAGTAGTGATGGCACATGAGAATTAATCTTAGTCCAGCCGACTAGCAAAGCTGAGCAAAAAATGAGACATCTATTACTATGACTAAACTAAAATATATACAGTATAAGCATGGCTGTAATATGTGGAAGTGGAGGAAAAGGAATTTGAACTACTCAAATCAGTTAGACAATAAAAATATAGTTTAATATAATGAAAAATTATTTATATACATTTATAAATTAAGTACATTAGTATGTGCATGAATGAGCAAGCAGTCTACCAAGCGATAAAGGATTACATAGTGTCATTCACGCTATTAATTCTCATTTGCTCTTTATTAGCTAAATGATACATTATAAATAAGCACACATCTTTGGTGGGTCTAATATTAAGATGCCAATCGATTAATAAAAGGAATTACATAATATTGTTATTAACGCTTTGATTTACGGTTCAGAAACATGGTGATTAACATTATTTCAGGGAGTGTTCTGGGATTCATTATGGATCTAAGATAAATAATTTTCACACCATTACGGTCATGAAAATAATTAAAATACATTTCAAAACATTTGATTATATTTGAATCTATGACAAAATATTTAATGAAAAATTATTTGAATCTATGACAAAATATTTAACGAAAAATTGTTTTAACAATAGTAAGACGAACGTTTTATTTTTCCCAAGGCATATAGATACTCTTAAATATAGAAATAAGTTACGATGGTGGAATTTTATATGATTGAAATTACATTAGAACTTAATCTGGCTATTAATATTTGGCATTGATATATATTTTGAGCAGAGTGTATTTTAATATTAGAGCATTAAAACTGGGTCATGAAGCAAAAGAAATACTAATATGAATAAGTTTGCGGTGCTGACATAATAGCCTAAAATAACAGGAAAAGTCATGCTTCTGGACAACAGACGAAATGGATGGGCATAGCGTGTGCCAGACTTAGGGATCACCACCAGAGGCCTTTTTATATGAAGAAATGGATGGGCATAGCATGTTCCAGACTTAGGGATCATCACCAGTGGCCTTTTATATAAAGAAAGAATATGCATAGCATGTGCCAAACTTATGGGATCACCACCAGAGGCATTTTATACGGAATAAATAACAAGAAATCTATGGGTTCGATCTTGTCGCAACCCCCAGATTAAGAAGCACATATATATAGAACATGAAGATCGGCCAAATGTCAGAAATGCAGTAATGATACATGTCACTAACAACATTGAATAAATTTTACTGCTTTAAAATAAATAATCCTTGTTTGAATACTATAATTTAGACAAATAATATGCTATGCAGTTATAATATATGTAGAGAAATTTAGATTTCATTTACTAACATATACTTGAAAATTTTATTTAGCAAAAGAAACATTAAGATTCAGATTTCAAATTAATAAAATATACATTAAGATTCGTAAAACAATCTGGCGAGCATACTAATTTATAATGCATTATATATATATATATTAAGGGGACGTTAGTAACCTTTTCATGAAGGTTTAGTAAAAAAAGAATGACAGAAAAGATTTTTAGAAATTAAGCTCACCAGTTTGTGAGATTGACATAATAATAAGCAAGCAGATATATGAATCAAATAATAAATACATGTAAATAAATGTCCACACCAAAGTTAAGGAAAGTTAAGAGCATATGAAAGAGAATTAAATAAAAGAAATTACTTAAGAGCAAATTATACATTAAAACAAAAACAAAGTTAAATACTTTAAAAGACAAATTGATAGATTAGTTTGAGGTGATGGCTTGAAAAGTTACCTTGCAATTTTAAAAGTCCAATTTAAAATATTGCGTGTGCACGGCAATTGAAATGCAAGTTCTCTTGTGGCAGCAAGCTTCTATTAGCATTCTAAAATTATTAGGTCGGGCTTGGCACTCTTGGGCAGCAGGATGATATGGCCATGAAAGATGATGACTGAAACGGGCCAAGAAGTGATGGGTTTACTGCTACATTATTTAAGTTTCAAGTGATGTGTAATTTATTTACAATCAGTTCTCTCAATAGTAGCTAATCTCCAAATTCAGCCATTTTATATCTTTTCTTTAGCAGTTGTTTTTGAAGATGCAACAGTAAGATAATGTCCAAAAATAAATTCAAATCTATTTCCAGATTGGAAATAAATTTGACATGTTTTTAACAAAAGTATCTCTAATCTTGATCCCATTTTAAGTAAAAACTTTAATTAAAAATACCTTCCCCAGATTAAAACAATAGTGTTTCCAACCGTTAATTATTTTTAGACAATCAACTGTAGCATTTTCTATATTGGATTTTATAAAAATATACCGTTTAATAGAAAAAGTACTTTAAAAAGAAAAAGTTTAAAAATGACATATAATAAAATATTTAAAATCAATATTTTGTTAGTATTTTGCTCCTATATATATATATATATATATATATATATATATATATATATTTGAGCCGCAACTATATATTTTAATAAAAAGAATGAATCATTGATAAAAAAGAATTAATAATAATTTTAAAACATGTTATTGAAACATTAAATTTTATAATTTAGGCATGCATCTCAAATATATCCTAAAATATATATACATGACAAAAGGAGTGGGATGGGAAATAGGGATTTAAACATAGGTTAGTAGGTGGAAACATGAAGCACAGTCTTAAGTTAAGATTGACTGCTTCAGTATCAATAATGTACTTGCTACTATAAACTTCATGTCTAATAAAGATTAAAATAAAGTGTAGTGCATGGACTTTAAAGAATATACTCTTTGCATTAATCCAGGATGATGATCCTCATTAAGTAGATGCCCATTTATTTATATACACCCATTTCATATAATAAACTGTTAGGCATGAATTTAGCTCAGAAATTACAAGCTCTATAAATGTTATTGTGAACAAGAGATGATGCAACACATAATATTATAAACTACCTAGAATTAAGTTCACTGGAATAGTTTAACAATGAAATATAAGTTTATTAATAAGAATAAATATGACATTAAGATCTGCAGAATACAGCTATACACATATGATGTAAGCCTTCTGATTTTGATTAGCGTAAAAATAAAATTCCAGTCATTACATTGTGATTTACATATATGTTCCATATAAAACATATCTTCACACAGACATGTGGGATAATTTCTGGAGATATTTGAATCATCATATAAAAAGAAAATAAATTTTAATTTATCACATTTTCATGATCCAAATACCCTATACAAGATTTACATATAACACATATATATCATTGCAAAGATGTGTGGCATAATAATTTATTAACAAATTTGAAGTGCAAATGTATAAATGAAATTCATTTTCTTTCTTATAATACATAATTAATGACTGATTTAACAAATATGTGAGAGTGCACAGAAATGTATGTACACATTTATGTTTATACCGTGATATTATAATTTATCAAAATAAAATTATTAAAAATATATTTTTCACATAATTAGATATGTATAATGTTTGTATACATAAAATATAGATAATGTGAATTAAAATTAATAATTGGCTTCTTTTTTATGGTCAGTAAAAGTTTTTTTTCTCTTTTTTTTTACAAAAAGAATAATATCACACCTTTGAAAGTTCATAATAAAAGTTTTTTTTTAATCGGTTTCTTTTAGTTAATTAATTATAAACAACTTTAAAAAATACTTTTGCTAATTTATTTGTCAATCGAAAAATAATTTTTGTGATGAATCAATTTTTTATTATTATATTTTTTAATTCAAATAAAAATCATCTACTTGTTTTACTTTCAAATTATCGATTTTAAATGTCATTTTCTTTAAATAAATGATTGTAATATTATTCTCTCTATATAATGCTGCTTTTAAAATGTCATTCTAAAGGAATTATTTAAAATAACTCACCAGTTCTACTTTATATAAATATGATGTGGTGTGTTTATCTGTGGTTTTTTGCATATAAACTAAATAGCATACATATACCAATTCTTCAACAAGCTGATGGACTTTCTAAGTAAGTGTCATCATCATGACAGATATAGCCCAGATAATTATTGCTTGCCACTGAACTTCCTTCTGTCTAGGATTGTATAGACTTTAGGTGAGCAAACTTTTTTATCAACATTAGGGCATTAAAACACAGGAAGTTGAATGTTTTCCACCATATATGAATTCAAACTCCACCATCATGAACTAATAGCCACTACTGGATCCACTGTTTTCAATTATTTCTTCATTATCATTCTCTATACCTCTTAAAATCAATTACTTCTAATCTTTTTATCAATCTTTTTATAGCTAGAGTGCAGTGGGAAAAAATTTATCAAATAAAAAATGTTTTTTATATTTTTAATCTTTTCAAATCACTTTAATCTTTTTAAATGCTACTATTGAAATTTTATCAAAGTATGATCTACAAAGATTTCAAAAATAGGTAGTAATTTTACAAAAATGTTATACAAGTTTTAATTTTAAAAAAAGTTTTCTTAAATAGATAGTGGATTTTTACATTTATCAAGTATATCTATGTTAACATAAAACACACTTGTTTCAATTTCAAAATCACAATTCAATAAAAATATTACTTAGATTTTTTTAAATGTTTATTTCATAATAAAATTTTTATTTTAAAATTCTAAATTATTTCACCTCTCACTATTACTCCAGAATAATGTAGAAAATATCTACAAAAAAATTTGACTGTGTTTATTTCCACTTTTCTTGTCAGTTATGTATATGCACACACTACTATATTGTTGTATGCCATGAAACCCATATTGTTACATAACTCTCATATTGGGTAAAATAAAAATAAAAATGAAACACCTACCTAATAATATTTTACATAATATAAATTTATAACCAAAACAAAGTTCATACATCAAACTATGCACTCATCAATTTTTTTAGACAACTGATAGCTAACAGAATAAATAGAGATCTGTAATTCTGAGATAGATACAGAATTCACCTATTGGACTATAAGTACACAATAAACCATGAACACCAAGATAGCTACCTCAATTTAGACACTATAAGATACCACAACAATTAACATATATAATACAAAAGATTTTACAAATTCCTGCTTCTTTGAGTTCAATGGGCTGAAAAATAGAAAAATATGCCCTGATCCTTTGAATCTTAGGAATTGAAAAATAAAAAACTATGCCTTGCACTTACTTGTCTTGGAGACTTGGAAGCTGGAATCATGGAGGAAGTATGTTAACTGCACCATGATAATTAATAGAAAATCAGATAATGAGTTCAAACAATAGCTGAGATAGAACACACCTCATAGTTGTACAAAAACATTGCATTTTCAATCTAATGACAAAACCCTCCATCTATCATCAAACTGAAATACAGCTAAACAAACTTCAACAATCAAATACTCAATCCAATCTCCAAAATCATAGATTATCTATTTATCTTTAAACATCAGCTTTTTAACATACATGAAAAATAATATTTTACAATTTATAATCATCAATACTCTTGTACATATTTCACAGTAATTTTTAAAATGCTGCATAAAATGAATACTTTTTTCTCAGATGTGTTTGAGATTAAGTTAAGTTGTAATTTTGTAGTGATGGTCACCAGTACATAATCATCATCAGCTTACCATTGGCATCCATTTGTAGTGATAGCCATCAATACATGATCATTTTTATCACTCAGTTGGGTATCCATTTAGAACCATTTATGTACTGGACACTATAAAATTAATGTCTAATAGACCCTAAGCTAAAATAAAATGTACTGCATGGACATTAAAAAATATACTCTTTGAACAAATCCAGAATGACTATCATCATCAACTAAATGTCCATACATAACTTTACACTCCTTTTATATAATAGACTGTTATGCACAAATCTAGCTCAGAGCACACAAGTTCTATAACTCTTATTGTGAACAAGAGATGATGCAACACATAATATTCTAAACTATCTAGAATTAAGTCACTGGAATAACATTAACAATGAAATATAAGTGTATTACTAACAATAAAAAATGACATTAAGGTCATCAGATTACTGCTATACACATATGAATTAAACCTTCTGATTTTTATTAACATAAAAACAAAATTCAAATTATTACATTGTGATTTAGATGTATGTTCCAATATAAAACATATATCCACATGCAAACATGTGGTATAATTCCTGGACATATTTGAATCATCATATAAAAATAAAATGAATTTTAAGTTAATACATTTTGATAATCCAAATACCTTATACACCATTTACATATAACACATATATCATCACATAATATGGGTGGTACAGTAATTTATTAACAAATTTTAATTGTCATATCTATAAATGAAATTCATTTTCTTTCTTATAATACATAATTAATGACTGCTTTTACATATATGTGGGTGTGCACAGAAATGTATGATGCACACTGGTGTTTGTACCATGATATTTTAATTTATCAAAATAAAATTATTAAAAATATATTTTTTACATAACTGCACATGTATAATGTGTGTATACATAAAATATAGATGATATGAATTAAAATTATTAATTAGCTTCTCTTTTATGATCAGTAAAACAATTTTTTTACACTTTTTTTTTTAAAAAAATTACAACTTTGACAGTTCATATTAAATGTTTTTTAATAGGTTAATTAATTAATTAACTAATTACAATTGTCTTAAAAATACTTTAGCAAATTTATTTGCTTTTCAATTCAGAAATACTTTTGGAGATAAATCAAGTCTTTATTTTTAGATTTTTTAATTCAATAAAAAGTATATACTTGTTTTACTTTCAAATTATAGATTTTAAATAGCATTTTCTTTAAATAAATGATTGAAAATATTATTATTTTCTCTACATATGTTGCTTTTAAAATATCATTCTAAAAGAATTATTTAAAATAACTCACCAGCTGTACTTTATATAAATATGATGTGGTATGTTTATCTGTGGTTCTTTGCATATAGACAAAGCAGCATATATATATATATATATATATATATATATATTATATATATATATATATATATATATATATATAATTTATTCAACAAACTGATGGACTATCTATGTAAGTGTCATTATCAGGACAGGTATAGTTCAGATAACTATTGCTCAGCAGTGAACTCCCTTCAGTGTAGGATTGGGCAGACTTTAGGCAAGATAGCTGTTTTGTCCACATTAGCCAATGAAACAGTGGAAGTTGACCCTTCTCCATATGAATTCTAACCCCACTATCATGAACTAGTAGCCACTACTAGATCCACTGTTTTCAAATATTTCTTCATTGTTATTCTCTATAACTTTGAAAACCAACTACTTCTAATTTTTCTATCAACCCTTTTTACAGCTAAGGTGGGATGGAAAAAAATTCATTAATTAAAAAATTTATTTCTTATATTTTAAATCTTTTTAAATCACTTAAATTCTTTTAAATGCTACTTTTGGAATTTTATCAAAGTATGATCTATAAAAATTTCAAAAATAGTAGAATTTTACAAATTTGTTACTCAAGTTTTAATTTTAAAAAAGGTTTTCTAAAATAGATAGTGGAGATTTACACTTATCAAGTACATCCATTTTAACATAAAATGTGCTTGTTTTAATTTTAAAATCAGAATTAAATAAAAATATTATGTAGACTTTTTTTAATGTTTATTTCATAATAAAATTTTATTTTAAAATTCAAAATCATTTAACACCTCACTATTACTCCAGTGGAATGTAGGAAATAACTACAAAAAATTTGACTGTGTTTATTTCTACTTTTCCTTTCAACTTATATATATATATATATATATATATATATATATATATATATATATATATATATATATATATATATATATATATATATATATATATATATATATATATATATATATATATTGTACCACTAATAAATAGTGCTACATATTTTAAATAACTTCATCTAAAATTATTAAAAAAATAAATTCCATAAACAACCTAAAGAGTTTAAAATTAAAATTTTAATAAATAAACTCACTGCAGAATAAGTGGTCAGTAAATGATTGAATTAAAAACATCTTGTTTGAAAGAAAGACATTTATAAAAGTTTGAAGAGATTTTTTTTATAAACAAAACAGTTTGCTAAGACATAGCAATGAGTCACTCATAAACAAGGGTGGGAGAAAATTTAACTTGGCAAAAACTAAACTTTAGAATAAATTTAAAAAGTGGTATTTAGAAAAGTTAGTTTTATTAAAAGAAAATGCAGTTAGCCTAGAGGTAATTTATACTGAAAAAATTTTAATATATTAAAGAAAGAAAAAGAAATCTTAAAACCTAAAAATCTTTTTTCATTTACTTAAAATAAAATAAATATATGTGTGCATAAATCAATATTGTATTTAAATAAAAAGAAAATAATAAAATGTGTGCATGTTAAAAAAATAAAGTATGAAAGTCAAATATTAAAAGTAAATGAAAATTTATAAGTAAAAAAATTCTCTCAAAGATTGCATATACTCATAAGCTATATAAAATTGAGATTAGCAATGGCTACAAATTAAAATCCATAAGCAACAGGATTAGTTAAACACATCTTAAGAATTTAATCAACAAAAGCAATAGACAAATTTAAAAATAAATTAAAAAGGATAATAACAAGGTCATCACATAAATAGAGCCAAAAATTTTGATCTTTTTCACACATCTAGAGTATTTCAGGTATCTAAAATCAATCACATATTAGACTTATTTTCCAATGAATGCAATAGTGTTAAGCAGTTTTCATAGCATGTAATGGGCTCCAACCCTCATCTACAAAAACATTAGCAGACTATCCAATGGAAGCAATGTCCATTTAATAATTTTAAGCCACCAAAAAGTGTCTAACTACCTTAAGTAAGAAGTAGCCTGGAATCACATTCAACAGGATCACATCAGAAGCCTAAAAATCCAACCAGTTGGTAAAAAATTTGAAAACCATCACATTCAGAAATCCTATAGGTAATAACATTTTCTTATTCCAATTTTTTATATTAATTAATGTAACCATTGCAATCTTTGAAGCCTCCCAGAGTCAGTCTAATAAATGAACTCTATAGCCAGGATAAAATGAACTATTTATGTGCCAGTTGATATAATAAACTGATAGCAGTAGAACTTTGACAAATTATACAAGCCAACAGCTCATATGATAGTGTGTGTTATATATTTTATACTTATTTTTAATGCTTTGTGTTTGGTATACCAAATACAATGCCCTCAGGCCGGATGCAGAGCCTCATATTATAGGGAAACAAAAACTACCATTACAAACAGACCATCCCAGCACACACATATATGTATAAAAGGGAACTGAATAGCAAGGAGTCTACATCAGCATTCTTGGTACATGAAAAAGCTACTGGACACTGATTTGAACCCACCAACCCCAGAATAGTGTGCAAAGAGAGAAATGACCATAGGCACAAAATAAAAGGCATATTTCATAGATAATGACACCCAATCAATTAATAGAAAAGACACCTGTTTCACCATTTCAAAAAGATGGACAAACTAATTCAAACAATATTTTAAATAAAATACTGAAACATCTAACTAATTAACATAAATTTGAATAGTCCCCCTCATCACTATCAACCACACACAGCTATGCGTATGAAGCCATAGAACTTTGAAAGCGCTAAGCTTTAAATAAATTATTAAAATATATATAACTTCTTTAACGGGCATTAAAAGTGCATAATTATTGATATTACTATTATATGTTTTATTATAAGATGTGTGTGCCTGAAATATTATAAATCATTGTTTATATTTAATTAAAAGATTTATAAAATTAGTTTGCAAGTTATATTAAACATTTTATTTAAAATAAATTATTCTACAAATTAGTATTTGTCGATCAATTTCTTTTAATTATATTACTAAAAAACAATTTAGCAGAGAAGTTAGAACAGCAATTTATTATATTATTATTTAGTTGAGCTAGTTGCGATTTAGGTACTGAATTAATTTGCCATCTTTCAGGGTACATTAGTTACTTTTGTAATTAATTGGCGCCTGAAGTTATACTTCGAAATAAAAAAGTGCTTTGAATGACAGGTGTTGAATTTGGCAGTCAAGAATGTCTCTGGCCTTGAAATGTAGTCATAGTTATGTATCTTATATAGCTCAGCTTGGTCATAGGTACACTCTCGGTATTATGATTGTCTGCCTAAGGGACCAGTGTGGAGCAATACTTAAATCGCACTGGAGTAGATCAAATTTATAATAAATAATTGTATCATATTTTTTATGTATAAAAGTAAATCTTATAATTTTGCTTATTACAATTTTCTATTTCCACTAAAGAGTAAACTTTTATGCTAGATTTTGTTTTCCATTCAATCAATTACACCACCTGGTTTAATATATATGTACACACACATTACTATGTTGTTGTATGCCATGAAAAACATATGGTTCCAATATATATATATATATATAAATGATAAAAGTCAATGATCTTTCACATAGATTGTCAAATATGATATGGCTAATAAAAAGCAGCATCCCTCATATATATCTAGCTATATAGAACTCTACACATTGTCATATCCACTTATCAACTTTTTTAGAAAAATTTACATTATGTAAATTTAAATGGAGTAATTAGCTATTAATTTATTATATACATTTATTTTTAATTTCAGGTTTCTATGAAATGATTTTTTAGATATGAAGTCATCCGGTGTTCAAAACAATGTCCAACCAAGGGATGACTTTCTGCTGCTTTGTAAGATAAGAAATTGATTTCTCAAAGATTACGTGCTGATTTTGATGCATAAAGTCTTTGCTTCACTTTTCTTTTCTTCTCCAGTCTCTTAATGTAGAACCTTGTTGTCATGAGTCTCTCATATCATTAGCTATTGTAATTGTAACAATGAGACTGCATATCTGTGTCACCATATTTTTATTCTTTAATTACATACACAACATTTTTTACTCTAATTTTCTTTTTCAAACTTTTTAGCTCGCACTCATGACAATGAAAAGGGCCATGATGGTGATAGAACTAGTAGGCTAAAAATCCTTAGTTGTGATCGTTTTCTGAGACTTTACAATCACTAATCAGTAGGTTAAAAACTGGATTTGAGACAATCCTTTTATCTGACAAGGATTTATGTTTAAGTAGTTTTATATAGAAATTCCCTAGACTACTACAGAAATAGAAAGAACCTAGAAATTGTGATCTATAAATGCCTTATGTCACAAAGAAGGTAGATTATTATATTACTCATCCAAATAATATAAATAATAAAAATGTGATGCAGTGAAAGTTTTAAACATAGATACTTTGAATGTGTGAAATATTACTTGATGCAAACTCTTCAAGAGATTGTCAAAGATTTTAGGTCAATAGAGCTACTCTTACTGAAAATCTTCTCACAGGAAAGAACTTTAATAGAAAAAATGAGTAGCTGGAGGTTATTGTTTTTTGGAGGGCAGATAACACACTGAAAGAAGATTAGTACTATATTTTTTATAAAGTCTTGTACTATGTTAATTTAGAAATTCCTCTATGTATCCATGAAAAAGTAAGTGTTGAAACTCTCATTGCACAATAGTACTACATTCATTTTATTAATCGCTGGGCTTCAATATCTTCCTTAATGGATAGTATTTTACAGCAACACCATGAAAAGATCGATTGTTTTATTTTCTTGGAGAGTTTAAAGCAAGTACGGTATAAATAGTAAACGGTTATCAAACGTTGCAGTAAAAAATAATAATTGTGCTTTAAATTCAAATAATCTCTCGTTATTGAAGTTTTGCGCAAAATATGAGATGACTATCAAAAAAAATTTCTTTAGGTAGAATAACTTCTGTTATAAATCATGAATGTACTCATCTCAACTACATTTAATACATGACATCATAATTAACAAGAAAGATAGAAAATAACTTAATTTATCATACAAGTATAGATTGTTGGATTGATCATAAATTAGTACACTCCAAGATTAAAATAATAGCTACATTAAAAACTAGATTTTATTCAAAAGATTTTCACAAAAAAAATTGACGTTTATTTTAACTGCAATTAAATATTAAAATTGTTAATTGGATTCTCAAGATTGTTATATTGTACTGAAGTGTGGAATTCTCTTAAGGGTTGTAATATGTACAATTGTTGATCAGTTAGTTCTTCATTTTATTTTAAAAAGTTTCATAACTGATTTTCTGACGTCGACATTTTATTAATGTTTTGATTAAAAAGAAACATGTTTTATTCTGCATCGTAGAATAATAATTTAAATGTGAAACTTCATGTGAAACATGGAGATTTAAATGGCAGAGGTTCAACAATTGACAAAAAGATTTAGAAATGAAGTGATGATAGCTATTGCGATATACCCACCTACAGACTTAAGTATAAATACGTAAAAACTACATACCTGCTTATGGATTACTCTGTTAAATAAATATAAAGAGAGCGCTGCTATCGTTTATCCAGACCAGACATGATAGATCGATAAGCATGGATATAAATAGCATGGTAGAACGATCTACACTCTCTTGTGTCCAGGTTCACGTGTGTTAAAGTAGTCAACGCCTTGGAAGGATATCTAGTCTCCAAGAAGAAACCATCCTCGAATGGTAATAGTGATAATTTGCTATCTGTGAAAACCCTGGATTATTTTTATGCTTGCTGACTGGTTCTCTCTCATAGAGTAACCCTCAGACATAGCAGAGTGGCGCAGTCGTCAGGATAGAACCGTAAGTTAAGCGACGCACAAGAAAAAAAAAATGGCGGCAGGTACGGCAATACGTGAGTTCGATGTAAATAACAGCGACTCCTGGAAAACTTACATAGCACAAGTGGAATATTATTTCTTCATAAACAAAATCGAAGAGGACCGCTATAAAATTGCTACTCTTTTATATTTCGCGGGTCAAGACATGATCCAATTGGCAAATAGGCTTACCGATCCAAAGCGTCCGGAAGACCTACCTTACCAGGAGTTCATAGAGAGACTAAATGCATATTTCGTACCGAAGACATTAAAGTGGATAGCGCGTCTGAGACTAAGAAGCAGAACGCAATTACCGCAGGAAAAATATGTGGATTACGACCTCGCATTGAGAAAATTAGCGAAGGATTGTGAATTCGGACAAGAAATAAATGACTCTCTGTTAGAACAATTCCTATACGGCATGTCAGATGATAAATTTAGGAAAGTGCTTTTGAGTGATTCCGATTTAAACTACAAAACGGCCATGGAAAAATGCGTTGCACAGGAGGCCATGTTAAATATGGCATCAGAGTACACTACGGCAAAAATCCCAGAAAAAATAGCCTTCAGTATAGAAAGGGAAAGAAATAATATCGCGACCTCCAGTGGCTACAGTAAGAAACAAACATGTAATTGCTGTGGAAAAATAGGACACTTGAAAAATAATTGCAGATATAAAGACAAAGTTTGCAGGATGTGTAACACTAGAGGGCACTTAGCAGCTGTGTGTCATTCCAGAGACGGCGAATATCCGAGAAAAAATCAGATTACAAGCCCCGGAGTGAGGTGGAACGTGAAGTATCTATCAAGGCCATTAGAAATGACGACACCAAATTGGATAACATTCGGGTAGAATTGCAAATTTGCAATAAACGGATGACAATGGAAGTGGACAGCGGTGCCGGCTTGTCAATTATATCACATAAAGACTGGATGGAAATAAAAAAAGACTGGGATAATAACTTAAAGCTACGGAAAGCAGATGTGTTTGTCACGGATATAAACGGAAATAGAATAAATATTCAAGGGAAAGCTACTGTGCCAGTGACGTTGAATAAAAGACATAAGTTCCTAGAATTATATATAGTGAAAAATAATATTAGCCCGTTACTCGGCAGAAATTGGTTCGCGGCTTTGGGAATACGTGTGGAAATATTAAAAAAGGTCCGTATAGAAACTACCATAAAAGAACGATACCTGGAATTGTTTAGGCCTGGAGTGTCGGAATTTAGAACTAGACCAGTGGATATTGAACTAGTGAAAGACGCAAAAGGAATTATATGTAAACCTCGAAAAGTGCCGTTTGCGATAAGAGAAAAAGTAGAGAAAGAATTAAATGATCTTGTATCTAAAGGAGTTCTCACACCTACGGAAGAGTCGTCGTGGGCCACCCCGATAGTGACGATTGTGAAACCAGAGGGTAGTTTACGGTTATGTGGAGATTACCGTCTCACAATAAATAAATATATAAATAAGGGAGCTTATCCCGTTCCAAGTGTGCGAGAAGTATTGGCAGTATTACAGAAGGCAAAATATTTTGCAAAAATAGATCTGAAAACAGCATTTCATCAGATTCCTGTAACTAAGGAGACAGCAGAGCTACTCACGTTAACCACGCACAAAGGCTTATATAAGTGCAATAAATTACCGTACGGAATAACGATCGCACCAAACGTGTTTCAAGCAAAAATGGATATGCTTTTTAGAGAAATGGACGGGGTAATCCCGTACTTGGACGATATTCTCGTCGTTGGCGAGACAGAAAACGAGCTTGAAAAGCGTGTGGATCAGGTTTGTTCGAAGTTAGACCAAGCTAAAGCGAAATTAAATGTAGGAAAGTGTATATGGTCTGCGAAGGAAATTAAATTTCTCGGACACATCGTAACTGAAAAAGGACGCCGCCCAGACCCAGAAAAGGTAAAAGCCATAAAAAATGCCAGAAAACCCCAAAGCGTGAAGGAACTTCAAGCATTTTTAGGACTGCTAAATTTCTACGAAAGTTTTTTAGCTGGGAAATCACATGTGCTATCACCGCTATACATGTTGTTAAAGAAAAAACAACGTTGGATATGGAGCACAGAACAAAATAAAGCTTTTGAAACTGCAAAAGACTTGCTGACATCGGAAAGTTTGTTAGTGCATTATCGGAATGACTGGGAATTATGTATTACTGCAGACGCATCGGAATACGGCGTCGGAGCTGTCCTCTCTCATCCATGTTATGAAGGTGAACGTCCTATTGCATTTGCTTCGAGAGTACTAACACCAGCTGAGAAAAATTACAGTCAAGTGGATAAGGAAGCTTTAGCAGTGATTTTCGCGGTAAAGAAGTTCCACCAATATGCATACGAACGGAAATTCACGATCTATACCGATCATCGCCCTCTAACGGGAATTTTCGGCTGTGTAAAAAATGTTTATGAATCGTCAAGCCCACGTATGTTACGATGGATAGATATATTGTCGCATTACTGATCATAAGTACTTTGGATCTTTTTCTATGTACTGAATGTTACAAATGCATCTGAGAAGCAGTATTACAATTCTATTAAATCCTGCAAGGGCATTCTCTTATACAATGACTATGATATTTTGAATCAGTGGAAGAAATATTTTGACCATTTTTTGAATAATAATATAAAAAATGAGATGATGACTTTTAATAATATATTCATTTTGTCTTCTCAGCTTATGGATGACAAAACCATTTTAGCAATCTAAAAAATGGAAGGAATGGAAAACTTCATGAAATACCAGGAAAAAAATTTAAAAAAGATAATATTTTGGTTCAAAAACTATTGAAATTTTTTAAAAATATATAATCAAAAAATTAGACCTTTTAAATATACTTCTGTTTTTCCAATTTTTAAAAATAAAAAGATTAGGCAGTATTATAGTAATTATCATAAAGTATCATTATTACCCACTACAGGAAAGACACTTAAGGGTTTTATTGAATAAGTTGCTTCCAGTGGTTACCTTAAACTCAGTGTGGTTCTAGAGAATTTAAAAGCTCATAGATACGGTTTTTGTTTCAGGCAAATGCAAAAAAGCATCAGAAACAAAAGAGTGATTTATATTTTGATTTTATTGATTTCTCAAGACATGTTATTGAATTTATTAAAACAGTTTATGGTATTGTTTAAAATTATTTGATTTACCACTAAAATTTATTCTTATTATACAGCTGCTACAAAATGAAATGAAAAGAAATTTACTCAGGTTAAAAATCTTAAATACTTGAATGACAACTGGTGTTAAATAAAGAAATATCTATATTTCTAAATTATTACTAAGTAACCTCAATATTTAATTTGCTTATATTGGTACTGGTTTATTACCCCCCCCCCACATGACACTTGATGTTGTTGCTGATTCCCTCACACATGATGTCATCACTGATTCCATGCAAAAGTACAGAAATGTACTGTTTACAAAACCTATAGAACAGTTCTGTTTATATTAGCTGCTAATCAAGCATAGATGGCATTGCACACAAATATTACGGCCCACTTTTGTGCTTCCTGGTACTATGCAAATGGCGCACACTTCACATATCATTATTGTATGATGTGAGGGTGTGTAGAATTCATGTGGCCATAACTCTTTTCATGTGCATTTGAAGTAATGAATTCTTACATGACCATATGTAGTTGTAGATAGTAATAATTGTAAGCCCATCACCATGTTTCCATACACATCTTTTAATCCCAGCAGCATTTCACAGAAATCATGCAAAAAACATATTTTGAACAAGAACAGTTATGAGACTACTAAAACAGCTGTGGTTTGTCATTGTTTTTAAAAACATAAGCTTGATTTGATCAGATGGTAATTGTAAAATGGAATTCTTACATTTTATTGAATAATGTTGTTTCATAAATTTTTTTAGAATATTTTTCAAATTTATATATTTTTTTTGTTAGATCAGAGTAGCTCATATTTTGGATGATCCTTCGGATCATCAAAACCATCGGTCTCCCTCCCTGCACATTCCATCACTATGCACTGCCATGCATAATGTAATTAAAAAATGATGGATCAGAGTAGTGCATCTTTTGGCCCCTCCGTTCATATTCCAGCACTATGCACTAAGTTGTCTAATGTAATTAAAAAATATAATTTAGAAATGAAAAAAAGGAAATGCAGTTTTTTTTTTAATGTTTTTAAGAAAAATAAATGTAACTCCCTATTTAAAAAAAAACAAACAGGTAAAAGCATTATATTTTTTTGTTTTTGAATAAATAATAACAAAATTATAAATCAGCCTGAGAACGTTATATATATTGGTTTGTGAATAGCAACAGAGCCATCAAGCAGTGAGGCATGCAGTGGCTAATCCACTAGTACCCTTATATTTAACTAAGTCTTTATTTCATAATTTTGAAAAACGAGTTGCAAATAGTATTAGTTTACAAATCCAGCTTTAATACGAATAAAGAAAGAAAAAGAGAATACAGTAATTATTTACTTTATCATGTACATTATATTTTACGACGTTAAGTACAAGAAAGATATAAACCTGGACTAGTAATTCCATAGCCCCCAATAGCATTTATTTGATGGCATTCTCCCTTCTTACAGCATCTATCAAAATATAGTTGTGTACAGCAATCTTTAAATGTCGCACACTGTAAAGCAGAATATATAAAATTATTAATATCATATACATAAAACAAAACAATAGTTTAAAAAAATAAATAATTAAAATATGAATTATAGATATCAACGAATAAATCTATGTAATATTTATAAAAATGTGCCCAATAATAAGGTTTCAAAAAAATATTGTTATTTCATAAGTAAAGAACTTGCTAATAGCTCTTTTCTCTGAATTTACCGAGTTGAAAATGGAGCATCTTTACTAGAGTACACAAGTTATCTTGTGTTCAAAAATGTCAAACAGCTATATTTGTAAGCCTAAAGCTTCGAATATTTATATCTTTTAAATTACTTTTTCATGAATTATATATAAATATTTAATTAAATTTTTTTTTCAGATAATTAAGATATAAACAATAGAAATAAATGGATAAATCTATGATAATTGAAGAAAAGCATCGAACAACATTACTAAATATTTCTAGCTTCAAGATTAACCACTTGTTTATAACGAAATGTTGTGTTATTACACCTATTTCAGAAAATGTATAAGTCTTCAAATTCTCATACATATAAAAATAGCCGTCTGATATTAGTATAACAAAATATCTTATTTCAGTGAAATAAAGAAAGTCCACCTTTGTCTTCAAATAAATGCAAACAAAAAGAATATTAGAAAATGATTTTTTGGGGTTAGCATCATAGCTGGATAGTTTTTTAGGTTGTCATAGAGATTTTTCCAATTATTTCTACCGTTTACATATTAAAGTAATGAATATATATTATTTCGGTTAATGTTAAAAAAATTATTTTATCTTCAAACTAAATTTTGAGTATAAAAATAAATTTAACTCTATAAACCCGCAGAAATTTATAATAAATTTATAATAAAAATAAGAAGTGACACAAAAATACTTGGAAAAAAATAATCAAATATTATTAAGAAAATCCATTTCTGTAAATGATAAAGATTTAAAAAACATTTTAATATAAATGATAAATTTCTTTTAGCATATACTTTTAATATCATATTTATAAAAAGAATTAGTAAACAAAAATAATTAATCATAATATTAATATTTCAAAATTATTAGAGTCTATCTTATTCAGTATTTATTCCACATTTAAATGAAGATTTATGTGAAATAATAATAGAATGCAGAGCTAAAAATAGAATGGCAGACATAGCAAATAATATTGATATTCTATCACAAATCATAATTTACATGATTAATAAGATGGTATAAAGTAGTGAATTGCCTATTTTACTAACAACATCTATGGTAAGACCAGTTTTTTGAGACTGGTGATTAAAGTAAGTTTAATACTTATAGAATTATATTTATTCTTTTTTCAATTGCTAAAATAATAGAAAATTATATTTATAAAAGAATCAAACAAAATTAAATAAAAATAACTTTAATTAATAAAAATCAAAATGGATTCATACAAGGATAAAAGCACATACACTTGGGTGTCATTTTATGTGATAGATAAGTTCCTCAGAAAATGTGCACAAAAAAAATTGCACAAAAATAGACTTAATTTACCTTAAAAAATGGGGGATATGTACTGTAATTTTCAAAAATCGCATAAAAGCAAAGCAACAACATAAAATTACTTTAAAATTCACATAAAAAAATAAGGAAATAAAATATGACTAATAAAAATTTTCAAATTTGAAAAAAACTGATACAAACTTTTTTACCATTTTTATTAACTACAGTATTTAATTTTATTCAAATCAGTATTTTTTATGTGTAATTTACAATATTTTACATTTTTTCAAACATGTACAGTATTTTAATTATTATCACTATTTGATGATATGTAGGTTCGTTTGTGAATTGGTAAGACATCAGATTCATCACAAGAGGAAGTACAACTAGCACCAACTTCATTTTTTTAATTGCACTTATAGTGGATTTGCCCAAACAAAAATGTTTTCCAATTGCTGTTGATCCTTCCCATTTTGGTAAGCGATCTAAAATTGAAATTTTTGTTTCCAAAGAAATTCATTTTCGTGGGTGTTTTTTCCTCTCCATTAGGATAAACTAAAAGTTTAAAATAAAAACTTAGACTTATGATAATAAAAAGACACCTTCTCACCACAGTTGGGAAAAATTTAATTAACACTAACAATTAAAAATTAAATTCTTATTTTTATCTTTAATTTTTTTAATTTTCAATTTCATTTAAAAATGAATTTTCTTTGTTTTGCATCACATTAATTTCAGCCCACATTACGTAATTTTTAATTAAAAATCAGATTTTATGTCAAACATTGGTGGTTGAGAGGTCAGTGACAGCTGCTTTACAGGAAGTTGTTCCAGGTTGGTGGGTTCACTTCCTAGCTGATGCTATGACACATGAGAAAAAAATCAGATTTTAATTTTTAATTGTCAAATTTAATTGTGCCCACACTGTTACTCATCTTTTAAAAATAAATTTGTGGACACTAAATGATTAATTGATTACATACCCTTTTTTAAAATAGCAAAAATAGAATGTGATTTAAAATGCAAAAAGAACAACATGCATAGTATAGCCATCTATAACATTTGAACAGATTTACATTATAATCTTGCAAAATTTAATGTGTATATATAAAATGAAGAAATCCTGATTTTAAGTGAATTATGAACTTCTTTATTGCATAAAATTTATTACAGTACTATTATAAAGTGCTGAAAATATTGAAATTATGAGATGGAAGTTGAACTCCGATGATGCGCTATTACTTTAAATATATAATGTTTTAAAAGAAATTGATAGATAAAAAGTGATGTATTCAGACAAGTATTTATAATAAGAACAATATTGATAGCAAAGTAACAAGTTGGTTTTTCAATGTTGATAGGAAATATAAAATTAGTTGTATAGATTCAAGAATAAACAGGGCTGTAATGTATTGTTCAAGGAAAGAAGACTATAATAAACAAAATGATTTAATAATCAATGAGTTAAAAATGAGTGGTTTCCCTGTATATATAGTTAAAAGAAATATTGGAAAAATAGAGTATAAGATAAATAAAAATGAAAATAGTGAAGGAAAAAAGAAAGGTGAAAATAGATATATAGAAATTAAAACAAATATTAATATCATAGTGAATACATTTAACAAAACTATAAAGAAGATTAATAAAAGATACAAAAGAATAATTACTACAAAAATAGTTAATAAAAAAGAGAAAACCTATTAAATTTGATAGGTAACAAATACATAGGATATAATAAAGATAATAAAGAAATAATTAATGGAATATATGTGATAAAATGCAAACAATGTCTATATAGGAGGTTGATAACAAATATGTGGGAGAAACAAAAAATTCTATAAAAACAAGATTAAAACAACATATGGCAGATGATAAATCACTGATATATATACATACAAAAGAAACAGGATACAAATTTACACAAAGTTCAATAAAATTGAGGTTACATCCAGAAAGTATTAAAGAAAATAAAATAAAAGAAGCTATATTAATAAGAAAGATAAAACCAAAATTTAATAAATATTCTGGGACTAGGATGAGATTGGTATAGATATAGTTATTAAATAAGATATATAGAGATAAATATATAAAGAGATAATTGTTTATAAATGAGTTATGGATGATAAAAAATGGTTAAGTTAAATAGAAGTATAAATGTAGGTATATTTATAGATATTACCATAATATAAAATAATAAACTCAGCATAATATTTACATATAAAGCAGTATAATAATAATAATAATAATAATAATAATAATAATAATAATAATAATAATAATAATAATAATAATAATAACAACAACAACAACAACAAGAAGAAGAAGAAGAAAAAGAAGAAGTTAAAATGTATAAAATAAAATATATATGTAAATAAAGTTGTAGGAAATATATATATATAAACATATAAAGCCATATAATATAAATTTATGAGAATTATATAATAATAATAAAAGTTAAAGTGTATAATATATATTGTACTCTCACTTCCAGGAAATATGTAATAACAATAAATTGATCTAGCTCAGATAAAAAATTATGTTCATGTAAAAGGTATCAAATTAATAACTATATTCTTTAATACTATCTGTTACTAATTAGTTAAAATTAACAAATAATGTGGTTCTGTTTCTTAAATTAAATAAATTAATATTTAATAAAAATCATGAGACTATGAAGTGAGTTACAAGTGGCAAAACAAATACATCAAGCCAATATCCCACAGGATATCACCTCAATGGCATAAGAATACTATCCTTTTTCCTAATACTTTAAACAATAAATCTATAATACTCCTACGTCTTAAATAAAAATTAATTAAGTAAATATTTCTTAATAAATTAATCTAAATATCTTTATCAAAATGATTTAGCTCAAATTATCTCAGGTTCTTTTAAAGTAATTCTAAAATAATTATAACTGTTGTAATTAAGTATGATAAGGGATTTAATATCATTCCCAACTACATCTAACTAGTACTAATACTAATAAAATAATAATATTAATCTTCAATTTATAATTTAATCTCATATCTTTTCTACTTATAATATTAACCATGTATAACAAATAATAATAATGTAATCTTCTATTATTCATATGGCATCTTAAACAAACATATATGGTATGATCTTATAATATGAGAATATGTGGCAATCACTAATAATATAATTCTGTGTAAATCTTTTGTGTTATTTTATGGCCAGAATAATATAATAAATAAAATTCTTAAATAAAATCATATCAATAAAACAGTATAAATCTTAACAATAACTGTATTTATGTTGTGCAAATATTATGTCTTAATTATAATTATCTGTGATTATGTAATTGTGATGTGAAGAAATTTAGTCGACACCAAGATTTATAAACAAAACTTAACAAATTTATTAATAAGCTTGAACAATAAATTATATACAATATGAATGAACTTTGTTCTACTCCCATTTAGGTAATCTCACAATATATATATATATATATATTAAATAAAATAAATATCAGATGCAAGGAAAAATTTGCTTTATAAAATTCTTATTAATAAAATATTACCATAATATTTTTATGACATCCATTAAGTTTATTTAATTCAGTATATTACAAAAGTATTATTTAAATTATTACTTCAACATACATTTATCATTTATTATTTAGTTTTTTTAAATAGTTTTACTATCTCATATAATTATTCCTAACCTATTTATAATGTAAATAACCTTAATTAATAACATATCCATTAATCTAGACTGCTTACTACCCATCAATATAATGTCAAATAAATGTAAGTACTGATGTGTTATTATTATAGAATAATTTTATACAAAATTATGACCAATTATATTCTTCAAATGTGATTTAGTTATATCTCTTTTGCTTGTAAAAAATATGCATTAAAATTGAATTTTTTAAAACTTAATGACTAAATAATATCTTTAGAAAACACACTTTATTCATCATTTATTTATTTGTAATAAATAATAATGAGTCCCAAATATAAAGAAAGTTTATGATTTCTTCTTAACAAGTTAGAATCTTGTACTCTTTACACTTACTTATATTCTTACTTTAAAACAATATAATCCATCTTATGTTCTTCAATAATAATTCTGCATTTTAAACTTATTCATCATTTCATATTTTGAAATACTAGCCTTTACGATGCAAACCAAGCAATATCAATAGTAAAAACACAAGTAGGTATATAGAATAAATTAGATTTTAATTCAATAGCACTTCTATTAAATAACCATCATGGTCACAGTGTATCATAAATAAGGTATGACTATTTTAGTTCATCACCTCTACTAATAAACGTAATGTCAAAGCTATTTATTCAGATCTATGGAACATTACAACTTCAATATACAGAAAATAACACTACCATGAACATATACAAGCTATAGGGCTAAGTTATTTATACTTGCACAATAACCACTATCATCTATACTTATTCCCATATAAACAAATCCTACATAAAATATAATCTTGGTCCCATTTAACTTAATACCAAGCTTACATCACTAAATCTATTCCTGCACTCTTGTAACAATAAATAAATTCATGTCTAAAATAACCATCTAGTCAATCGATAAGAAATTATTATTTTATCCCTTAGTAACTTTACACATAAATGCCAACAATCAGTATTTATATCCCAGTTTATTATTTTTATCACTTAAAATAAACCTTAAATTTAGTTATAATAGAATCATATACTTATATTTTTCTTATATTAAAATGTACTTATAATATTATTAAAGTATGCATATTTTTAACATGAATAAATAATTATAAGCAATGTGTATGCATTGTGTTTTTCATACTTGTTTCAAACATCCATACTAAAATATAGAATAATAAAATACATAATAAAATGATCAATACTTTTATAATTATTACCATCAATAATACATCTTCATTGTCGATTGTTCCATTAATATTTCTGGATCACGAACTAAATAAAACTTTATTTAAATATCACTCATTCCACATCATCATACTTTAAAATATTAAACTTTTTTTAAAAAAATTATTAAAGATTTTTAATAATAATTAATTACTAGGTTAGTAAATAATTTAATGTTCTATGTTCCTACCCTACTTCTATTTTATAAGCATTATGATAAAGGTTAGTAAAATAAGATTCAAAATTCATATTTACGAGAAAAAAATTGGGACAAGTTCATTATGGAAAATGTCCTTCTTCTCCTACACAGCATTTGTTGACAAAAAAAAACATCTTCCTTTAACACGAAAAAAAACCACACATGCTCCAATAGTTTCACTTTCATGACATGTCTGACAATTCTTTTTAAGAATGAAGAAAATAAAATAAAAGTAAGTCGACTTGTAAAATATTCCTATGGCAATCCAAATAGTTCAGAGTTCTTCTTTTATTTTCAATAGTAACTGTTAAATGCATTTTTTAATCCTCTATTATGACATATATCTTCTAAAATTTTACTGCTTTCAGTTAAATTTCCCACTGGTCTATGTTCCTGGATACAACAAAGCATCTGACGGTATTTATTACATAGTTTTAAATATTTTTATAAGTACTTTTCCGAAAATATTCTGTATGTCCAGCATACAACAACTAACTCATTTTGAATATTTTCCAATGTAACAAATTATTTTGCTTTAATTTTTTTAAAAATTACATTTTTTTTTCAAAAATCCATTCCCAATATTTCTTCATAAAGAAATATTTCATCATCTTGAATAATTGTTATCTTTACATTAATAGTTTTTTTAAAAAAAAAAAACTATTCTATTTTAAAATAGCTTTCAGAATAAAAGATTTCATGTTTTTTTTTCTTTCCATCTCTGTTGAGCTTTTCTGAATCTTCTCAGTGAAGTTCTGTCTATTAAATTTACTATTAAATTAGCAGGCTGACTCAACATAGGCAAAATTATGTGTCTAGTAGGAAAATAATAATTCAATATTTCCATTAATAAATTTAAATTCAGTGATGACTTCTCCATGTTTAAGTTGATGTTAAATTAAATGAAATAAATTAGCAAGTAAGGAATTACTTTATCTTTTAGCAACACATTTCCATATCACGATCTTATAATAATAAATTACTGTACTTTTAGAATTTTAAAGTAAATAAAATTGACTATTATTTTAACAATTAATTGACCAAAGTTGTGGTAACAATAACAATGGTATAACAGAATTAAACTAATAGAATCTGCAAAATTTGTGCAGCTTTTATATACTCAAACCTACTACCCATCTGATTGGTCAATTAAACAATACTTACTTCACTAGCCTGGGCAAACAAACACTGGGTTAAAGTTAAAACAAATAATAATTGACTATTTATTTTTTATTATATTATTTAATTCTTAATTAATTTTCCTATTTTATTTACACTTAGTAAATACTCTAAAATAACTTTTAAAAATCACATTACAATATTTATTACTATTTCTATCCTTTTCTTAAACAAAACATATTTATTTCCAAAACAAAAAATAAAAATCTGATTTTATTTTATTACATTCATTTTTAAAACCTAACATAATATTTATAACAGTTAATATTATTTTATTCTGGGATAGATAAATCTAATATTTTTAAATCTTATATGAAATTTAACATAGTTTTGAACTTTACTAAAAACTTCTCAAGCACACATGTAAACATCTACACATCATGTGGTTTACAAAATACATGAGATGCTAATAATTTAAATGAAAAATAAAATAAATAATTTAATAAAAAAATATTATAGCAAAATTTAAAATAATTATTTTAATATTATAAAATCAAATATGCACTTTTCTTCCACATTATTACTTTTAATTAAATGATTTTTTAAATATAACTATTAAATACAATTATTATTATTAAATATTCAACTCGTTTAACTTTAAATTACTACTTTTAAAATTTACTTTAATCATTTACTTATAAGACTTATTAAATCAGTATTTATTATGGCTAGCTTTCCCAACCATACAATCTTATAATTATTTTTAGTTAACTGTTTTCTTTCAAACTACTAACACAATATTATACAGCAATTATTTTTTACTTGCCCTAACTAAATTATTAAAAGATCATCGACACATAATATACATCTTTCCCTTACTTAACTTTAAAGTTTAAAATTTTTCCAGTAAATTGATAGAAATAATCCATCCTTACCTAAACAAAAGGGTACAATATATATATATATATTGAACCGAGTTCGAATGTGTGGATTCGAAACACTGGTCTCTTAGGCAGAGAAGAACATACTTGGAGAGTATGTATGCCCAAACGATAGCTATAAAATATATAACTAACGTTACATTTCCAGGACATAGCTTCTTCTCGGCTGTTGAGTTGAACACCACGTCCAAAGCACTTTTTTTGTTTGTGTATAAACACGGGCTCCAGCTATCTATTCAAGGATGAATAAATAATGCACTTTGAGCAATGGCCACTAACTCAATGCCTAAATCCATGACTAGCTCAGCTGTTTGTAATCACTAATGGATTATACAGAATTAGTGGTTAAGACTTGATAAAAGAATTGTAAAAAAGAATTTATAAAAAGAATTGATAAAAGAATTTGGTAAAAAGAATTGACCGACAAATAAAGTTTAATTTTAAAGATAATTTATTAACTAACATTTATTTACTAAATTTAAACATTTTATAATTCTAATAAAACACACGCATATTTTAAATTAACATTTCTAAATAGTCTAAATATTCCTATAGCTTCAATAACAGAACACTCTAATTTAACTAATAAATATTGATATAATGATCATGCACATATTAACTCATGCACACACATAATAATGATAATAAAGGACTACATAGCATTTGAAATTTAATCACACACATATCAATAGTTCATTTATGTATGATATCGAGTTCATATCATTAGACTCTTGGAGGATTCACACGAATTAATGAAATGCAATTGCTATTACAGTATAAACGAAAATAAGCAAATGTTTTACCTAGGATTTTGAACGTAGATTTAACACTTTGTTTTCTTCTTCTTTGTTGTTTCTTCCAGTATGAATGTTTCCAGTATGAATGCTTCCAGCCGGCTGGGACGTTTCCTTGCTGAGTTTCCTGATTTTCACAATTATTACTATCAGAGACAAATAGATCTTGACGGAGATTTTCTAAGATGTTAAGCTGACATTATTTCACAGGCAGATCTGTTGTTTCCTCGGACATCTGGCTGGAGATAAACGTGCATTCCCAAGATCTTCTCAACACTGCATTTTGTTTGTTAACTGCTCAATTAATTTCTGAACTGCACTACTCAATTACTTTGTGAACTGATCTCACTCAATTAATTTGTGGAACTGACTACTGTCCGATAAAAAGAGTCTATTTATATCTGCAATGTGTTGTCGAAATATTCCCGGCAAAGATCTGTTGTCGAATTGATAATCATTTAATAAACGTGTTTTGGAAGATTGCTTAATTAGTAATAGCCATGCAGAGATGTTGTTTTATATTTTAATTAATAACCATTGTCGTGTTTTTTAATAATAATCTTCTTTAACTTTATAATATCATTTATTCTATTGTTGACAATCGCACATATATACGCACATATATTAGTTTTAACATTATTTTTTCTTTAATTAAACTTGAATGAAAAGAGATTTGTATGTTTTAACTTTTTAAATTATATTTTTACGAATACTAATAAAAACTATTTATTTCCTTTTGTAAACCTTTAGTTTCATTTCTCAAACCAAGACTCCCCCTCCCCCCTTTTGATTAATTATTTGTAGCTTTTTTATTTCAAAAACTAACGCTAGAAAACTATTTAATTCTTATCTTTTTCGAAAACAAGCTGCAATAAACTCTTCAACATTTAATTTTATGTTTTTCTTTTATGAAAGATTACTTTAATAATAATTTTAGATAAAAATTATATGTGCCTATATCAATATAGGTACATTACACTGCCCTTCCTTTTGAGAGTAAAATGCGTCATTTTTGACCATTTTATCTCTGACAACATTAAATCTCAATTTATTTATTTTTTTATTTTATTGACATGTTATTTATTTGTTTAATTCGATCACTTTAATCAAACCCTTTATTTTATTCATTTATTTAATCCTATAATTGTTACTCTTAAATCATTCATTTGACCTACTTATTTAACTTGATTTTATTGATTTTTAACTGTTTATTTACAAGCATTTCTTCTTATGTAATATGTGCGTGGGGAAAAAATCTTTTATTTAATAATGCCTCCTTGTTACTATTATTATTTCTAAATTTTATTTAGTATTATTACCGCCTGTCCGGTGGTTGTTTTTCTCTTTTCACTAACCTCAACGACCAGGCATTATATGTTCCTTTTTTTTCTATTCCCTGTGCTATCACAAACGCGTTATTACTGTATTGCCGTTTGATGATATAAGGGCCATCGTATATTGGCTAAAATTTCTTGTATATATGTTTTTCAGGATGACTCACCGGATGAACTCTCACCATGGCCTCATCTCCCCTCCTGAATATAGTCTTAGGTCTTCCCTGCCTCTGCTGCCGTAGCCTGCCCATTTTTCTTAACCGGTTGAGTGCTTGCTTAACATCTCTTTTCTGGTTGATTGGATTTATCCCTACTGGCAATTTACTCTCAAACGGATACGGAATATTTCTTCCAAAATGTAGCCGAACAGGTTCGAATCCTGTAGACTCATTTCTTGACCAGTTTATCATGTTGATTATTTGTGATGTTTCTTTCACCCATTTGCGATGATCATCCTGTATATAAACCCGAAATAGACACCCCAACTCCCTCATAACCCGTTCACATGTATTAGACTGAGGGTTACGAATCAACGTAAGTATATGTCTTACCCCATGTCTGTCCATCCATTTCTTCCATTCGCTATATATAAAGGGTGTTCCATGATCTGACAGAATTCTGTCTGGAATTCCTACAGTTTTAAAGTATTGTTGCTCCAAAACTTGAATAGTCTGTCTTGCGTTCGCTTGGGCTACTGGATATGCCGCTACCAGCTTCAAAAACATGTCATATGTTACCATGAGATACTTCATTTTATTGAATGGAGGCAGAGGTCCGTAGAAGTCTATCGCTAGTAAGCTGTTCGGGCATTGGGCATATATAGGTTGCAGCGGCCTGACTCCTGATGTGTTAGCAGGCTTGGTTGCTGAATATATGGTGCATCTACCAATCATGTCTGTAATATTGGCATTCATTTCTGGCCAGTAAAACCAATGATTCAGCCATCCTTCCACTTTATTTGCCCCATAAGGTCTGAAAGTGTTATGCGCATATTTAATCATTTGCTCTCTCTTGGTGACCGGAAGAATAATGCGTGTTTGTTTTTTTTTCCGTAACACATGCTGTAAGAGTCCTCCCTTTAAACAACAGTGATTTCGGTCCCTCCACAGCATATTATTGGCTGTTTTTGCTACAGGCTGATTGCGTAAATACTCTATTATTTGTTTGCAATCGTTATCTTCCTCTTGCTGCTCCTTTAATCTGTGCAACTCATCTTCTATCCCATTTCTTTTATATATTTTGGCAGCAGCTATATACGCTCTGTAGCAACTCAAGTGTTGTTCTTGAGCTACCGGATATCGGCTTAAGGTGTCTGCCACAATATTCTCTTTGCCACGACAGTAAGCCAGTTTGTAATTAAATTCTTGCAGGAATAAGCTCCACCTTATTAGCCTGCTATTATTCAAGAAGCTGTGATTAATAAATTCAAGGCTCTTATGGTCAGTGACTACTACCACTTCAGAGCCTACTAAATACTGCCTGAATTTCTTGAACGCCCACACAATAGCCAAGGCTTTCTTCTCGGTTACAGTGTAGTTCACTTCTGGTCCCCTTAGTAAATGGCTAATGAAACAAAGAACTCTGTGCTGTCCCTTGTCCTGTATCTGAAATAGCACAGCCCCCAATCCAAACCCACTGCTGTCTGTTTGTACAAAGAATGGCTTGTCAAAATCGGGATATGACAGCATAATTTTATTTAAAAATCCTGCCTTCATGCTCTGAAAACTGCACTCATGCTGCTCATTCCACACCCACGATTTTCCTTTTCTTAATAACTGCAATAACGGCTCCATGTCAAGTAAAAAATTTCTATAAAATCAATTATAGAAATTACAGAGGCCGAGAAAAGATTTAATATGTTTTTTATTCCGGGGTGTGGGGAATTCCTGTATTGCTCAGATTTTTTCAGGATTAGGTAATATCCCTCTTTCTGTAATTATATGACCTAAAAACTTGACCTCATCAGTCATTATCTTACTCTTATTTAAATTAATTCGAATTCCCTTTCTCTCACACTCCCCCAGCAACATTTCTAAATGCGCAAAGTGCTCATCTATACTTTCCGATGCCACCACAATGTCGTCTACATACATTATAACTAAATTCTTAATATCATCTGACAATACTTGATCCAGACATTGTATAAGCCCTGCCCCACTATTTTTTAGCCCGAAGGGAATCCGGTTAAAAATATATGCACGTCCGTTATATTTAAATGCCGTATATTTCCGATCCTCTGGATGAAGTTTGATTTGCCAGTAGCTGGCAGTTAAGTCGAACGTCGAAAATATTTTTTTATTTTGAAATTTCAATAACAATTCACTCATAGGTGGTGGAGCATTAGTATCAGCTATTGTTATCTTATTTAACTGTCGTGCATCCAAACATAACCGAATTGATCCATCTTTTTTTTTACAGTTACAATAGGGTTATTAAAAGGAGACGAACATTTAATAATATAATCTAAGAGTATATAAAAAAAAGAATAAAATAAGCCACTGCCAGTAATTAACACACAAACATTTATTTATTTCACATATATATAAGATTTAAAATTATTTTAGTATTAGTTTTACATTTCAAAATTTAACCTACATTTTTAACTTTGATTTTTGACTTTAATTTACATTTAATTACTATTATATTCTAATTTTACATTTTAATTAAGTTCGCACAGATAAATTTATGAAAGCTTGTTTATAATGTTGAATATAGATCGGTTACATAGATTTCACAGTCAAAAACATTTCAAAATAAACATAAACGATCAAAATACAAAATTATTGATTACTGACAATTGCGGAGGGAAATTTATACGTAACCCAATAGTATTCACCATAAGATACTTGCACTGTCACCAATAACTTAAAAGACATCCGAATAAATACATTTTAGATACTCACTGTAAGGTATCATTATTTATCGAATGTCTATATATTTTGATCAAATATGAAAACCCAAAACATACTTAACCGATAACCAATCCATGCAAGCATCTATAAACAACTTAAATTTAATGCATTTTTATTTAGGGTCGAGTATGAATAGACTATATAGATTTGCATTTGAAAATAAAATATTCTATCCCTATTTAACCTTAGGCTAAAATTCACAGTCAAACTGGCATCAATTCATCTCATATATCGATGTATTCAATGTAATACAGAATATGGCAGCACCAAAAAGAAGATATTGACTCTCATCAGATAGGAATATTACTTCTATCTAACGAGAAGAACAATAAAAAAAAACTCCATAGAAAGGAACTGCGCTCTGCGTCTTATAATTCCTTCCATAAGCGAAACGGGAGAGTGCAGCGTATAAAGCGATTCTGCCCGTAGTGAATCTCTGAGTACATCTACTAACTACATCAATATATCCAATCCATTGACCCAATCTAACAACGACACAAATAACCTAAGATTACCCTCCACTAATATAACTTTACAAATCTATACAGCCATTCACGCCCAACTTAAGTTTAACATTTATATATTTAATTTAACAAAAAACAAAAAAAATCATGATAAAACTTAAAGAACAAAAAATAAATAAATGGAAATGATTTTACATGAATAAGAAAAAAAATACATCAAATAACACTATTAATAAAGAATTTAGTTTGGTCAGATAGGATTCTATTTGTAACAATTAAATACAAGGAAAGTTTAAAATTTAAAGTTCATAGTGTTTTCAAATTAATATTGTTCATTATATTTTATAAAGTTCTTACGGTTTTAGAAATGTTCATCTTTTACAGTTGCTTGCCATTTGAAATTCAGTGTTAAATTTCCCGATGATCCTGTGGTCCTCTGAATATAAGAAAAGCGATGTTTCATTTTTCCATTTTATAACAACTGAAGGGATTAAACGTGCATCTTTTTCAATCCCTTCTCCTTCACTTCCGCACTAACACATATCTGTCACATCGTAAATAATCAATAATCACTAACTAATAATTTCCAAACTTGTCCTTTTATATTACTTTGAAAGATTGACTTAACATTACGTCATCGATGTGATGATCTTTTTTGTTGAGGTCCAATTTCCCAATGGATTTATTTCATTTGCTAAAAGTTTCTAATGTTTTCCTATCTGACCGATGTTTTTACATTTAAATGCCCAAGGCTGGTTTACATTTGACTAATTAAATTTATCATTTTCATTTCTGATTACTTAACCTGTTTTTCAAATCAAAGATATATTTCAAGATAAATTTAAAGATATAATTTTATCTCCAAATCTTTTTAAAATTTAGTTTTAAAATACTTTTTCTTTAATAAAGTTTTATTTTAATAATTTTTCATTATCTGTGCGATTTAATATATACGAGTTTAAGATGATATTTAATTTCAATTTTTAATTCTTAAAGAAAATTTTTAAATGCAAACTTTTTAATTTACTTTCATGTTTAATAAATAATAAAAAAAACAATGTAACGAATGTCTGTGCTTGTTACATATCAGTAAAGTTGCTTAAAAAAAATGATCAAAAAAAAAAAATATTTTACTTAGGGTTAGTAATTATGGTACACGATTGATGAAGACATTTACAAAACATCCGGTTAATAATTTTACAAAAATACTATATACAAAAAGAAAAAGAAAATGTTGACTATCGCTTACCTAAGGACCATTTACGTTTACACCCCTCCCTACAAGAGTTCTATTTTATTTTATACATTTTATTTTTACACACGGCATGACAAGCAAATTATTTAAATTATTTGGGAAGGTTGCATTGAGATAAATATGTTTTAAGAAATAATGGGTTTAAACGTGTATATTTGCAGCACAATTATAAATACCACCAACTTATTTATGACTGATTGAAATGCATACATAGGGTTACACTGAAGTAATTCCTAAAAGTACTTTCTGTAAGGTACCACATTTACCATCATAAACTTCTGTGGCTGTGCACTCCTATACACATTAAGGCATAATTTATATTAACAACAAAAAAACATATCAATCGCAACCTTTTGACTTTCTTTTTAATGAAATACAGTTTAAAATTATTTATACTTTCTCGTGTTTAATATATGTGCTATTTCTTTTACTGGCAGAGCTTTTATAAGATCTAAAGTATACAATCTTATGTAAACAGATAAAAATGTTTCATTTTGAGAAGAATTTGTTCAGGGTATATGTGGTTTATTAAACATCAGCCCAAGTTGGGAAAGCCAATTGTAATGATCCAGAGATTCTAAAAGAATACTAAAAGAATAGACAACGCACTTTGAATAGTGGCCGCTACTCAACGCCTAAATCCACGACTAGCTCAGTTGTTTGTAATTACTAATAGATTATACTTAATTAGTGGTTAAAAGACTTGATAAAAGAGAATTGATAAAAAGAATTGATAAAAGAATTTGGTAAAAGAATTGATAAAAAGAATTGACCGACAAATAAAGTTTAATTTTAAAGATAATTTATTAACTAACATTTATTTACTAAATTTAAACATTCTAATAAAACACACGCATATTTTAAATTAACATTTCTAAATAGTTTAAATATTCCTATAGATTTAATAACAGAACACTCTAATTTAACTAATAAACATTGATATAATGATCACGCACATATTAACTCATGCACACACATAATAATGATAATAAAGGACTACATAGCATTTGAAATTTAATCACACACATATCAATAGTTCATTTATGTATGATATCGAGTTCATATAATTAGACTCTTGGAGGATTCACACGAATTAATGAAATGCAATGGCTATTACAGTATAAACAAAAATAAGAAAATGTTTTACCTAGGATTTTGAACATAGATTTAACACTTTGTTTTCTTCTTGTTTGTTGTTTCTTCCAGTATGAATGGTTCCAGTATGATTGCTTCCAGCCGGCTGGGACGTTTCCTTGCTGAGTTTCCTGATTTTCATGATTATTACTATCGGAGACAAATAGATACTGACGGAGATTTTCTAAGATGTTAAGCTGACATTATTTCACGGGCAGATCTGCTGTTTTCTTGGACATCTGGGCTGGAGATAAACGTGCATTCCCAAGATCTTCTCAACACTGCATTTTGTTTGTTAACTGCACAATTAATTTCTGAACTGCACTCACTCAATTAATTTGTGGAACTGAACTCACTCAATTAATTTGTGGAATGAACTGTCCGATAAAAAGAGTCTATTTATATCTGCAACATGTTGTCAAAATATTCCCGGCAAAGATCTGTTGTCGAATTGATAATCATTTAATAAACGTGTTTTGGAAGATTGCTTAATTAGTAATAGCCATGCAGAGATGTTGTTTTATATTTTAATTAATAACCATTGCCATGTTTTTTAATAATAATCTTCTTTAACTTTATAATAACATTTCTTCTATTGTTGACAATCGCACATATATACGCACATATATTTTTAATACAATTTACTATTTAGTTTTAACATTATTTTTCTTTAATTAAACTTGAATGAAAAGAGATTTGTATATTTTAACCTTTTAAATTATATTTTTATGAATACTAATAAAAACTATTTATTTTCTTTTGTAAACCTTTAGTTTTATTTCTCAAACCAAGACTCCCCCTTTTGATTAATTAATTGTAGCTTTTTTTATTTCAAAAACAACCGCTAGAAAACTATTTAATTCTTATCTTTTTGAAAACAAGCTGCAATAAACTCAACATTTAATTTTATGTTTCTCTTTAACGAAAGATTGTTTTAATAATATGATTTTAGATAAAATTATATGTGCCTATATCAATATAGGTACATTACACCGCCCTTCCTTTTGAGAGTAAAATGCGTCATCTTTGACCATTTTATCTCTGACCACATTAAATCTTAATTTATTATTCTTTCTAAGTTTGCTTTTTGGTATCTTTTCCTTTTCATGCTAAGGGCAATCTCCAATTATGCTTTTCTTCTTTCTATGCTGGTAACATTGCTTACAATGTTCGTCCTGGATAATGACCATGAGGACAAACTAAATTTGTGGCACAAGGATCTTTTGTAAATGAAGCTTCGGCTGCTGATTCTCTTGATCGGACTTTGACTAAGAAAAGGTGGCTGCAAATGGCAGGAATTTCAACTGTCCATTTCTGACTTACGCCCTGGAAAACGATTGCCGATTCTCTTGATCGGACTTTGACTAAGCAGCTGCAATGGCAGGAATTTTCAACTGTCCATTTCCGACTTACGCTTTGGAAAACAAGGTACAAGATATGGGGATTCTTCCCTGAAAAGTGACTTACGACTTACTCTGGTTGTTGCCAGTGCGCTTTTTAAAAGAGGAATGATCCCGGCCAATCTGTTGCGGGTACTAGAATTTACCCAGTCGACAGCTTTAAACTTAACCTTAACTAAAACACTTCTATACTATCCTCATTCCCGTTAGATTCAAACTCTTATACACTCCTAATATAACTTAGATTGACTTTATATTATTTATCACTAATCTTACAATATTATTTTAAATACACATGAACATTACTTTAACATATTTATTTATATTATTCTGAACTATTACGAACATTATCTTACATATTTATTTAACTTACAATACTATTCTAAACTATCATGGACATCAATTTACATATTTATTTATATTACAATATTACTTTTAACCCATTACTTTAACTTATATATTAACGTGCGTGTACTCAGAAAAAAACTATTTTGCTTTATTATGAATATTTTATTTATTTTCTACAGATATATTATACTTATTTATTTAACTTGTTTTTATTTTATGTATTTCCATTATTTTATTCATTTATTTAATTCTACACATATTATTTCTAAATCCTTAATTTGACCCATTTATTTAACTTGATTTTATTGATTTTTATTTATTTGAACTGTTTATTTACGAACATTTCCTTAATTAATATGTGCGTGGAGAAAAAAAATCTTTTATTTTGTGAAGCCTCCATTATTATTATTTGACAAAACAATCCATCATTTTAAATAGCGAAATTCTAATTGAGGCTTTTCACCTATGTCAAAATAATTATATTAGACTCATAGTCCATTTCTGGTCCTTTTTGTTTATTTCCTTTACTATTCCGCCCGATTACTAACTTTTAAGCTATGTCAGGCGGTTCCTTCTTTCTTTCTACTAATTTTATAATATAAATCATACTCCATATTCTCACTTCTATTTCTTGATTAAAATCCATTTTATCTCTTTCTCTTTCCGTTTTTTCTGCCTTGTAAATTAGAAAACTTTTAAGCTTTACAGACCTCTGTATTTTTCCTAATCGTGAATATTTTTCCTACGCTTCCTCTTTGTTTTAAATCTATGTCTACAGCAAATGCGAACGTTTACTTTAACCTTTTTAAATTTTTGTAAAAACTTTTCTACACTATCTACTACCTTGAACTTATGTTTTTCTTCTATTTCTTGATCTACATTTGTGTCTACTTTATTTATCACAATGCTATCTGATTGTAATTCAATTTCTACATCTTTTGTGACCTCAACTTCCTGACTTTCTTTAATTAAATCTAACTCTATAACTTCTTGGTTCTTCTCTACCTTTACCGTTATCTCACATTTTATTTTTCTTACTTCTGCTCTGAGTTCTTTAATTTCTGTTTTAACCTGACTAATTTCTTCTTTCAATTCTGCTTTGAGTTCTAATTGACTTTGCTCAAATTTCTGACACAATTCTTGTTGACTTTGTTTAATTTCTTGACGCATTTCTTTTATCAATTCTGCTTTGAACTCTTGCATCATATTCATCATCATTCGTGTCTCAGATACTTCTTCTTTCTCCTTTTCTACTAACTGGGGATTTTTAAAATATATTGGGCTTTCTTTCGGATCCATTTTCGAAAATTTCAATTTTAAAGTACTAGCGCTTATGTTAAACTAAATTTAAATACAACTTATTTATTTATTTTTCTTACTAAGACGGAAACTCACACTAACTCCAATCTTTTAGTCCTTTTCTCTACCCGATCTTAATGCTTTAACTCCACCCATAACACCCAATTGACTCTGATTTGATAGCATATATGTCAAAATCTCTTTTCATTTCGAAAAAAAAAATTTTCGGTCAATTCTTTTTTTTTAAATTAAACACTTTCACATACATAATTTAACTTTTTAGATTTTTATTTTCAACAAGAACAAAGTATTTCTTTATTACTGTTTCTTAGGTTCAGCCCCAAGTTGGGTATAGCCACGTTGGGCACCATTTGAAGTGAGTTCAAATGTGTGGATTCGAAACACCGGTCTCTTAGGCAGAGAAGAACATACTTGGAGAGTATGTATGCCCAAACGATAGCTATAAAGTATATAAGTAACGTTACATTTCCAGGACATAGCTTCTTCTCGGCTGTTGAGTTGAACACCATGTCCAAAGCACTTTTTTTTGTTTGTGTATAAACACGGGCTCCAGCTATCTATTCAAGGATGAATAAATAACGCACTTTGAGCAATGGCCACTAACTCAACGCCTAAATCCATGACTAGCTCAGCTGTTTGTAATCACTAATAGATATACAGAATTAGTGGTTAAGACGTGATAAAAGAATTGTAAAAAAGAATTTATAAAAAGAATTGATAAAAGAATTTGGTAAAAAGAATTGACCGACAAATAAAGTTTAATTTTAAAGATAATTTATTAACTAACATTTATTTACTAAATTTAAACATTTTATAATTCTAATAAAACACACGCATATTTTAAATTAACATTTCTAAATAGTCTAAATATTCCTATAGATTCAATAACAGAACACTCTAATTTAACTAATAAATATTGATATAATGATCACGCACATATTAACTCATGCACACACATAATAATGATAATAAAGGACTACATAGCATTTGAAATTTAATCACACACATATCAATAGTTCATTTATGTATGATATTGAGTTCATATCATTAGACTCTTGGAGGATTCACACGAATTAATGAAATGCAATGGCTATTACAGTATAAACGAAAATAAGCAAATGTTTTACCTAGGATTTTGAACGTAGATTTAACACTTTGTTTTCTTCTTGTTTGTTGTTTCTTCCAGTATGAATGGTTCCAGTATGAATGCTTCCAGCCAGCTGGGATGTTTCCTTGCTGAGTTTCCTGATTTTCACGATTATTACTATCGGAGACAAATAGATCTTGACGGAGATTTTCTAAGATGTTAAGCTGACATTATTTCACGGGCAGATCTGCTGTTTCCTCGGACATCTGGCTGGAGATAAACGTGCATTCCCAAGATCTTCTCAACACTGCATTTTGTTTGTTAACTGCTCAATTAATTTCTAAACTGCACTACTCAATTACTTTGTGAACTGATCTCACTCAATTAATTTGTGGAACTGACTACTGTCCGATAAAAAGAGTCTATTTATATCTGCAATGTGTTGTCGAAATATTCCCGGCAAAGATCTGTTGTTGAATTGATAATCATTTAATAAACGTGTTTTGGAAGATTGCTTAATTAGTAATAGCCATGCAGAGATGTTGTTTTATATTTTAATTAATAACCATTGCCATGTTTTTTAATAATAATCTTCTTTAACTTTATAATAACATTTATTCTATTGTTGACAATTGCACATATATACGCACATATATTAGTTTTAACATTATTTTTTCTTTAATTAAACTTGAATGAAAAGAGATTTGTATGTTTTAACTTTTTAAATTATATTTTTACGAATACTAATAAAAACTATTTATTTCCTTTTGTAAACCTTTAGTTTCATTTCTCAAACCAAGACTCCCCCTCCCCCCTTTTGATTAATTAATTGTAGCTTTTTTATTTCAAAAACTAACGCTAGAAAACTATTTAATTCTTATCTTTTTCGAAAACAAGCTGCAATAAACTCTTCAACATTTAATTTTATGTTTTTCTTTTATGAAAGATTACTTTAATAATAATTTTAGATAAAAATTATATGTGCCTATATCAATATAGGTACAATATATATATATATATAGATAGATATTGTACCTATATGTATATTTGGCCTATATCAATCTCTATATATATATATATATATATATAGAGAGAGAGAGAGAGATATAGAGAGAGTTGTAGAGGATGTGTATATTTGGTTTAAATAATATGTAATACAGGGAGCTAGGATAAAAGATAATTTTTTGAAAAAACATTTTTTAAGAGACTAAAAGGAACTGGGTAAGTTCAAAGATTATAATGTTTATATATTTTAGATATTAAGAAATAATAATAAATATAAAATATTATTTTTAACAGAAGAATGAGTAAGGAAATAATAGATATTATAAGATTTAAAATTTAAAAGAATATTAGTTATTTACCATAAAGTTTAGGTTTCTGAAGAATGAAATAATTAGTAGATTGTTAATAATAATAAAATAAATAAGATGTATATTTAGATTAATAGTTGTCCTTGAATATATATATATATATATATATTAATAGTTGTCCTTGAATATATATATATTGAACGGGATTGATATCTGATTCAATGGTGTTATTACAAACATCTACACAGCACATGTGCATTCACTTATTGGCTTATTGGTATTACAGTTTATAAAAACATTGTGCTATATAAAATAAATGTCTTGTTTAAAAAAAGATTGTAAACTTTTAATTTTCATTGAGTGTTTAATATTTAAATTTTTTATTTTTATTATTTAAAAAGAGTACATGTATTAAAATCCACACACGTTTATATTTAAACGGATCATTTTAATGTTTATAGAATTATTTTAAAGTAATTTATTTTCACTACTTGTTTTTAATCAAATTGATTAAAAACAGGCAAGCTTCCTAATTACATTCCTGTTGCTTTTATATTAATCATTTTAAAGTTCATTCTAAAAGTGAAGATTTAATTGTGTTGTCGTTTTTTTTTATAATCCCTGGGTAGAATTCTTAGATTAGATTGAGCTGGAATTAATATCTGCCCTGCCTAAGGCATAGAATTTGACAACAATGAAAGTGTTTTGTGGGAAATGGAGCAAGGTATAAATAGCCCCGCAAATTTGGAGAGAGTTGTTCCTTATTCTTAACTAAACAAGCTGTTTCTCAAGTGAAAGTCCATATTTTTTTATGCACTTTGATTGCAACCTGTTGAGATTCAGAGTTTTGGTAGCAGTTTGGACATTTAAATTCTTCAAAAAAATTCACAGTTGTTAAAATCTTTTTGCTTTCAGTAAGATGTCGAATACTGTACATGTTGTCATCACCAAAATGGCATGCTAACTTAACAAAGGATGGATCCCTAACTTCCAAATCTGCTTTAGTCATGCCATGAACATCTAGAACAAACCAGAACCTCTATACCTCTATCTTGCAAAATAATAGTGCTCACTCTATGTGAACCTTGTTTTACCGTAAGATAACTATTTTCTTTTATTCTTCCCAGGGTAAATTTCATTTCATTAAATTTCCGCTCAATCTAATTATAAATCTGTATTCCTATGCAATATTTTGCTTCATATTTAATATTTGTTGTGTTTTTTTTTTTGTATGTTATAGTGTGTCTTGAAATCTTAGTTTTAAGATTCCAAGTTTGCTTTCAATTTTTGTTTATTGGAGAGTGATGAGTGAGTTTGTATATTTTCATGCCTAACTTTTTATAAATGCTTTAGCAGTCATGTATATTTTAAATGCTTACCTGTAATTATTTTAGTAACCAATAATTGATTTTAAATACTGTGTTTGCACTTTTGTAAACCACCAAAAATGTTTTGGCTGGTGACTTTATTGTCCTAGTTTTCTGCAGGTGGGGGTTTTGTGTCTTCATTTCTTATATCTCTGAAAGTGGAAACTAAAATTGTTTTTCTTTGTACTTTTATAAGTCACCAGCAGGAAGATAATATTTATCCCTTTGTAAATTATAGGTGAGAGAGACTTTCATTCTGCTAAAGTATTTGTAGCTTTAATATTTGTGTACTCATGTGCACTCTCCAATAGATTTATTTTGTATTAACATGTAACTTTAAATTTATCAGAGCATGTACTCGGAACTTGTTTCATAAATTTATTTCTTAATTATAATTATTTGTAATTCATTTTCTTTAATTGCTGGGGCAGACATAACTGGTTTTCTAATGATTTACTTGTCTCCTATTGAGACCCTTTAATTATGATTCTTAGAGTAGTTTTCATCAATCGTTTGGTTGGGGATTTGCCAGTTTTAATTGTTTGTTTTCCTTTTATTTTAAATCATATTTTTCGGTTGTTCTTGAGGTAAATTAATCATCTTTATTTTAAACGTAATAATAGGTGCAGCTTCTATCAGCATATGACATTAGTGGTGCCGACATATTTTTCGGGCCTCGAAAAGCTTGCCAGTACTAGTTTTGTTGATTTATTTCAAGAATGTATTGTTTAAGTATCTGTGAATGGGAAAGACAATGTTTGGGTGAATCCTTTGTTGAATAAAATTTGCTTCCCCCCTTTACAATTCATTATTAGAAGATCAGTAGATCTTTCAGAGCATTGCATTTCGTCTTTCTGGTACACACCTGAGCTAATCCTATTTGTTAACTTATAAACTTTTCTTATAAGTCTTCTCTTAATAAAATTTTTTTTAAAATTTGTTCAAATTTAATTTGGCTGACATTTGTCTTAGTGCTTTTGTTTCTCAATTGTCTAAACAATTTTAAGATCTCTTGTTTCTCCCTGAGTCTAGTCGGTGCAAACCATCATCATCATCCATTCTGATCACAGTAAATATTTTTTTCCAGATACATAGTGATCTGGTGGCGCCCTCTGTGATCAGAATAGATTGAGTGTCCGGTACAATATATATATATGTATAAAGTTAGGAATACACATGTATAATTTATATTTATTTTCTAAGTATGTTGTATATTTTATTTTATATTAATTGTTTTATTTGAGTTTGATTATATATTTCAGTTTTATTAGTTTTTTTTAAATATATTTTGTTATTTTTAGTTTTTTATTGTTTACATTTTTATAGTGTTATTATATAGTTATGTATTTTATTTTATTTTGTTCATTATATCATAGCTCTGAAGAAGACTGCAGGTCAGTCGAAACATAGAAATAAAGAGTTTTGCTAAAAAGTGTTTAAAGTGGTTTGGATAAATTGTATTTATAGGATATTATGGCAAAATAAAGAAAAATGTGCTTTTGGTTTTATTTAATCTTAGGACATAAATGGTCTTCATTTAAACATAAATGTGATTTAAACAAATATATCAGTATCAATTGTCACTAACATGAGTTTCATAAAAATCAATTGAGAAACCCTAAGAAATGGAATAGATGTTCTTGCTTTGTTATTTTATGTTACTCTTGCCATTCTAAAAAAAAAAGGATAAAATACATACCATAAATAAAAAATGAACCAATTGTTTTATTTAAAATGACTTGTAATGTTTTTTTTTTTACTTTGGAATGGCATCACTTATCTATATGTGTGGGTCATAGTGCAATACTTGATTATGATAATATAATTACTTTATCCTGAGAATATTGAAATGCTACTGATTATTTGAACACATGTCAATAAACAGCTATATTGTTTAATATTAATGAATTAAGATACTAAATAAATTATTTATATTTAATTGGTTTGTAAATATAGTTTAGATTCAATAAAATATTCCCTTTTGTTTCTATTTTATATTTAGCAAGTGATCAAGTATCAATAGTGAATTCTAATGCTAAACCAAGAACGTAAGCAGTTAAAGTATACAGATAATAAAAACTGAACATTATTTTTTTAATTATTAATAGGAATTTGGTTTGTCTAGTTGTGGGATATCATTTCAATGACTAGTATATTCCATATTAATTACCATTAGAGCTTGACCCATAACTGGTAAAATTTCTTGTTTTCTGTTTAGTTATTATTTAATTTAAAAACCACTTCTTATATAATTATTATCCAGTTGTAGGAAACTTACAGGGCATTTTAATAAAAAAAAATTCATGTATAATATCATTTAAACAAACAACTTATTTATTCTCTCTCATTCCCACATATGTATGGTTACAATTAGTTTGTCATAATTTGTGAGGTCTTATCACACCAGAAACACTCTCACCCATCCTAGTTATGTACAGTTACAATTTTGTTCACAACTCTGTGAGGCATTTAAAGAGAATATTTTTACACATTTTATCAGTTATAAATTAAAGTATCCAAATTTGTAGATCATAACAAAACCTCTCATCATCATTATCATCATCATATGCACTGGTACAAATGTATATGTATTTTCCAAAAAAAATGTGTTAAACTTCTTTAAAAACATTTATTTAATCCTCAATAATCTTGGCTTCATATGAGATTAAGTTCCTTATGCCAAATATCTCAATTCTTATTAAATTAAGGATTTTGTTTAAAAGGAATTAGAATTGCTGAATTAAATTCTATTGAACAATTTTTGACTTATAAATTACATTAAAAACATTTAAAAAGTAATTTATTGATTATTTTTTCCTTTAGATTTCAATAATAATATTGCAATTTTACTTACTTTATTTTACTTGTATTAATGTGTAATAAAAAATGTGAACTTAATCAGTGAAGTATTGAATAGCTTCACACTCTTATTCATGCTCTCAGATCTAACCGTTTCAGCTTCACCTATTTAAATAAAAAATAGGTTGAAGTAAAGAAGAATTCCCCTCTTTTCTTCCAAAGTGTAAGCTTGTGGTTAAGACCTGTAGATGTCCCTACTATCACATTTTTACATGCATATTCTTGAGGCTACAGCCTAGTAAATATTATTTATGTAATCAATGGGCATTTAAATAAATTTATAATTACAACTTTAAATTATCATAATAGATTTCTAACTATAAGATCTTTCCATTCGCGAATATTAATGTGTAATAAGAAATGTGGACTTAATCAGTGAAGTATTGAATAGCTTCACACTCTCAGATCTAACCACTTCAGCTTCACCTATTTAAATAGAAAGTAGGTTGAAGTAAAAAAGAGTTCCTTCCCCTCTTTTCTTCCAAAGCATAAGCTTGTGATTAAGACCTGTAGAGGTCTCTACTATAGCATTTTTACATCCATATTCTTGAGGCTGCAGCCTTAGTAAATATTACTCTTCATTTCATTTATAACTTTGCAACATCATGGTTTACTATTTCATAATCTATTTTATTTTTATCTGTATTATATTTACTATTAGTATAGATGTAGGGTTATTACCATAAAAAATAAAAAATCACTTCAATCGTATTTTCATATTTTCAATACACTTTTTATTACTAATACTGTTTATCATTCTTAGGCTTTTTAAGTTCCTTTTGAAAGTATTTTATTCTCCTGTATATTAAATCATATAAATAATAATCAAATTTTCTGTTGTTGAGGATTTTTTAAGAGGTTTAGACTTCATAAGTGTCAGATTCTGAGCTGCAATTCATGGTTCTTGAATTCTGAATTCAACTAACCTACATGGTTTTAAATATACAGGGAATTAAGTCATATATGGTATACTGTTCCACAATATTCTTATTTAATTTTTTACCAACAATTATCTAGATTAGTCTGTGAAATGCCTTTATTAACTATTAAATACTTTATTTTGAATTCAGCAGTTGTCCTTGAAAGGAATGCTGAGCAACAAAAATGCACTAAGGTTTTCAATATTTTCTCCATATCAGACAGCATATTAGCATTATTTTTAATATACTAAGTTATTCACAATTTATATTTGCATGAAGACTCATCAATTCTTAATTATTAATATATCATATTTTAATACATACTTACTATATTATTGCTACAAGCAAAAGTTGAATGAGAGAACACAACTAACAGAAGATAAAATATTCCATACTGTGAAGATTTCATAGTTAGTTAGCTAAAATTAAATAACTGTAAAGAAAAAATAATTAATTATGTTCTACAATATTGTGCTAAAAATTGGTTAATAATTTCTTCATAGAACAAATCACAGAAATATTGATCAATTGGTTAATGGTTTGTTTAAAGAACAAATTACAAATATATTAAACAATACACATGAGTATTAAAAGTAAAAATAAGTGAAAGTTATATATATATATTAATGGTATAAATGGGATAGGCAGAGGTGTGCTGCCAAAGAGACATTAATTAAATCCAAATTTGTAAAAGATAAAAATAAATTAAATGAAAAGACTTTATGCATTTAGTTCCTCAAATCCTTAATATTCACCAGGACAATCTTAAATTAGATATGAAATAACAAATAATGCTAGTACTCGTGGATGTGATGAAATTTTAAAAGTTAATGGTTTAATTTTTAATTAGCTATAACGGTTATTAAATGATATGTTTCAACTGCATCTCAGTTGAAATTTATTTATTTAGATCCCTTTTTATACAATTATAACTATTACTCTTTTATTAATTAAAGTAAGTAAAATTCAAGATTTCTATTTTAGTAAATAATAATAATAAAATAATAAATAATAAATGAAGTTAATGAGATACAAAGGAATAAACTCAATTTGCAATAATTATATAAAGGTCAATACTGATGGTTGTTGTTAAACAACAGACTTAATTTTCATAACCATTGGAAAATGTATATTTACATTAATTTATTAAGCACAAAATTTATAAGAACTCATAACATATTATGATTTAGAATTGTAGCAGTACAAAAACAAATTTAAATAAGTTATTCAAATGAAATTAAATTATTGGTTAATTACGATTTTGAATAATTATTATGATTTTATCTAATTATGTGTACATTTAAACATTTATTCTTCAACAAACATACATGCATTGAATATCCCTCCAAATAAACATATAATAAAATTTAAAGTGAAACTAAACTATTGGTAAAGATAATGAGGTATTCAATATCTATAGTATAGATGCATTTTAAACTCCATAATTTGTTTGACTATCCAATCAACATCTATGCAAGAATAAAGATCCAAATATATTATCTAAAAATTAATTTCTATTAGATCACTAATATAATTTTATCCAAGAATGTTTAGTATCTTAATCTACTTTTAGAGAATTACTACAATGCACTGTTTTGTAGCATAGACCTCTTTAGCAACTTGTATGTAAAATATCATACATCATTAAACATTATTCTCCAAAGGATTTATCCAATTTTGTTGTTATAATTTCCTCCTGAAAATAATTATTTGATCTATAATGAGTCAGCATAATCCTCAAGAATTAGAATATATGTAAGCACTATACGAATTTATTAAAAGTCTTAACAACATACATTAAAAAAATGGCATTAATATATATGTATATACATGAAGAGCTACCAAACTTTTTTCGGCCGCAGACCCCTTTACCAAAAACTTTTAAACCTTTGACCTCCTAGTATTTATTTTATTTACTCAAATTAATACATTTGTACAGTATTTGATATTAAATATTTCATTAGATATCAAACTTTTCAATTTAATCACTTGTAATTAATGATAGAAAAAGATTAAAGGACTACGGAATATAGCATTGTCTTGTTAACATTTAATATCGAAACTTGCACTAACAAAAATTAAAGCATAAAAATACGAGCAGTTTTGTTTTTTAATTTTTGATATTTGTGAAATAAATATGTAAATTCAAAATAAGTACAAATATTGAAATCACTTTATTAAATATAAACATGAAGTGATAAAATCAACATATTCAGATAGAATTAAAAATCAATAAAATTACAAGGAAAGATTTTAATCAGAAATATAAAAATAATGGTAATATTGCAGTATTCAAGGTCAAGCAAGGTACATACATATGTAAGTTGTATAATAATAAGAGTACAAAATAAAACTACTAACTGTAATGTATAATGAATATGTAAAATAAGAATAAAAACTGTATAGTAATTATGTATAACGATTGTGTAAAATTGCAATGTTGTTAAATCATAGAAAGCCCAGCTGACCTTATAGAGTCAGAAAACTGTATAAAATGCCATATATGGTGAGAAATGTAAAAATGCGTATATGTGAAAACGTACGTAAAAACACCATATATGGTTAGGTATGTAAGAGACTCCAGAAGTCTTGAGGGGTATATAAACCCCCAGAACCTGATCTATTTGTTCTGAATATTAATTATAAGTCAGAGACTCTTGCCTCTGTAAGTCCAAAAGCAGGACTAGGGTTATTATGTACAGCAGGGGTCCCCAACCTTTTTGCACTTAAGAGCATATTTTATAATACCAGCCAGGTGGCGGGCACCATTTATTTTTTCAATGTAAATTTATAGTTGGATATTGTTAATAATACACATAATGTACAATAAAATATTTGTTCAAAAGTAAAATTTTAACATATAATTAATGTTTATATTTTTTACGCTGTAAAAGTATAGTATGCCCTACAATTTGATTACAATATAATACAATAATTTATAAGAAATTTTAAAAATGAAATTTATTTGTATCAGATAAATAATTTTTTATCATGTTCAGATAGCGGCAGGCACACGTAAAATGGTCTGTGGGCACCATGGTGCCCACGAGCATAGGGTTGGGGACCCTTGATGTACAGGTCACAATGACCTTTTATTATTTTATTATGCCTTATAATAGGCAATGTATATAGTTAAAATTATTCATATTTATTTAAATTAAACTATAAGCTTACCATCTCAATTCTGCCTATGTCCATTTATTACTTGCTGGTCATAAGACACAGCAAATATTAATAAGCCAATAAGCTAATGCACATGTGCTTTGTAGATTTAACTATATAAATGAATACTCTCACTTTCCAAACACAATATAAAGTCTTTGTGAAAAGATAGAATGAGTCCATCTATCTTTTTGACCCAAGTGTTTATGTATGAGCAAATCTTAAGTATTTGGAAGAGCATGAAGATGTTAATCGATCACTTTAAATTACTTTTTACCATTCCTGAATGAATGAGCTTGTGAAATTTCTAGAATTTATGAAAAGTCATTTTTATTAAATTAAACATATGTAAATAAGTCATTTATTTTATATAGCACTATATTTTTATAAACTGTAATATTAATAAGCTAATGCACATGTGCTTTGTAGATTTAACTATATAAATGAATACTCTTACATTCCAAACACAAGATAAAGTCTTTGTGAAAAGATAGAATGAATCCTTCTATCTTTTCAAGACAAATGTGTATTTATGGGCAAATCTTAGAGTATTCATTTATATAATTAAATCTATAAAGTGCATGTGCATTAGCTTATTGGCTTATTAATATTATGGTTTATAAAAACATAGCACTATATAAAATAAATGTCTTATTTACGTATGTTTAATTTAATAAAAATGACATATTGTAAATTCTAAAAATTTTACATCATTCATTCAAGCATAGTAAAAAGTAATTTAAAGTGATCGATTCATGCTTTCATTTTCAAATACTTAAGATTTGTCCATACATAAACATTTGGGTTATCTTGTTTGGAAACTGAGAGTATTCATTCATATATTTAAATCTACAAAGCGATCTACAAAGTGCATGTGCATTAGCTTATTAATATTACAGTTTATAAAAACATAGCACTATATAAAATAAATGTCTTATTTAAAAATAAGAGTACTAAATAACTTAGTTTGGAAAACTGAATTTAATGAGATGGAACTACCTGATGATTATGTCTGGTTTTAAATTAGTAAATTGTATTCTCAAGTCTCCACGTTTAGTGTTATGCAATCGATGTCTGTTCTGAAGCAAGTTTAAAACTACACTGAATGCTTTGTCTACCAGACACAACCATGGAAATTTTAACCAATACTTTTGTACAACAATCCATAGATCTGGGAACATAAGTGGAATATCTTGCTATAGCCCTAACTTTTGATAACTCTGTTTGAATTGTACCTTGAGATCCTCATTTGTACTGATATTTATTGGCTCATTTTGCAAAATTATATTTGGTTCTGCACTAATAATGTAAAGGTTTATTACCCAGTCCAGTATTTCCAATGATAGAATATCTTCAACCTAGTTTTAAAATCTTAATAAAGAGCTTTCAAGTGGTTGATGTGCAGCAAGATGTTTTTTTCTTGGATTGTGCCTATCTTAAATAAGTTGGGGAACTGGTAAATCTCAGATCTTGCAATATTTTACTTAAAAAACATTAATCTGGCAACAAAAACTACTATGACTGATTTTTTTTTAATGAGATTCAAATTGTCTCCTTGCAATTATAAATTAACATCATTAAATTGGCCAAATAAATCAGTTAAATATACAATATCTGTTTTAATCTTAAGTGAATTTTCTTTTAAACTGGTATCTTTGTCTTCCAAAAACTCCAATAAAACAGATTGAGAAAGTGCAAAAAATCTCACCAAACATAAACCTTTTGAAAGCCAGTTGACTTCCTTGCATAATCAAGCATGAACAGTGTAGTGTTCAAAGCATTGCTTCAAATTTTGTTCACAGCTGTTATAACAAACTGAACCGATTAATGCAATTTGTCAATAAAGTTCTTGACTACTTAATGTTGCCTATGGATTATGCAGGGAACTGTAATCCTTTCAGGTACACGTTGTTTCAGGTAATTTATGAAACCGTGATAACAACCAACAATAGCTGTTGCTCTATCTGTCAGAACAGATATTATATTTGTCAATGGAATAGCTTTGTCCCTGAAAAATAGCTCCTTTAAATTAAAAATAGACTTCCCTCTAGTGTCAGTTTCTAAAGTTCCAGAAAAAACAGTTCTTTATGCACTTCCTGATATTGAATTAGTGAATGTATGCCAGCAGCAAAGCTTCATTACCGGGTAATGTTGAAAAATCCAACTGAAGGGGAAAAAATATTTTTTGCAAATGATTAGTTTCCTACATCATGACTTATTTTATCAATACATCTTTGAAATGTGTTATTGCTCAAAGGAATCCTTTTTATAATATCTTGTGTAGGTTTGTGGAGTACAGTGTTCAATACCTCTTATGATGGTCAGTAGAATCAATTTCTCCCCTATGGTGTGTGACTTGCCAGACTTCATGATGAAATCCATCATTATTTTGCTTCAATGAGGAAACAAACATATTTATCTATTGCAGTTCTCTTCAGAATTTTATCGTTACGTGATTGAAAGTGTGACAATTCTTTTTATTTTTGTCAGAGTAAATTCTGTTCTAGTGATCTGCTAGCTTTGATGGTTTTATAGTGTTATTGCTAAAGATTTTTTCGCATATGATGCACATTGGTGAATGTTTGTTTGATAATGATGGGACAAATCCTAGCTTTAAATAGTCCAAGCTGTACTGTCTGCATTTCTTTTTTGGTTCAGTCATATTATTGTAAGAAATAAAAACTTTTATTAGCAAATACTTTCGACAGCTCCTGTGATAAAAAATAAACAATCAAGTATGCACTTAGTCGAAACTGAAGATTTTTGTTCAAACTCGAATAAATAAACGGTGTCCTTTGATTTTCTTTTTTGTAGTATTGCTCCTCAATAATTATATTCAATGTTTAAATCACAAATACATACATGTCACATTAAACAACCAATTTATAGTATTTTATGAAAGCATGACCATACGAGACTGATAGATTCTGCTAATATTGAATATCGCATCATCCCACCACAAGCAAGTGCAGCTATGAAATGATTTTTCATGTGTACACTTGCTTTAATATGTTTGATAAGAAAATGCACAGTCCTGTTTGTGTTATACGTATTTTCATGCATTGTTACATATGACTTTTTAATAACATATTTTGCCTTTTTTTGCAAGTTTGGTATGCAATATGTTTTTTTTTTTTTCAAAAAAGTGTTTTTTTAATTATTTTACTTCTTAATTGGGTACCTATTGGAATCATAGATATTTTGAAGTAACAAACAAATAACAGTAATAAGGGTATCTATTTTTGCTGTTGTTGACCCCCACATTTTTTTATTGAAACTATTGACCCTTAGAAAATTCAAATTGACCCCAGAGGTTAGATATTGACCACTTTGGGAACTCTTGATATATATTATCAAGATCTAGTACTAGCTATGTAAAACATTTAAATTTTGACTTTCTACTACACATAACTATCATGTCTTTTAAGTACTGATATTATATTTTAATTTTTTTAATAATATTATGACTTTTTATCCATAGGCTTATTTACCTAAATTTAAATGTGTATTTTTAAATTTCCGATGAAAGCGAAATAAATTCTCTGGAGAGCAATATTAATTACATTTTAAGTTGGTATTAAGCTTTTATTCGCATTTTAGCTTGCCTTTTATGGAGTAGACAAATTTTTCCTTTTTTAGCTGATCATCTTGTATTGATTTTTAACATAGGTCTTCCCAAAGTCATATCACGTTATGAAAAATCTTAACATTTATAAAACAAAATTTGAAATGTTGAAAGACAAAAACTGCCTCTATATTAAGTATCATAAAAATTTGGGAAGATGTATATTGGTAACACTAGTTGCCTCATTGAAAAGGGATTGAAAGAGCACAAAATGATGATTAGATGGATAAAATAGATTATCTAAAGTAGCAGATTATGCATGTTACAATGAATATAATATATTTGATTGGACAAATACAAAAATATTTGATATAGAGGAATAAAAAAAAATTAAAAAAGGCTGCTCACATGTCTCCATAAGTCAAATTAATAATACATAATGTCTGTAAGAACACTAATTAACTTTGCTTCTAGGAAAAGTGGAGAAATCAGGAGGGCTCTTATATATATAAATTTTACTGACTTGCTTTTCAAAAAATAGCCTAGTTGGTTAAAGCACCAATTAAAATTTAATATTCAAGAATATAAAGATTCAGGTTCTATTCGTAACTTATTACTATCACTGGAAAACTATTATCATCTGAATAAAAAAGAATAATATCATTTGAAAAGTTGTGTTGTATACTAATCTGTGTGCTATTATTAAAAAAAAAGTGCAAAAAAATAATATAAAAGCTTCTAATAAGAAAAAAAGAACACCGGAAAACACTGATAGTTTTCAATCCTCAAATAATGTTCATACATGGGGTGAACAAATGGAACTAAATGAAAATAATAATAATAATAGTAATAATATAAATATTAGTCCTCCCAGCAAAATGCGCAAATTTAAATCACTAACATTCCTTAGTGATAGCAGTGTATCTGTCGCTATTAACACAGCGGAAATTATATCATCTGAACAAAAGAGTCAAAAAGCTATAACAAAAATTAAAAACGATTCTACATCAATTTCCAGTAATCCAACAAAATTTATAGACATTAACTCAATTGCAAATAATATAGAAACAAATAAAACTAAATATACTTCTTTTAGCAAGCTTAACGATTACTGGCGAAAGATATTTGCAAATAGTCTCTCTCCTTCCACATCCATTATTAGTATAATAGAAAACTATGATCCAGCAGACAATGAACCAATTTTATCTCGTCCTTCTCTACCTGATTATCTAGAGGAACTGCAAAAGTATAACATGATAAAAAATAAAAAATCGACAGCAACTTTCCCAGCTAGATCTTTTATATGCTTAGAATATTTTTCAAAACAACAACGTGAAGATGCTGAAAAATCCGTAACACATTTAAATTTAAAAATATATATATTACGTCACCAAAGTCTCTAATCCAATAGTTCATGGTCACATTATGCATGCACCTCCAGACTTTACAGATGTTGTGCTACAAAAAAACATCAGAAATTGCACAGATAATAAACATCTCAAGAGAACTCACACCTAACATAAAATTTGAGATTCCAACAAACTGCTGGAAAATTACACTAAAAATGAAAGATAATCATAAACCAGATGAACTTCCACATAGAATTTATATGAGATCTATCCCCATCACAATTAGTATCAAAGGTCGTCAACCTCTATGTTTTAAATGCTCCAGAATAGGTCATATAGCTTCACAATGCATCATTGGTAACTGTTTAAGTTGTGGCAAAATTGATAGACTTGGTCACCTTTGCAGTAAAGATAAGGAAAAGTTATCATGGGCCAGTGTTGTTTCAAAAAATTACACTCTCCCATCAAATACAGTTGCAATACAACTCTCTAATCTTCCCAATAATGAATCAACCATAACTCTCCCTAACCAAGAATTTAGTACAAATAACTGTTTGCCTGACTTGCATTCACAGCATAGTTTCCAATCACAGAACTCAATTTCCGTTGATGATCCACAGGAACCATTAATGGATTTGAACAATAGTTTGACACAAAGTTCATCTTTAAGCCATAGCCAAAACTCATTGTACAATAAAAACTATCCTGAGATAACAGTAAAGCAAAATAGGGTAATAGTTAATTCGGATATCCATCTTACAAATGACAATAGTAAAAAAATTAAAATATCTAACTGTGATACTAAGCACACAAACAAAAAGCTTAAATCAAACTCATTAAACACTGAACATGTCTAACATTAAAATAGCCACAATAAATATACAAGATCTTAACTCATATAACAGACTCTCACAACTGACTCAATTCTTAAATAATCATGATGCTGACATTTTTGTCATAACAGAAACAAAAATTAGCAGAGTAACCAATCCAACCATAATTAACACTCTGAATAGCAAATACATTTTTACATACAAACCAAATATCAGACCAGCTCAAGGTGTTGCAATTCTAATAAACAATCAATTTCCAGTAACAAAACTTAAAATAATACTTTTATCAGTTAATTCAATAATTATCTCTTTTTTGTTCCATTCTGAGCTTTACTATATTATAGGAATATATTCATGTCAAAAAGCAAGGGATGTTGTAGATACCCTACTGATTGCACATAACAAAATATTACATAAGCCCGGTACAGTTATCATGTGTGGTGACTTTAACTGCAGCTACAATAGTTTGCCACTCTCCTTGAAAGCCAAACTTTCACAAGTTGCCCTGCTGCCATTAGCACACCTATATCCAACAAATGCTGTTACATTCATTGGTGCACAAGGATCCTCTCTCATAGATCTATTTTTTAGTTCTCCTATAAACCTAAAAACCTCAATTCATCTCACTGCAGTCTCATTTTCTGACCACATCTGTGTAACACTCATGCAAAAATGCCCACATAACAAACAAACTATATATAAATTCTCATATAAGAAACAACTCCCTAGACAATTCAAACTTACCATAGATGATTTCTGTAATATATTAATAGTAAGCAACCACCTACATCAGATGAAAAATCTCTCTCCAATTGAAAAATGGTCTCAACTCAAAAAAATACTAAACATGTGCTGTTCAGATTGTCTATCACACTATAACTCTAATAACCTTATAAAGCAACGTATTGAAGACATAAACTCAACCCTTAAAGCTATAACAAGGTTTGATGAGGCAAAAGATCTTATCCATAAGCTCCAATGTGAAAACAAACATTTAACTCAGTTATATAACCAGAACAACATGGTTTTTAGGCTGAGAAAAATTTTACCAAATCTATCAGCACTAACGAAAACCACAATAAATTATGCAAAATTTCCAATCCCATATGCTTGTGGCATTTCCATTCTATCAAAAGATAATTCACTCCTCTCTGGTACTTATGTTGATGAGGCACTTCTGCACCACTTGAATATTTCCCTTAAAAAATCTCATAGCTCTTCACAGTTATTTACAAATGAAACAAACTATACACAAAATTACTACATATCTAAACAACAAGTTTTTGATGAAATAGTGTATTTAAAACAACATAGCTCACTAGCAAATGACCTCATTCCAGCTAACATATATAAGCAAATGGAATACATTATATCTCCATTCCTACAGAAATACTATAATCAACTTTGTTCGAAGGAATATCACATCCCTAACTTATCTACAAATATAGTATTCTGTATAAGAAAAAACTCTAAAAATCCACATCCAACAGTAAATGATTTGCATCTCATTACATTAGAAGACATTGATCAGAAAATGTTTGCTAGAATCATACTCAAACAGTTAAATATCTATGCTTTACCTAAAATTTCCCCTTCACACTTTGCAGTCAAAGGGCAAAAAGCATCTCAAGCAATTTTATTAGCACAAGAAGCAATACTTTATATCAAACAAAACAAACTAACAAACTATGTGGCATGCCAGGTAGACTTCAAGTCTGCCTTTGACATTGTAAATTGGAACTTCTTATTCTCTGTACTAAATCAAATGCTTTCAAATCATACACACCTTGTTACAGCTATTAAAAACTATCTTAACAATAGAACCATTAAACTTAAAAATTACATGAGACTCTCTCAACCCTTTAAGCCAAGTAGAGGCATCCCACAAGGCTCCCCACTTGCATCATTACTTTTTGCAATATACATAGATCCCATGATTAAGGACATTGAGCAATGCATAGATGGTATTTTTCTTCCACACCTAGGCACAACTGTTAAGATCATATCATATGTTGATGATGTTTTGATAATATTCAGGGACCTGCAAAATATACCTATGATACTTCATAAACTGAAGAAATTTGAAACTATAACAGGATCCACGATACAAATAAACAAATCATCCTTATGGCAAATTGCTACTGGTCGCAGTCTTCCCTCACTCTTCACAGGTTCATTTTCTTCCTTTCTTGGCATACCTATTAATTTTTCAAAAACACAACTAAGTCATCACTTAAATCTTCTTGTCATAGACAAATTTAATTCAAAAATAAAGTGCTTCAACTCAAAATTACTATACCCTATAATGAAAGTTTGTATCATCAATGCCATTCTAGGAGGTATTCTTGCCTATTACAGCCCTTGGATGCATCTCCAAAAAAAAACTATTAAATATTTCATGAGTATAGCAAAAAAATATATATGGGGATCAACATCACATCTTCTATCAATAGAAAATACCTGTTTTCCAATATGCAAGGGTGGGCTTAACCTAATAGCTCCTCAATCATTCACATCCTACATTAGAGCTAAGATGTACATCGTGACCACTACTAACCCCTTTTTAAGGACAACTCCTCCACCTCTACTTCTGCTTGCTATTACTCCATATGCGAATCACCACTTTTTCACTGATCATGCCATTGAGCATGCTGATTTACTGGACAATTATAACATTAATACTCTAATTGGTTTGTCATACAAAGATCTAAAAAAAATTAATTACCCCGATAGACAACTTTGGTCAACACTATCTACTGCAAGAACACTAACTAAATTTCAAAATTTGTATGTGCCTCACTCATGGTTAAAATTCCTGTATAATCTGCTACTTGATATAATACCAACAAAGTTATTTCTCATAAATCGATTTAAACTAAACATTGATCCTACTTGTATACTATGCAATTTGCTCCCGGAAAATTCATCACATATCTTTGAGACATGTCCATACTTTTCAACCTTACGTCGCTTTGTATTCCACAAAGACACAATTAATTTAAAAAATATCCTAATAAATAATATAAAGAAATTAAAACCATTCAATGCCCTTGTAACCGTTCACACTCTGAGAACAATATGGCTTGCCCGTTGTGCTGTAATATTTGATAACAAAAAATACAATGTACTTAAAAAGAATAACAAAGAATGGTATAACATTTATCTTTATGCTCAGAAATATATACCTAGTAATGTCACAAAAAAAATATGGCAAAGCAATGTATTCCTTAGTTGCTCATTAATGTGTTGATAATGCGATCACAGTAATCATCTTGTTTCAAATCATTATATTCTAAAAACATCCTAAGATATTAAAAATTATTTTAAAAAAATGTAAAAAGCTCTTAATGTAAATATTCTTGTAAATGTTTTGTTACTAATAAAGTTAAAAAAAAAAAAAATAGTCGAATGTAATTGAAAAGTTTAAATAAAGTTTGAATTTATTCTTAAACATTTATAAGTTGATAGAAATATTCTAACACATTTACTATTAAATACATAATGTTTCTAAAGAGGCTATGATTATGGAGTAACAAAACTCTGAGGGCGCTAAGCCTACATAAATTGTTATATAGAAAAGTTTCACCGCAACGCTTCAGCGTATTATTAATGTTTCTTTTTGTTTTCCATACATAATTTTTCATTCACCTATTCAATATAAATCTTAAATTTTATTACAATTTTTAAAATCACGATTTATAATTTTTCATATATATCTTAACAAAATAAAATTGTATAATTATTTTTACAAAATATAATTGTTATTATATGCTTGGTTGAAAAATTAAACTCTTTCAACAATTTAAAGTGGATTTAAAAAACAAATTAATTAATTATTTGAATTTATTTAACGTCTGGTGTTTAAACTATAAGTGATTGATAAAATCAATATGTGACCCTTAATATATTCTCTGTAGTTCTATAGTTCCTTTCATTTGTAAAAGGGTATGACTTAAATTATTTATTGTATTGCAATAAAAAGTTAAGCAAATGCTAGTAGAGCATGTGGTCGACTAGTTGGAAAGAGTTTCCTATATGAACCAATGACAATCACAAATTAATGGATGTTTCATATCTTGTCTAAAAAAATATTAAAAAATGTAAAAATAATGTTTTTAAAAAAAAACAAATCTGAAAACAATATATTTACCAACTAAACTAATGCACATTAATTATAAGCAAGGGTTTAATTACAAAAACAAATCCATGAATAAATATAAAGAGTAAAATAATCCATAAGAAAGTAAAAATATAACATTATGATAATGTGCATTTATTACTAGAATTGTATAAATTAAAATGTATTTATATTTTTAAAAAAGGCATCAATTTGTAGAATGAACGACATTAACTAAGAACATGGAATGTAGATAAAATTTTGGTTAAAAGGCCAAAGGCAAATTCATAAATTAAGCAGTACTGATATTATAAGCATTATACATTATATTTTTTACATACTATGTGGTGCCACTTAAAATACTAAAAATACTAATTGATAAATGTAACATAAAACTGTATTTTCATAAATTGTTACATTTTCATCTACCATTGTCAAATTTCCTCCACTCACAACTTTGATGCCACCCATTTTAGATAAATACAATAATAATTATTACTAATTATTTTTGAAACTAGAGATTATCTCTAGCACAGATATAAACTTTAAAAGGTAACAATCAGAGATTGTCAAATAAAATGTGATATTTCTTTCTAAAATAAAAAAATATTGAATGAATTATATGATTTACTTTTTGTATTGCATTTAATAAATTATTACTTATATTTATTTTATAGTCTTTTTTGTATGCATTTGTATTTCTCTCATTGCTAAAAAGTTACTTATTTTTAATGGTTTTACCAAAATACTTTTAAAGGTTTAACTAGCATAGTTTTTTACAAACGAAAGTATTTCTGGAATAATTTTTTTTTTACAAAATACTTATATCAATTAAGCTATTTGTATTAATGTCCTTGTTAAATCATTGCTTATACTCATTCTATAAAATGATTTCTAGTTTAAATTGTAATGTGTTTGCATTTGATCTTATTTCTAATTTAATTTATAGTAAGTACACTTATTATCATCTAATGTTTTTATGGATTAAATGTATTACTTTTATAGACATTATAGTTTGCTTCGATTGCTAAATATTTTATTATGAAATTTGTTTTCTAATAAGCTAATAGAATTACTGTTTAAATATGCACATGGTAAAAATAAAAGTAGTATATATATGTATATATATATTGATAAAAGGAGGTTGTCTTGACAACAGCTTTAAATTCTTAATTGTTACCTATATTGGGATTGTCTAAGCATTGACGGGTTTATAATGTGTGTGTAAATATATATGCAAAACCATAAAACAATACAATATTAGATTAAATCCAAAATTTTACCAAAATCCTTACACAACCATGGTTTCATCTACTATAAATAGACCTTCTCATGTGAAAATCAAACTAAAGGAACTAACATATATATACAAACAAACAAATCTTTCCATAATTCATTTCAAACTCCACCTTCCCTTAATATCAAAAGAAGTCTTCATAAGATTGATAACCTCAGAATTAAGAAGTTTTATCATCAAAGTCTCCTTTATTCTTTTTTTTAACTCATTCTTTTCATAAAACATAACTGAAGCATTGTCAAACAATATTCTATGACCTGTATTCAATTTATGAATATATAAAGCTGAGTTAAGATACCTATGACTCCTTCTAGAGCTTAAACCATTGATTAAGATTACTCGTTTGTAAATAGCAAAGAAATAATATTATTTACAGAATAAAATGTAAGGCTTCATTTGTAGAAGAATCACAATGTTCACTCATAAATTTTTTTAATAGGTATTTATTATTATACAACAGAACCAAAGTACAAAAAGTAAAAACTGCTATTATTAATCTGTTTCTTATTATAAATCAATGCATAATCATAAGTTTGTTTTCTGTTTTAATAGTATTAACAACAAAAAAATGATAAAACCAGAAAATTGCAGTAGCAATATTTGTGAATAAAAAATTTAATCTGTCAAATTGTTTAGGAGGCATACTTAAAATTGCATTCCTATATACCTATTACTTATTATATTGAGAGGGAGAAAAACTGAGATAAAAATATATAATGTTCCTTGATTAAAAATAGACAAATAATATCAAAATCTGCCTCTATTCAAATGTGGCAGTAAATGATTATTTGTAAATCATTTTTATAAGTAGGTAATGCGTAATATAAAAATTAACTTTTGAAATATTATATTTTAATTAATATATTGGTAAAATTAAGTCATTAGGAAAGAAATAGTTTTGACAAATTTAAAATAGTAATGATGTGTTTTAAAAAACTTATTTTAATAAATATCTATTTGTATTTTAAATGTTAATTTTTTTTAATTGAAAGTTTTTAATTATGTGTATTGATCCATTTCTATTGAAATAGGCAATTTTCTATTGTCAATTTTTTATCTCACTCAATGTAGCCATCCTAATTTTTTTCAAAAAAAAACAAAACAAAATTATAATAAAACAAAATAAAATTTTAATTTCACTTTTGCAATTATACTGCCAAAATCACTATAAAAACAAACAAAATGCTCTCAGTGTCGTAGATTAAATCTGTAATCAGATAGACCGCACAATATAGATAATTTATTGAAATATTGCACCTCTGATAGAATGAACTAGAACTATTATAAAGATTGGATGTAGCTGAGCAAATAAATATTTTGTTTTACTTAGTTTTTAACTCAATATTTGAATTACATGTGTATTTAAAAAATGACCATTTTATATTGTTTTTTGAAAATGTCCACGAGTGTATTGAGAGCTTTCGAGGGTCGGAGTTTGCTCCAGGGCTTGAGATTCTCATCCCTATCATAAAGCATATAAACATATGTATATATGTGTGTAAAGTTTGTTTTCTATTTAAGAAAGCTAATTCTTGCTACCAAGACATATTTTTAATCATTATGCGAATTTTCAGCTATATTATTCAATCAACATTAGTCATCTGCAGATACCAATGAAATTATGAATTTTTTAATACTTTCAAACCTAGCAGGAACTTTTCTTACTATTTTTTAATTATAACAAGATGTTGTTTCTAAGCAGCTCTGTAATAAAAGTAATCTGAATGAAATTGATAGAGAATTTAAGCACTATCTCTTTATAGTTGGTTAAAAGGTTTTTTATGAAATATTTAATGGTGCTATGTAATTGATATACATCATAATTTATATTAGTTCTAATATGATAAATCAAACAAAGAAATTATACATAGAAACACTCAGTATAGTTATTATTTCTGAATGCCATGTACTTGCCAGTAGACAGAACCATGTGTTCAATGTTATATGTTGGCTATGTGAGTCAAAGAACTAATATTTTGATAATATAAACCCATTTTTCAATCAGCTATAATTTCTATTTTGAAAGAGAAGCATATCTATTTAAAAGATTTAATAATCACATTGAAAACTAATTTACATGGCAAGTGTTTATTTTTATAAAACTTTTTTTAAAAAAATTAACAAATGGCTTTCATGGCAAATTGTATTTACTTAAAAAAATCCAAGAAACTTTCAAAAAATATGGTGATAATTATTTTTAATTATAACATTTTCCTTCATACAACAATTCCTCAATGTCATCACACACACTTTAACCGCATAAATAAAAATAATAATGGGCAGTTTTATTGGAAAATTCTTAAGAATTTTAAGCACCAAAAATGGTAGATCTGAAATGATTTGTGGAAGCTAAGTTTCAAGGTCAGCGACTCTATCACTGCACCAAACCACGCAAATAAAATATTTCAAAATCATAAATGACCTCCAAGATGTATTTCTGCTATTTAACAACCTTAAAAATTGATCAAGGTAAAATTTAGTCAAAAATATTGAAATTTTACAAAAATTAATAAGTAAATTTCAGTGAATCTATAATAAATTTACAAAATTATATTTCCTGAAAAAGTTTAGATCCACAAAATGAAAACAGTTACAACATTAAGCTTGAATTCATCTGATTTAGTAAATGGAAATTGATGTTTGGAATAAAAAATATATTGAAATTAGAATTTTAAATGATCATTGGCATAAAAAATTTCCAAAATCTTTTCCCCCATAAAATATTATGTGCACAATCTAAATAATATTAAACAAAAAATTGAAATCTGGTTCTACCTACATTAGATAACTTCAGTTGCAATAAGAAAACTTTCATATACATTTTATAAGCTTGATCAGTTACTAATATTGTGCCTGGTTACGCAAAGTCTGTATTAAATATTTTTTACAACTATTTTGCTTACGATTAATGCAATATTATGTTGGTAGAAATAAAAAACAAATTAAAATTTAGCCCAACTTAATATTAAAAAAGGAAAAAACATTTTATAAAATTATATCAAATTTATGAATATTATTACCTTTTATTTTCTCAAGTAAGTATAAATTAACAAGATCAGTTAAATCAAAAATATTTACTTAAACTCACAGATTATAAGATCAAAGAATTAAATACATTAAATTAAAAAAATAGATGTGAGGCTATCGCAAAACGCATCCCATTTTAAATTTTAATAAAATTAATTATACATTAATATTGTGAATTTTGAATTCTTTTTGCCATTGAATCCATTTATTTAATAATAGTATAATCTGTAATATAATTTATTAAATATAATTTATTAAGTATAATTTATTAAATGCTAAATCAATACTTCTGAATTCTGAAATCATCTAGTTTATTAAATCAAGACTTACTTTTAGTGATTTAATATATCACTTAAAATTCTAAATGATCATGGATAAAGAAATGTGATACTTTTCAGATATACATTCTGAACAATATCGAGCAAAAAATTAAATACAACTTCATTAACAGCGAATAGAGGCTCCGTATACTATCTCAGATTCTCCATAATATTATACCAATATATTCAATTACAATAATAACTAAATAACTATTAAAAATGTGAGCGAGAAATATATCAACAGAAATTTATATATATAAGCAAAAAAAAAAGGTAAAAAAGTTACATTATGTACATACTAATGAAAAATAACATTTGAAATTAACTCTTTAATGGATTACAGAGCAGACTTTAAAATGACAAAATTAAAAACATAAAACAGAAATTATAATGTCAATTTTCATAAAAAAAATATTAATACTTTATACATGTGAATCCTTTTGTTCAGTAGAATAGTGTTTATAAACGAAACACATTTTCAGGTAAATTCCTCTTTTTAAATACCCCCTCCCAAAAATTATTGATCCATTTAAATATATATATATATATGTAAGTTTAAAAGTATGTTGTTTCAGATGAATGAGTATAGCATAATTTGTTTTTAAGTGTTACTGAAAACATTTAAATTTCAAATTGTACTTTTGTTTGTTTTTCCAAAACCATAATTTTAGTAAATTGAACAAAATAAAGCATGTTAATTTTGTAAATATGAAAGCAATTATATACTTACTGTATTTATTTTGAAATTAAATAAGCTAATCTTTTTATATATAAATAAACTTTTTTTAGATAACATTCAAATTTTGATACAATTTGAAATTTTTTATTCAACCGCGAATTTAGATTTTTTTTTTTTTTATACTCTGCTATCATAGAATATATTTCAATACAGACGTTTGTTTAGCTTTACTCGGTTTACTGTTTAATTAAAATTGATTAAATGTATTCACTATGTTAATACTATTTAATATTAATAAATTTATCAACTTAATTCCAATAACTTTTTAATGTGAAGTGCGTTTAACAATATATACTTATCTTTACAGCAATATCAGCAACAAAATCTTTAATATGTCAAGAAGTTCTAATCTAGCAAAATAAATGATCCACATTTATTTAAACAAAGAATAGTCTTAATATTGTTTCTCGTTTAATATTCTGTACATACTAAAATACAATCGAATAGAAGTTTTATTAAAGTGATTACATCTAACGTAAATTGTAAGTACGTTGTAATTGAGACTTCAAGAAAACAAACTAATTTTTAAAAAATTATAGAGTTATGTTAAATATTAAGTTAATTTGGTTAAATTAAATTTATTAACTTTTTTAAACACACAAAATTAGAAAATAAATAAATATAAACACAATTTCTAACATTTGTAGTTGATGAAATAAAAGATTCAGAAAGTTTAAAAATCAATAAACATATTTAAATGCATCATTCACGTATATTGATCAATACTCTGCCTTATTTTATGGAATTGCATATTATGCAACACTGAATGAACTAAAAAATTATTGTTAAAAAAGTAAAATCTCAGATTTTTTGCAATTTATGAATAGAAATATATATTAATGTGTAATATGTAAAATAATATTTATATAGAAAACGAGATGTAATTAATATGTTTTCATAATGGATACTGATTGGAAAACAATATGTTTCAAACATCTATTTTATTTAGAAAGCAAACCTTCAAGTAGAAATTTAATTAACAACAAAAAATTCATAAATTAATCTAGGTGTAATTGTATGCAAAAAAAACTCCATAAAAAGTGAAATCTAAAAAGGTAATTTTCCCCATATAATGATTGATGACCTTAATACAAATTCACTAAGCAGGTAAAGTTAATTATATTAGTCAAAAAATATTCATTTAAATAAATTGTAATTAAGCCTGGACTCTCATCATTTAATGACAGCAAATTGAATTAGAAAAAAGAAGGGTACTTTAGTATTTTTCTTGCTATGACATATCACCACAAAGACATCTTTAAGATAATGTCTCCTAGTGATTTCCAGACAATGTTAATCGATAAAGTGTGTTCAGAAATCATGTGGAGATGTTAGTTAAAGATCCAAAGATTAGAGTAGTAAGTCTTCATGGCAATATGTCATATCAATGAAAAGCAGTAAAGAAGCAAGCCATCTGGTAGAAATCGGATGCGATGTTTGTTGTTTCTGCAAAAAAAAAAATATAAATATAATAAAATGTAATAACATCGATAGACATAGCAATAATAATGCTAAAAAGTACATCTAATAGCAAGAATAATACGAAAGAGGTCAACCGGTAAAAATAGCAATAATAATACTAAATAGGACATCTAATAGCAAGAATAATATAAAAGAGGACATCTAATAGTAAGAATAATATGAAAAAGAACATCTAATAGCAAAAATAATACTAAAGAGGTCAACCGGTAAAAATAGCAAAAATAATACTAAAGAGGACATCTAATAGCAAGAATAATACTAAAGAGGTCAACCGGTAAAAATAATAATACTAAAGAGGACATCTAATAGCAAGAATAATATGAAAGAGAACATCTAATAGCAAGAATAATACTAAAGAGGTCAACCAGTAAAAATAGCAAGAATAATACTAAAGAGGGCATCTAAGAGCAAGAATAATATGAAAGAGGACATGTAATAGCAAGAATAATATGAAAGAGGACATCTAATAGCAAGAATAATACTAAAAAGGTCAACCGGTAAAAATAGCAAGAATAATACTAAAGAGGACATCTAAGAGCAAGAATATGAAAGAGGACATGCAATAGCAAGAATAATATGAAAGAGGACATCTAATAGCAAGAATAATACTAAAGAGGTCAACCGGTAAAAATAGCAAGAATAATACTAAAGAGGACATCTAAGAGCAAGAATAATATGAAAGAGGACATGTAATAGCAAGAATAATATGAAAGAGGATATCTAATAGCAAGAATAATATGAAAGAGGACATCTAATAGCAAGAATAATACGAAAAAGAACATCTAATAGCAATAATAATATTAAAGAGGTCAACTGGTAAAAATAGTAATAATAATACTAAAGAGGACATCTAAGAGCAAGAATAATATGAAAGAGGACATCTAGTAGCAAGAATAATACGAAAGAGGACATCTAATAGCAAGAATAATATTAAAGAGAACATCTAAGAGCAAGAAATATATATAAGACATTCACTTACAAATTGATTTAAAGCAAAACTGCAAAAATTAGTACAAAAAAAAAAATAATTTGTCTAAAAGACCAAAAAATGTTGTCAAATATATATACTTTTGCTTAGCTTGTCATTCCTCAGGGGAAAAAAATTAATTACATGCGCCAAAAAAGTACATAAATAGTAATTTACTAAAATGATTATAAATTCAAATTGACTACAAAATAACTGACAAAAAATTTATTAAAAATATTTATAATTTTAAAATTAAAGACAAAAAAAAACCACTTTTTCCGATATAGTGTGAATCTGTTATACAGCGGAAATGGCGGACGTAAAAAAAAAAAAGCCATCTCGTGAGAAAAAAAAACCGGACAGCACCATGTTTCTGTTCCTCGGAAAAAGCAAAATAATTACATACGCCAAAAAAAAAAAAATACATAACTTAATAGTAATTTACTAAAAATATTATAAATTCAAATTGAATACAAAATAATTGCAAAAAAAAATTATAAAAAATATTTGTAATTTTAAAATTAAAGACAATAAAAAACACTTTTCCCGATATAGTGCGAATCTGCCATACAGTGAAAATAGCGGTCATAAAACGTATTACATAAAGTTATGTAATTAAGTGTAGTCTTTTTTTAATGAAAATAAGGATAATTTGTAAGAAAAAATGGAAAGAAGACGACACAAAAGAAGCCAAATAAAAAATAAACGAAAAGGTAGTACATAAAATTATGAAATTTACAAATTAAAAAATAACCTGTAATGGCGATATATGTCTTAAAAGCTACTATATTTAATTATTAAGAAACAAAATGAAAATTACTTACAAATAACGACGATGGAAATTACTATAATATCCAATCAACAGTTAAAAATTCACTTTATTTAGTAATATAATTTCCATATTAGATATGAAATATATGAAAATATGATCTAAAAAATCACTGTGCTCACGTCGATATCAAAACCGCAAAAGACAGAGAAATGACAAAATTTCCCATAGGTCTTTCGACTTTTTAAATCTTGCGGGACACCTCAATCAAAAAATCAGTATTCCCAAGGATTAGTCTTGCCAGTGTTTTTGTTGCCATGACATCGTTTATCTAATCTTCAATGAAATTTTACCGGCAAAAAACATGCTAAGTGTAATACGTCATAGCTCATAAAATCCGAAACTACCAAAAGAAGCACATAAACAAAACAGGGGAAATTATTTACATTTAACAAAGTGCAAAAATATCTATTGTTGTTCCCAATAGCACTTGGCAACACTTTCCATGTACTCTATGTTCATTTTCAAATTTATTATTTTTAAAGTCTTGTTTTAAAATCATTATTTTTTAAAAAATCATCTTGTATTGTGAAGATATAACAATTACATGTTTGTTTTTTGAATAATCTTTTTGTATTTTCAATTTATTACATTCCCTCACCCCCACCCCCATTTTTATGTAGAAAAATGCAAATTTATTAGATAAGTACATGTTTTTTTTCTGAATAAATACTATTATTTTACACATTACATTGTCTTTTTGGAGTTTTCTTTTTAACACCAAAAAAATGTAAGTTTCTCTAATTTATTATTTTTTTACAAAAAAAAATAAGTCGTCAACATTTTTATTTATTAAATAATTGATATTATTTTGTTATTATTTTTACTCTAATATATATGATTTTGTTGATTTTATTTGATGTACTCCTGTATTAATGAATTAAATAATAATGTGATCATTTTATTTTTTCACCAATAAGTTTTTCTTTTACCCAATGTTGAAAAGACTGAGTCCTATCAAATTGGGTAACAAAAAAACACCAATATATTATAATTCCTTTCTTTCCTAAAAATCCTAAAAACAAATGAACATGGAAATATTTAAATAAATACAGTAACTTTAGATTATATTTTCATTAACGGAAAATGTGTCTTTCAAGATTGTAATTTTCTTAATAAATTTGACTTAGGAAGTGATCTTCAAAACAAAAATTATTAAGAAAAATAAAACAATTTCGATTACAATTTGAAAATCGTTCTAAAATAATAATAGACTTTGAAGCCATTCAGACTTGACTCATATCACAATATTAGGAACTTCAAGAAAGATATCTGGTACAAAATGGTTGTAATTTACCAGTAAATTTTCAACCAAGACAAAAGAATGGACAAAGGAAATAAGTAACAAAAGATTTAAAACTGGTACTTTAAGAAGAATTGAATATCTAAAATTTTGTAAAATGGTGCTAAAAAGAGTTAATAATAATGTTAAAATAATGTATAATTATGAATTGAAATGAGAAAAGCCGTTGAAGAGAATGAAGTTCTCAAAAATGTAAAACATTATCTTTATATTGGAAAGAAAGTTTTTTTCTGAAATAAATAAGAAAAGTAAAAAATTATTATTAAAAGAGAAATAATATAGAGAACTTTACTGAAGAGTTTTATGAAAAAATAAGATAGTAATAAACAACATGTAAACAAAATATCTTCTACGATTATTACATCTTCTAAATTGCCTAATATTTTAAATAAAGAAATGAGGTATGCAATTAAAGTATATGAAGAAAAAGAAAAGTCATTTTAGTTATGGAATTATTACAGATATTTTAAACGAAGAAGATGAAGAAATAGAAAAAATAGTGGTAATACTAAATAGCAACTGATTGGAAGAATAAATTGTAAATCTATCAGACTTCTCTATTGGTTCTATATAAAATCATTACTGAGATAAATGAATAGAATGAATTATAGATTTTGAACAATCTAAGAAACAAACTGGATTTAAAAATGATTTCAGTCAGTCTATTATATCCAAATGTTAAGTTAAATTATACAAAGAACCAATGAATATAAATTGCTATTGTGTTTTGTATTTGTTGACTATGAAAAGGCATTTGATTCTACAAGCATTTTTAAGAATGAAAGCTTTGTATTATCAAGATGTAGGTGTAGAATATTATCATATCTGAAGAATATTAATCAAAATATAGCAGCAAGTACATTACATGATGATACTAAAAAGATTAGTATTGAAAAAAGCATACAACAGGGTAGTTTAATGTTTTAATACTTTTACAGCAGTTTTACAAGGAGTATTTTGAGGATTAAAATGAGAAGATAAGAATGTAAAAGTAAATGGATATTAATCAAGTCATCTAGATTTTGCAATTAATGTGTTTGCATTTTTTCCAAAATATTGCTTCATGGCTTTGGAAAAAGTTGCAAGAGTTAATCCTTGAAAGCAAATTAGTGTCACTATAGAGATAAATGATGAAAAGGCTAAAATAATTTTCTAAGAATAAGAAAATAAAGATAAATAATCATGAATTAGAAAAAGTTATTAACAAATATCTTGATTAAATTATTAATACAGATAGAAATATTTATAGATGAAATTAATCTAGGTTGCACTAAAAGGAAAGATGCCTAAATATTTAAAAAGAAAATGTTTTAATAGATGTTTTATTTATTTTTATTTATGGATCTGAGTCTTGGGCATTTATCAGAAGAATAAATCAAAGATTTCAGACTAGCAACAAAGTATTAATATTTATATGTTAGGAGTAGCAAAAAAGATCAAAAATGAAATTAATAGGTGAGAGAACATACAGATATCACTGACATAATTGTGGAAATTAAGAGCCTTAAATGGATCTGTGCTAGATGGTCAGCTGAAATCTCAAATTGGATATTAAAAGATTTAAAAGTCCTAGAAAAGTATCATATATGAGATGGTCAAATTAAAAAAATTTTTATGGTATGGAGAATACAAGTTATGGATCAGAGAAATTGGAAGAAATATGGAGATATCTTCTTCCTACAGTGGAATAATGATGGTTGAAAATGATGGTGATGACATGTAAATGTGTTTTCTTTTATTTTTATTAATAACTACATTAATTTTAGATATATTTACACTATGATCTTTAATTTTAGTAGGGTCACTGAACACACAAAAAGCATGTATTATACCAGATATCAAGACTCCCATTATATTGCAAATAGACTCTTCATGGTATATACTGCTTCCAACCATAGAGGATAGCTGAAACAGCTTCCTTGTGTATTAAATTTTATAAATTGGACTCGTAATGAATCCACAGGGTTTGCATCTATGAGACTTCAATTTGGAGAAGCAGTACCTCGATTATATAAATCTACATTAACCTCTATCCCAGAAAATATTGATAAAAAAGAGATCAAAAAGAGGCAAGGGCAAAATTGGAACACAGTGCCAAGCTCCCGTCACTGCATAAAGGAGTCAGAACTGACAAGTTTAAAAAAGGGGATATGATATGGGTCAAAGTGAACCCTGTGAGTCAAACTGGGAAACATATTTTCAAAAAGTTCCAAAACTTGTATGATGGACTTTACCAGATTACCTGAAAGAATGGCCCAAATGCCTTCACTTTAGAAAATAGTAAAGGAGAAAGGGGTACATATAATGCTAGGTCCCTGAAACCGTATAAGATCAGACATGGTATAGAAGGTCTTTATGAAGATTGAGGTAAGGAGAATAAAATAAGTTGAAACTCCTATTTTATTTTATTTCCCAGGCCCCAGTGGTATTGTACCATTTATTTATATATGGAACAAATATATATTTGGCATTGTGTAATATTTAAAAAAGACTAGTTCAGAGAGAGTAAAATGCAAAGACAGTTTAAAAGATATTTAATTTTTTTTTTAAAAAAAAAAAAAGAAATGTACAATGAAAGTTAATTTTTGTTTTTCTTATTTATCTATGTAACTTGATCAAAATAATGTTGATATTGGAAAGTGCATACAGATTAATTAATTCAGATAGTGAAAAGACATTCCACAAGCAGATTATAATCAAAGTTTCCAAAGCTAATTAAAGATGAAGAAAATAATCCATAAAAAAAAAAAAAACTTTGTAGCTGAAAAAAAGAATTAATGTGGGAGATTATAGAATAATAAAGCAAAAGATAAAGAAATTATGTGCAGGATTTGATCTGGACTATAAAAGGAGTGGACAAGTTGGAAATGAGCTTTTTCATGTGTGTGTTTTGGTCAAGTTCTCATGGGCAGCATTTTTTAAAATTAAAAATAAATGTTGCCACTTAGATTTAAAGTGAGCCTATTCCACGTGTGCGAGTAGAACCAGATCATTTACCGACACCTCTCAGAAAAAAAATCACCTAAACCTTTGTCTAACCTTGCCTCCATCAGGATCAGAGATAAAGAAGAAATGGAACGATAAAAAACAGTACTGTGAACTATCAATCGAAAGGAATCAGACTACTAAGGAGATTAATTACCTATATGAACACTTGGACCTTACCAGTAAGTTAATGGTCATAATTTCTATCTAGATAAAAGATTTACGAACTCAATTGTAAATAATAAACTGTTACTGTGAACAAAAAGAAGACAATAGTTATTTATTACTTCAAAGTGTGATATTTGAATTCAAATGGTTAAAATAAATATCTGAGTATGCGTGTGTTTCTTTTTAATATTATAATTTTATTATTATAAGTGTTTAAATGCTTAATGTGTTGTAATAAATATTTACTGCTAATATAAAAAAAAAACTTTCATTGTATGTGCCTAATTTTTTAGTTAGTTGTTAATTTTTGAGTATTAGATTATTATTGTTTAGTTTTAGAGTGGTGTATAAATTACCTTGCCAATATTCTTATACATTAAGTCCTGAAAGAATATTTTCTTAAAAATAAATTGACAGGAAATCTTAATCCCACTCTTGTAATTATTACTTTATAGATTACAATGTGCTTGATGGAGAATCAGTGAGTCAAACAACTTTGGTACCCTCTTTCATAAGTTAAAAACTGATTCATCCAGCAATTGAAATCTTAATAATTCTTAGGTTGAGTTGATCAGGAAATATCACTATGTTTTTAGAAATATGAACAAAATATTTTTTTTACTTCATAGCTTGATTAATTCATGCATTCTAGTGTGTAATTGAAGGCATATCAAAACATGAAAATGTTACCCCATTAATGACCACTTCTTATGAGTATGGTTCAGGGAAAAATTATTAATAGAAAAAACTTGGAATGGATATTAGTGCAGATAGTAAATCAAAAAGCAATGAAGATGATAGTGTACAGCTGGAAGAATATATTTAATTGAAGGATATTGAAGCTGATATTAGTGAAGAGATGGAAGAAGATATTGAATCAAAGGACATGGATCCTGATATTAGTGGACAGCTAGGAGAGCACTTGTTTCAAAAACAAATCCCAGAAATCACTTTAACATAACCTGATAAAGTAATCTATCCACAGGATCAGACCATCACAGAGAAAGAAAAAACAGAGCAGAGTATGTTATTTCAAGTAATGATGAAAATGAAAAACATGGAAAAAAAATCAGATCAAATAATGGTAGAAGTAAAGGAAATGGAAAAAAATCAGACATAATGATTGATTCAAAAATCTAAACAAATGGAGCAAAAATCTGAGCAAATGGAGCTGAGTCTCAAGGGAGTTATTTGTAATGCCATCAAGAGGCAAGAGAAGTTCATATATTAACCCAAAATACAGATGCAAGATGATCAAGCAGTTTGAAGTCAGAGGGAAAAGCATGATCATGATGATGAGGAAGAAACTCCCTTTATAAGACAGCCACATCATGAAACAGGATTATCTATTGGAATATATTTTAGTGTAAAGAGAAGGCATGTTGATTATTCTGAAGATATAAAGCTTTATCCAGTAACAACCCCATTTGTGTCTTCTTCAGCACTTGGTCATAATAGAGAAGATGATAGAATATTTGATGAACAAAGTTGAGAACCAATTGCCAGAATTGAGGATGGAAATCATCCTCTTAGAGAATTTGAGGAATTTTTAAACTGTCCTTCTACAACATCTGTTGTAGGCGTATTGAGTCAAGAGCAAAAAGTTGAAGCTATCGATTATCATCATGGACAACATGCTGTCTTATTTACTGAATTAGAGGTCACTGACCTCATGAGAGAGAAAAAACTTTCTGATCCAGTATCTTCATTTAGGAATAAAGTATTGTATGATTATGAAAGGACTAAAAGTTGTTTTGATTATGACTTGTCTTCATATGAAGGAAGGGAGTCATTGAATCATGATAGTGTTAAAGAAAATTTGAATAAAGATCATTCCTAGAAAAATAATGATACTGCTTTTGAGATAGTGATGTAAGAAAAAAAATGACTTGTTCAAAGTGAGCCAAAATTGAAACTGTACTAGACAATAAGTTATGGAATGAAATGTCTGTGAAAACAAAACACAAGAAGCATCAACCTGAACTTGCAGCAAAGTTAAACAGAGAAGTTAGCAACCATATGCATTTAAGAAATATGACTCATCTAGAAAGCTGAAGAGGGCTCTTCTTCTTTCATCAGAAGATAAGAAAGAAAATGAGGAAGAGAAAGAGGATAAACCAGAATATGAAGAGGAAAAAAGTGAACCAGAATATGAGAAGCAAGAATCATTATAAAAAGTTTTTTCCCTCTATGATGACCCAGTTATTACAAGAAAGAAATGTATAGAATCTTTCATCCTGTAAGGGGATCAAGGTATAAAAGAAACCTATAACTTTAAATGTTTCAAACCATGCCAGGCATGTCTCCTGATCTAAGCATAAATTTAAGAAACCATGATTTTTTTGCTTTCAGATAAACTGAATAAAACTAGTTTAGAATTATATTTGATACTATGCTAACCTGTGTAATCATTTATTAAACCATATATATATATATACACTAACATTATTTCACTTTAATAATCATCAACTATATAGGAAAAGGAATCTTTTTCTTTTTGTTTGTATTATCTACAATGTGGGGATATAAAATGGTCATATATATATATATATGCTTCATGTGCATATATTGTTTCCATAAGTTGTAATTCTAAAGCATTTTTTAAAAAATAATGTATAAAGAAATTTAATTTTACTATAAAATTTAATTTTATTATTCAATTTAATATTGTTATGTTATAGTAAGGGGGATTCAAGTCAGCAAAGAAAATGTAACTAATTAATTAAAATCAATTGATTAAAAAAATGTATAAATTAAATTCTAATTTTGTAATTATTTAGGGGAATTTGATTAAGTAAATACAATTAGTAAAAAAAAATACAAGTAGTAAAAAATTTTAAATTAAACTAGATCAAGATTGTGATCAGCAATATTTTTTAGATAGTATAAAAAATAATTTTCTCTTTTGAAATTAATTGATTATCAATTTGGAAAGGTCCAGATGCATATATAGGGCAAAAGAAGAAAGAATTAATTATTGTAAACTTCTTGTAAAGTTCTGTTTAAGCTGTTCAATTATGTCATGCTATGACCAGTGAGTATTTTGCTACAGTTTCTCTGCATCTCCATGGAACTGAGTGTGGAGTTCCCTGGTACTTTAAAATGTGAGGCCAATAAAATCCCTGCCTACAATTGATAATCCAAATTTCTGACATACTATGCCATTACCATCAATTTCACCTAATGACCACCTAGCCAATAGCCAAAAACACTACTCCATAAAACTTAATGAACTATGCTGAGAAGTTCAGCATAGTGTTTCACTGTCTGTCAAAATCCTTCAAAGGTATTTTAACTTCATAAATTTAAATTTACAGGTAAACAATTAATTCTCATCATTATTCTCTTTTCTTGCTTAAATAATTATATATTAATCATTCTGCAAAATATGTTTTTGACCATATTATTTAGTTATTTTATTGCTGTAATGGTATATAAATATGTCGTTACATTAAATTGAAATAAAAACTTTTAAGTTCGCATATAAAAATAAGTGTATTAAAAAGAAAAAAAAACTAAACGCTAAAATTAAAATATTGTTAAACGTATATACATTCGCACAGATGCTAAACTTTAAAAATATTTTTTTTAATAAATAAAAAAAGGTATTTGAATGTATTTTTTTTATAAAAAAAGATTTAAATATAAAAATGGTTTAAAAAAGAAATAACGTAAGTAAAAATAAAAACAGGTATTAATTAATTCCTGTAATCTGTAAATGGAAATGATTGTTTATTAATTATCCAAAAGCTGTCTAATTAAAAAGTCAGAGAGTAAATTAGATAAGAGAATAAAGAGATTTTAGCTTGACCAATGGAAGCACTAAGCCTTGGCTCGGACCCTAACGAAAGTGATGGATTAGTGACGTTTTGTTGATTGAATCCGTGTGGATAATATAAAAAGGGAAATACAGTTTTTTCAGACAGTTCCAGAGTTGTGTGTTTGAGAGTTGTGGTAGGACGCACATACCACACTCTATTTAAAAAGAAAAAGGAAAAGACTGTGATACCTTGAACCAGCTATTGTCATCTCCAGAACATTATCTTCCAATGGAGGCATCGCGGGAATTAAAAGCAGAAACCTGGACTCTTCTACCATAAGCTATATGAAATGAACAATTGTTAAAATCAATTAAGAACTTTCGTCAAGTTTTACAAATTGATAAACAAGCCAACTTAAATGTTAAAACGGACTCTTATCTGACTCTTGTAAGTTTTTAAATCAAATTAATAATGTTTAATTTTATATGTTTTCCGATTGATAAAAATCATTTCCATTTTTTTTCTTTCTTATTGTATAAATTGTTTATTGTTTAAATTTTAAATGATGAAATTTAGGTTGGGTATAGACGTTGCATAGGTTCGTTAGCGGTTGATTATGTTGAAGTTTTCACATTTGATTAGAATATATAGGTCAACGAGGTTAATGTGGGCATCTTATGATGAATGCCACAGAGCCTTGTGTATTCCCTTTGCAATTGATGTGATCGATGATTTTGTATTTTGATCGATTGTGTTTAATTTGGATGTTTTTGACCGTGGAATCTGTGCAGCCGATCTATACTCAACATTTTAAAAGCAAATTTATAAAAATAATCTGTGCGAACGTATTTAAATGTTAAATTTAAGTCAGGCGTGAATGGCTATATAGTTTTGTAAAGTTATATTAAGGGAGGGTAATCTTGGGTTATTCATTTCGTAGTTGAATTGGTTCAATGGATTGGATATATTTGTGTAATTGTAGATGTAGTATGAGGTCCGCTACGGGCAGGATTATAGATATACGCCACACACCCTCTGTTTGCCTATGGATGGATTTGTAAGACGGGAAAGGACCGCAGTCCATTCCTATGGAGTTTTATGTTTATTGTTCTACTCGCCAACAGATGTCACATTCCTGTTGGTGGAGAGACAATGTCTTCTCTATTTCTACTTATTGTTCAGATGTACATTCCTGACAGTATAGTATTTTGTGTTGTCGTATCATGCTACATTGAATACATGAATGTATCAGATGGATTGGCGCCAGTTTGGTTGCGAAATTTGTTGCCTAAGGTTAAATCAGGGAAGAATATTTTCTTTTCAAATGCAGATCTATGTAGTCTATTTATACTTGACTATCTAAATAAAATATTAAACTCATTGAAACTTAGTTAAATGTAAAATTAAAAGTTAATATAAAAATCTAAAATGTTAAACTTATTCCTCAAAATTTAAATGTTATTTTATATGTGCGTAAATAAATATTTTTATGTGTTAATTTCTGGCAGTGGCTTTTATTTATTGATATTTAAGATATAAATTAAGATATAGATTTTTATCTCTGCGTCTCCGCTGAGCTAGTGACTTGGGCTAACGATCGGAATATTTAGATAAAGTGGAATCTTAACAGCGCGTATCTGCCTACTCTATAAATTTTTCTAGGTTTAAATGCCTAGATGGCACCTTGAAGAGCAGATATCATAGTTTGCGGTTAGATTCGATCTTCACTTGCATTTCGATCGTTATATTGCATTATTTAAATATTTTCATATTGTGTTATAATGCATGCTTAATTAATTGTACATAGTAAGGAAGATCAACTATTGCAATATATACTTGATCTTTCTTAAATTTGCTAGACTTACTGTTTAAGAATCAGACAGAGATAAATTTAGTAAAATATTTTAATGATGAAAATATTTGATGTTATTTAAAAAGTCCAGTAATTAAATAAAAGCAAAATATTTAAAGCCCTCTTCACTGATTCTAATTTTGTTTTTTTTTATTTGCTATTTAAATTTACCTATTCAAATTTTATTATTTCAAATATGTAATCGGTACCATTAACACAATTACAAATGGTTCATAAACACTTTTTTAAATAAAACTGAGTTTACTTAATAAAAGTTCAAATTTTCTTTTTTTTTAGAAGGGATATATATATATTCGAAGTTAAAAACTGAAACTTTGCTTTTGTTTTAAAAATTAGCAAATACATGTGTATACTGTAAAGATATGATAGTTTATTCTCTAAAACTTTTAATTCAATTTAATATATTATCATTGTAGACTGTCGAATCAATATTTACTTTTACATGTAAGACCTATGGGGCGGATCTCTAATTAAGCAGGGATAATTTTATCAAAAAATATTTTAATAACTGCATATTCCATGATGTAGTCTATATATGTCTGCATATTATAAACTTATATGACCATTTATATTTTATTTTATATAGATTTAAGTCCAATTATTTATTATTTTACATATATATAGAATTGCTGGGTTGTCTAATTTCATGACTGTCTTACTGCATGTCTTCAGTAAATATATATCCCTGCTTTGGTGCTGATATAGTACGCGCTCGGTGGCCATTTTGAATTTAAAAACAGCCAAAAACACTGCTGGCACATGCAAGCGATAAATGTCATCGACTAGAAAGACTCATTTTTTTAAAAAATAAATCACCTGAGGCACTATAATTAAAAAAGGTGTTGGGAAGGGACTACACTTAAAAAAATTGCGGGAAACTGTCACATTAAATAGCCTAAGGTGATACTATCAATAAAAAGTGCAGGGGGGGGGGAGAGAAAAAGAGGTGAAAATTAAAAAATACTTTAAAATAAATCAAAAATGCTAATTTATATATATAGTCATAATCAAACATTGCAATATTTACAAAAACCCATTAAAATATAGCGATCACTAGAAAAATAATAAATGCTATTTTAAAAATATCAGTCCGGTCTATCAAAGCTATATACTAAATCAATATTATAATTTTAGAAAACAATATTTAAAAAGTACTTTAAAATAAACCAAAAACGCTAATATACATAGTGATGATAATCAAATTAACATGTGTTAAGGCATTTTTTAAAAAAAGGCATAAAACCTAAATATATATACATAGCGATAATTAGAAAAAATGATAAATGTTTCTATCAAAAGATTACTCCGGTCTTTCAACAGTATATACTGAATCTCAAAAACCAGTATTATAATTTTAAAAATGATATTTAAAATGTATATTGCTAAATGTGAAATGGCGGGAATATCACTTTCAACACTATTTCGTGGAGCATTTTTAAAAATATAATATTTTACATTTGGCTTTGGGATTATCCCTCCAACTAAGAGTTGTAATAATAAATCACAAATCTGAATAATAGACATATTAATGCATATTACAGTTAGCATTTATTTAAGTAATTTTTTACTAATATTTTAAGAATTTAAAAAAAATTACCAATTTCTAAAAAGGATGGATGGTCGTCTGCTCAGGCTAAATTTGGTTCTTCCTAGATCTCTTCATTACTGCAACACCACAAGTCATCAACAAATTATACTTTTAAGATTTAGGTTTATTATTTTAAAGAAGACACCAGTAAAATTAATTTATTCATGAAATATCGCAGCTTGATATGGTCTTTCAAATTTATTTATAAAACTGTCTACTTGGGTCTTACACAAATTAAAGCAGGTTTGTATGACGTAAGATAATTTCCAAGAAATATACTTAGGTATGGGCCTTTGTCTTACTAAGATAAAAGAAAGTGTTAAGTTAAACTTTCAAATTTTTTTAAAAAAAAACAACTGTAAACCAGCTAATGACTTTTGTGCCTCAAGCCTAACTAGTCATCAAATGCAAAAGAGGGTTAAAAATTAAAAAATTTATAATAAATTAATGATTTAAAAATATAATCGCACTGTAACATATTATACATCACAACTTGTACTCATATATATATATATGTGTGTGTGCCGATACATGTATTACTTTTAAGATTTTAGTTTTAACACTTTAAAGACTCAAATAAAATTATTTGGTAATTTATTATAAAAAATATAAAAATAAATTAATGATTTAAAAATATAATCGCACTGTAACATATTATACATCACAACTTTTACTCATATATATGTGTGTGTGCAGATACATGTATTACTTTTAAGATTTTAGTTTTAACACTTTAAAGACGCAAATAAAATTATTTGGTAATTTATTATAAAAAATATAAAAATAAATTAATGATTTAAAAATATAATCGCACTGTAATCCTTTAGAAATGCAATAAGCAAATCCCAATCATTAAGATGTTTCTTATTTGCGTCTTTAAAGTGTTAAAACTAAAATCTTAAAAGTAATACATATATCTGCACACACACATATATATATATGAGTACAAGTTGTGATGTATAATGTTACAGTGCGATTATATTTTTAAATCATTAATTTATTTTTATATTTTTTATAATAAATTACCAAATAATTTTATTTGCGTCTTTAAAGTGTTAAAACTAAAATCTTAAAAGTAATACATGTATCGGCATATATATATATATGAGTACAAGTTGTGATGTATAATATGTTTCAGTGCGATTATATTTTTAAATCATTAATTTATTATAATTTTTTTAATTTTTAACCCTCTTTTGCATTTGATGACTAGTTAGGCTTGAGGCATAAAAGTCCATCATTAGCTGGTTGACAGTTGTTGTTTTTTTTTTTTAAATTTGAAAGTTTAACTTAACACTTTCTTTTATCTTAGTAAGACAAAGGCCCATACCTAACTATATTTCTTGGAAATTATCTTACATCAAACAAACCTGCTTTAATTTGTGTAAGACCCAAGTAGACAGTGGATTATTCATGCCTGTTAATGAAAGTTAGGGATATACAAAGACACTCATTCCTTAAGTCCATGTCTCATTTAATCTATAAAATTTTGAATGTAACTTTGCAGAAGTGAATATATTCCCATCATTGCCTTTTTGTTGGATTATTTATTACTTTAGCAACCCAGTATTGACATCTTTATGTATGTTAAAGCTTGATATTTCAGCATTTATGAGTCATGATCATGAGAGCTATGTGATAATCTATTTCAACCATATTGTTTAGTTAATTAAACTTACCCTGCTTCATTTATTGTCATGTACCTGCTTAGGGGATATCTGCCCTAGAGATCATCAAATCTATCACCCAAAATATATATTTGTGTGTGTCGAAATTCCTTGTATATATATAGTTCTCAAGCAAAATGTCATGCAATCCCTTATTTATATATCTGTTATACATTGAAACTTTTGACATATGTACTCACTAATTAATATAATTACAACTACCTTGTAAGTCTAGCAACCAAATTAAGTGGTAGTCATTTCTTTTGTTTCTTTGTAATTTTAATACTAATAAAGTGTTTGTGTCTTATATATACATTGCATTGGGTGTCTTGTTTACCACAGAGAAGTCGTGTATTTGTAATCTAATTCAAAGAGTCTCCATCTTTCCCTAATCACTGAGCCTAATTAAAAATGAAGTAGTATGTGGGTTAAAATGAGTTGTGGTGGTTGTCAGCTCATCCTGACTGTTACAATCCTTTAACTAAAAAATGTTTTTCCTATCTTGATTGAGATTAGTCAGTGTGTAGAAAAAACATTAACAAAAAATGATTTTCCTATCTTATGTTAGGTCCTATCTTGATTGAAAAATGTTAATGACTTTTTTCAATTCAATCTTTTGAAAAGCAACTTTGAGGAATTTTATCAAAATATGTTGTACAAGCATTACTTTAAAAAAAAGATTTCTAAAATAGATAGTAAACTTTATAATTATCAGTAGGTCTCTTTTAACACATTTCAAAATCAGAATTTAAGAAAATATTAATTAGACCTTTTTAAATGTTTACAAGTGTAAGGCAGTCGCGCTGACCTCTCGACCACCAATGCAAGACACCTTTTTAAATGTTTAATTTATAATAAACAAATTTTAAATTCAAAATTATTTAATCCTTAGCTGTTATTCCAATGAAATATAGGAAATAACTACAAAATTTTATCTGTGTTTATTTCTACTTTTTCTTTCAACTTTATATATATATATATGTGCACACACACTACTATGTTGTTGTATGTCATGAAACCCATAATGATTTCAACATATATATATATATATGAAACTGTTTCATAAATGCTCAGAGTTTGTGTTTAGATCTAGTTTCTAAAATTCCTGTCTTTCACTGACGATAGCAAATAGCTTGAAATCATGATCTGAAAGTGGAATTAAAGTTAGAGATAGTGAATGCATGCTCTGACGTTTATGTAAACAAACACTTGACGGTGTTTTTGGTAGAACACCATCTGTTGACATATATATATATAGAGAGAGAGAGCGCCACACATTTCTGTAATAACCAGGATAAATAATTTATTTTCTTAATCCAAAACATATCTATGAATCTTTTTTAACAAAGTCAAATTAAGATGAAATGTATGTTGTTCATATCCTTATATATTCTGCAATAACTTTTCAATATAAATTTTTGCTTGATAGAATATATGATGCCCAAAATCAAACATAATCCTGATAGATAAATCTTCATTATGCATTTTTAAATTTCCAAAAATTATTGTCATAATAGCAATTAATGGATAAAAATTTAAATATATATATATATATATTAATAATCACAAAGCCTAATTATAATAATAATAAATTTAGTTTCCATTATATTCCCAGAATAACTTTCCAATATTATAAATCTTAGTTTTTCAGTTTCTTTGACAAATCTTTTCCCTATAATGACTGTCTATATTGTATCTAATCTTACAGTTTTATTCTCTTTATTACACATAGTATTTTAAAAATGCTCTCTCTATACCACTATCATCATATCCTATATTATTGAGCAATTTTTTTATATCACATGTTTCAAAAGCACTTTCTATATGGTTGCTATAACTCCCATACTATATTTCTTATCAGAATCTCCAATAAATTTTATTTTCTTATCCAAAATTGAAATTTCCATCGAATTAAATTCACAATATTTATATTTTTTAGGGAAAAATCAGTATTTTTAGAGAACTTATTATCATATAAAAATTATTTTTTATTTTATTTCCTTATACAAATATTGTATAATTTATAAAAAATATATATTTTTAAATTCAAGCTAATTTTGAAATTTTTGTCATAGTTTTTTCTAAAATCCAAATTTATTCTTTTCAAAACTGAAATGAATTGAAAAATATAAGATAATTTTAAAATTTTGAATTAATATATTGGATTATTTCCACTATCTAGAATTAACTGTTAATTAAAAAAAAAAAAAAACTTTAAACTTTTCAAATACATTTAAATCTAGGAATAGCATATAGGTTAGTATATAATGCAGTATTCCAAATGATATTATTTTCTTTTCTTCAGGAATTGCTGATCTGACCAATAGTAATTGAAGTTATGATGTTTAGATTTATAAATAATGAATTTAAGATGATTTTCTAACTAATTACACTATTCTACCAAAGATAATTGATAGTAGAAATTTTATATATTTATTTATATATGAAAGTTCTCTAGATTTCTCAATGTTTTAAAGACAGAGTAACTATGAGTTTAAAATATTATTAATTGTCACATTGGGATAATTTGTGTAATTATTTTCATTATCATGTAAGCAACTTTATTAAATTTTCCTTTTTTTTTTAATTTGTTTATTATATTTGCCTAATATTCATCTTTCTTCAGTTGAAGATATGTTCATTGGTACCTGCCTAATCTATAACTTAAAATCAACTATCTTTGTTCCTTTGTTACATTTTGCCTTTTTGATAATTTTCAAGTAGGGTATGGTTTACTTGATATATGTTCTTCCAAATTGACATAGTATTTCAATGTTAGTTATTGTTTTTCTTTATTTCCAATTTAAATTTTGTAGAGATAATATTTTTCATAGGAAATTATGACTTTGGAAAGCAGTTTTGATATTATACTGATTGCAGATTTTCTTACTTTTGTCTGCTATCCCTGGTATACGTGAATACAGTACAATTCTTATAATTGTTTTTTCTTTCATGATTGCATTTGTTTTTTTATTCAATATATTTTAAATGGTTCTGGTGGATAATCATTTTTCACAAAAATGTGTTCTATATAGACTTTATTTTATGAGATTGATTTCTTAAGAAACTTCTTTTGCTCTACTCTGTGGTGTTAATATAATTCCACATTTTGTGTTTCTCTCATGATTGGATATATATATATATGCTAAATATTATCTTGCGAGAATGACATTTTTAGACTGTAGTTTTGATTTTGCAATGAAAGAGTCTAGTCACAAAAATATCTATAATTGACAATTTTTGCTCTTGTTCTAATTCTATTATAAATTCAATTTGAAGGGGCTTTTCTATTAAAGTAGGATTCATATTATTTGTAGTTATGCTTCTTCATGTAGCTGTATAACAAATGCAGCAACAACATAGTAAGGGCAGATTTTTGGTGGCTATTGATTAGTATTTATGAACGTAGTTTCAATTTTTTTTATTTAAATGTTGTTAATCAATGATCACAGTAGTGAATCCATAAACTTTCCTTGATTTTGTTAGAATAATTCTGTGATAAATTGAAAACAGATTGCTGTTATGCATAATGTTAAGAATTTCATTATACTATCAATTGGAAGAGTTGATCTGGTTTTTAAGCCATTGTTTTCAATTAATGTTTTCATTACAAAAGGCAATGCTTTATCAAAAAATACATTTGTGAATAAACATTCCATGTCAAAGCATACTAATACATCAGTTTTTTTAATTTTCATGTTTTTAATTAATTCCACAATGTGCCTAGAATCTTTTCCAAGAACTGTGCCTTGTATTCCAAAGAATTAAGAACTTTAAGAAGAAATCTTGATCTGTTTACACATGATGAATTTTAAGAACTAACAATAGATTTTAATGGAACATGGTCTTGATAAATTTTAGATAAACTATAAAAATGTATTTGATAAAATATGATATTAATCTAATTCTTTCTGAATCTGTGTTCTGATGATGCTTTGTAAATAATTCTTGTATCTTTGCTTTTGTAACCAGTACAGAATTTTTTGATACATTTTTATATAGACATATGGTGAGAGGCTCCTATTTTGTTTTAATCAGTAGTGTCCAACGCAACTGCAGCAATGCCCTGATCATCAGAGGAAATGATTGTATATTTATCTAATTGCAGAAGAGATTTAATAGCTCTTTCTCAACATAAGTAATATTAAATTTTGTTGATATTGTGTTTTAATGTTTTTTTTTCCAGCGTAAAATTCTGCTATTTCTTCTAGAGGCAGTTTTTGAGTAGTTCCTTTCCTCTTGTTACTGCATCTATTTTCAAGTGTTTCCTCAACACTATTTATCCTTTATTGTAAATAATTAATATATGATAAATTTATTTAAAAGATATAAGGCTAAATATTTATGTTGTCCATAATTTATTTTTATTAGAGTGTGAAATTCATAAATATGTCCTTATAAATAATTGCACAACCATATCACTTCATGAATTGTATATTACTTTAAATGTATAATGTGTTATATCATTTATGATAATTATTACAATAACAACTGAGTGATATAGCATTATATTAGGATAAAAATGATTTTTTTATCTTAATTGCCTATGAATCTAAAAAAAAAATACATCTTTTTATTATACATGATAATAATAATAAACAGTCACTCGTAAATGAATATGGTTTGTCCACCACTAGAAAAAATACTACTTTAGAAATAAGTTTTGCTATGTCTATATAAACCAATCTGTAAACCATAAATAAGTCCACATATAGAACATGCTTTTCCATTTTTCTGTTTATTTAATATTTTATAATGCTCCTTTTTTTTTCAGCAGAAATTTTTTTGGGGGGACTGCTTTAATACTATGTCTAATTATAGCTCTGTAATGTATTTCATTCTTTGTCACACTTTTTTAGAATGTCTTTGGGATAATTCTTAATAAATTGTAGATGGGATCTAACTCAACCATGAAAACACTGTTCATGTTCACCATAAAAACATATTTTTATTTTCCCAAAGGCAGTATAATTTTACAAGAGTGGATTCAACAATATCACATTTAACAATCTGAAGAACATATTGTTTGGTTTTATAATCTTACCATTGCAATTGTAAAATTGTATAGAGTTTTTCAAATAGAGATATTTTAAGCGCTTTCTCTTGCTAAGCATTTATCTCAAAGCTTGTTGAGCAATTAGCAAAACTCTTTGTTTATTTTCTACAAGCTTAAAAAAGAAATGGAGTCATGTTATAGATGACTCTATTTTTTATTTTTTTTTTTTTTTATTGACTATTTATAGTCTTTTCTTTTAGTCTTGAGTGATGGTATATTGCTAAGACTTCTAATATATGGTTTGGCTGAAAGTCATGTAACCCCATATAGCTATTTGAGTTAGATAGCTGGGTTTGAAGACATTTAAGTGTCTGAAAATTTCAGATTTTTTATTCAATCATCAACTCTTAGATAAATGCTGTTTTTGGGTTGGTGTTTTTAGATATAGGGTCTGAAGCTACTCTAGCACCTCTCTGATGAGTGCCAAAAGCATGAAACCATTGGTCAGGGGATGGGGGGGGGTTCAGATAGAGATATTTTAAATGCTTTCTCTTGCCAAGCATTTATCTTAAAGCTTGTTGAGAAATTAGCAAAACTCTTTGTTTAAACTTTTCTAATGTTTTTATATTGCCCTGATAGGGTATCCAAGTTTCATTTTCATACAAAAAATTGGGTAAAATAATATTTCTACATATTGTTAACATAGATGCAACAGATATTTTCCTGTGATGAAATATTTTATCTCGTAGCTTGTTAAAAACAGCAGCAGCACATTGGAATTGGTGATGTACTTCAAAATTAAGTCCATTTTTTTTACTTATTTATGATAACAAACAATAATATGCCATATTATAATGTTAAGACATGTCAGTAACCTTTTAGATAAACTCATTTTTAAAGCATTAGGAAGTATAATAAATATATTTAGATAAAAATTAATATGCTTTATTTCTGATTAGAATATTGGCCATTTTACTATAGGGACTTGTGTATAATTGCATATTATTTAATATATTTTAATACAGAGATTTATATATTACTGATATTATATTTAATGATATAAAATACTGTCTTAATTAAGAATAAATATTATAAGTCAATAAAACTAAATCAAATCTCAAGAATATTCTATAAGTTATAAGAATTACTTTAGCTTTTAAATTTATTCTCAGAAAAGATCTACCCGTTTTTATTTAAGTTATTTTTTGCTGTATTTATGTTAAAATGATCTTAAAATATCTTCTAAAAAATTATCAACAATTTTTATGTATTCAATTTATGGACAACATTAATCATTTATCCATTTTAATTTTATAATTATATTTATATCTATTTATTTTTTGTTTACCTTCAGTACAATATGTATTCATTTTAGACCAGTTAACAAAAAAATATAAATAAGATAAAGTTAAACTTTTAAACTGTAATTATTTTACAATTCACTAACTAAGAATTGTTTGTTTTATAACATAACTTAAAAATGAATAACATAAATATTTTTTTAAAAAATAAGAACTTAAAATGAAATTAAAATTACATACATTTATTTTTCTATTAATACAATAAAGATTATCCCTAATTTCTTTTCTATTTTTACCTAAGAGATAAATGAATTTTTATTTGATTCACAAAATAAGCATCAGAAAATAAGATTTTTGTTTTAAAATCTACATGACAAATTTTAATACACAATTCATAAAATAGTTCACAAAATTTCTTTGTTCTTGGTTAAGTAACAGGTTAGGAAATTGACTTTTGCATGAAAAGATTTGGGGATTAATCTTATTTAATTCCATATCCTGCAATTTTTGTTCAAATGTTGGATCATAATAACTCGCTCTTCTGTGCTCTATAATTATAACTTTATAAATATATAAATTTATTAAGCACTAGCAGATATCTAATAATAATGTACAAGGCTAAAACCTTAGTCAGAAGCACCTTAAAAATGCTTATTTGACAGACAATCAGATGTAATAATGACTGCAGTCATTATTACATCTGATTGGCTGTCAAATAAGCATTTTTAAGGCGCTTCTGACTAAGGTTTTAGCCTTGTATGTTATTACATCTTTATATAATCTGACAAAAGTTGATGTTATTCCTTTCTACATAAAAATAATTTCTTTATAATGACTAAAAAAATGTTTGATTTAATGGAATTCAGAAAATAAACTTTCTATTATTACTGATAATCCAATATATTATTTTCTTAATTTCGCAAAATATATTTTTAAATTTGATTTCAAAATATTTTTAACAATGTTATTTAATTTTATATCTGTTTTTTTTTTAATTTTATATCTGTTATTGAAGTGGGTGTTCAATGTATTTGTCTACCCACACACCCACACTGTGCATGCGCGCGTGTACTTTCTGTGCCGATACATGCACAAAGATCTTTTACAAATCAGACTTAATCTATAAAATGTTGAAGAAAAATATATATAAAAATAAATGTTTATTATGCTTAGGTATAACTGACTTAAAAAGGAAATTAGCTGCTTATTTTTCATTATTTATAAAATAACAATATCTCAATATCTATATATAGTGGGTTGTTTTATAATATCTAATTGATCTACTTTTTATTAATTTTATTTTATTTGCACAATACGTAATAAATACTTAACTCAGAATACTTTAAATTATTTAGTATCAAATGAATCTAGGCACTGGACTAAAATTCAATATATAAATATTCTTTTTCTAAAACTATAAGAAACATTTAAGCAATGAATAATATAATCATGTAATAATTTTAATTTACAGTAATCTATACATAAATCAAACAGGTTACTATTTAAATGTCTATGGCTTTATTTTGCTATCCCTTCCAAAAAGATTGCTGTCCTATTTTTTTTTTACTTAATTTCTTTGACGATTTTCAGATTATTAAAGACTTATAAACTGTTTTTATATTTTTATTATACACTCAGCCAGCCATAAAGACGTTTCTGGGTGTGTTTTCCCCAGATGCATACAAAAAGAAATAAATTTATATTTTGATTTCATATGCCAAACTTCTCAATTTTTACTTAAAATAATTATTCTTTTTTTATTATTATGTTCAATAACTTTCATATATCTCTTCTGTTAAATAAATAGCCTTCTAGTGACTACTTTTATAACTAAAAATGAATTTTATATAATATTAGTTCATTTTATAATTAAATGATGGCGTATAAGATAAGTTATGAAATGAATTCAACAGATACAAAAAGATATTTCTTCGCTCAAACTAAGCACAACTGATGAATTTCAGAACCGCTATCTTAAATGTAAGTTAGTTACTTTTAAAAACAGCGCCTTTTCACTTTACTCCGACAATTTTTCATTTAGAAAAAAATAAAAATGATACCTGATGACTGTATTAATAGAATTGCAGAGTAGAAAAATGAAAATCACAAGTCAGAGTTATAATGATTAGAACTATTTAGCAACGATCAGTAAAAATATAATACATACATATGTAATAATAATTTCGACATGATAAGTAACCTGTGAAACAGTTATTCAAGTTGGCCCTTAAGGCTTACAAAATAGTAATAAGTCATAAGCAACCTGTTAAAAAAACCTAGACTACTTTATATCTCAAAAATGGGATTTCTCCAGATTCTAGACTTTTTATATTGAAGGATTTGTTTCTTCAACTTTTCAATACTCAGATCTGCTACATTTTTACTCTGCTGTATTCTATCAATTTGTTTTTTTAATTCATTATTTTAGAATTAACATTATTCCTGTGCTGTATGTCCTGTATTTTTTGCAAATATAATGTTACATAAAGAAGGTAGTCCTTTGCAAATTATGATTGATTTTGGTGTTTCCTTTATGTATCAGACTTTTAAATATGTTGGTATGCTGTTACTATAATTTTTAGGATTTGGCACAATACTACTGCTTCATCTCTTGATTTTGTAGATGATAATAAAAATATAGTGATGAATGAGAATGATGTTATTGCTTCATTAGATGTAATATAAATGTATGATTCTATTGACAGAATGGATTCCTTAGAAATAATTGAACATGCATTAAAAAGTAAATGTGTTTGTAAATATATGATAAGATTTATTATTGATTCTTTAAAAATTTTTGATGATGACATTGTTGCTTCTTTTGAAGATGAATATTATAAAATGACTAAAGGTTGGCCTATGGGTCTGCATGTTGTTGCACAAGTTTGCAATTTTGTTTTGTATATATATGAGAATAATAGGTACTAATTGGTATGCTAGGCCAGCCACTTGGTATCATTGTTTCACTGCTAAAAACACACAGTTATATCGCTCCAGACCTGACTATTTTTAGTGAGATTATTTTTATATTTTCTCCAACTTTTATTAATATATATATATATATATGCCCAATTTGTCTGACTATTTTATGTTAAAATATTTTTACATTTTCTCCGCCTTTTTAAAAAAGATTTGGACATTTGATACAACTTTTTTACTCATTTTTTGACATTTGATACCACCTTTTTTTTTAACCAATATTTTGACATTCTTGGAAATAATTTACAATGCAAGATTTGATTCAAATATTTGTACATTTTCATTTTCAAAAATGGCAAAATTAAAAACATTGTGTAATACAAATCAAGCCAAAACATAAATCGCCATATAGTGACCATCGTATTTGAAAAACTTTTGATCTTACTTTAATCTTTTTGGGGGGAGATGGGGAGAAATAATTTGTTGTCACTGAGACAAAAGATAAAGACGAAAGTTATTTTTATTTTTAAAAAAAGGTAAATAATAAAAATTGGTTTTAAAAATAAAGTTTTAGTATAGTAGGGCTATACAAATAAAGCCAAAAATCGCCGTATAGTCAAACCAAAAAAAAAAAAAAATTGCCATATTTTTTTAAAATAAAAAAAAAAAACTGGTTGAAAAAATCAACAGTTAATATTTTATTTTAATGGGTTTTTTTTTGGGGGGGGGTTGACAAATAATTTGTCATCACTGATCAAACAAAGTTAATGATTTCCAAAACTACATGCAATCTCAGACCTTTTATTCGTCTCATAATTTACATAACTATTCGCGTGAGTTTTGGAAAAAAGTGCTTGGCCATAGCTTTTGCAATTTCCCCCACCTTCCAAAATATCTAGGGAAGCATGGCAATGGTCTTACAATTATTAATATCAAATAGTACATCGGGTACGGGGTAAGATCTTTAATTAAAATGCATATTACAACAGTTATGGCCACTTGAATTTCCTCCACCCTCATATCATATGATAGCAATCTGTTAAGTTTTTATATTTGCATAGTATCGCAAAGCACATTAGTGGGACCTGTAATATTGGTGTGCCAATGCCATGTACACCTGTCAGTGGATTAATATGAACAGTATTGTTCTATCGGCAATAAGTTTCTTTGCAAAAGCACGGAAATATTGGTCCATGGAAACAGCATATTTCTGTGTTTTTAGCAGAGAAACAATGCCACCAGCCATCTGGCCTAGTGATTAGTACGAATAGTATTTTAAATATGTGTTCTTTTAAAGATATAAAAATCTACAAAAGGTATATGGATGATAATTTTGTTTTCAAAAATACCAATACTATAAATTTGATTGTAGGGAAGTTAAATAATTTGAATAGTTTGAAATAGACTGTTGAAAGTATTAAGTATTTGAATTTAATTATTATAAGGGGTAATAATATGTTAAATTATAAATTAATAATCAAACTATTGCAAAAATGGAGATATATAAAGTGTAAATCAAAAGTACCAATTATGCATGAGATGGCAAGTTTTGGATCTTTTTTGCTTTCTAATAAAAAATTATGTTGTTACCAGTGTGATAAATTAAAAAATATTGAGATATTTGCCAAGGAATTGCTTGAAATTGGTTATTAGATGGAACAGATTAACAAAGTTTTATGTCAATTTTAAAAGAATTATAATGGTTTAAAGGAGTTGAAGATTGATAGTAAAAAATGAATATCTATTCCATTTATTTCAAATGCTCAAGTGAAATTTTTTAAGAATATATATATATATATAAGAATGTGTTTAATGTTTCATTCTGGGTTCCAAATAATGTTAATAAATTAGTGAATAATTCTAAAAATGTCATACCTGTCAAGCAGAAAAGTAATGTTGTGTATCAAATTTTTTGTGGATGTGTGTTATCATATATACATGAATCAAGATGCAGTATTAAAAAAGATTTAGGAGCATGAATTGTTATATAAACATGGGAAAAGTAAAAATAATAGTGATTTAATGACTGCTTCAGTTTTCTGGGATCATAAAAAGACATATGAATATATATTTAAATTTGATATTAAAAGTGTGAAGATTCTTCATAAGAAAGAAACCACAATAAAAGAAAAATTAAGGAGGCAATTTTAATAAATAGGAGTAAAATTAATTTAATTAATAGACAACCTGCTAACATTAAAATTCGGGAATCATGGGATTTGAGTGAATGATGTTTGCTTCCATTTTGTCATTTGAATTTAACGACAATTGAGGCAGGATAAGGAGTTAACCGAAAGTACTTCTGTGGATTAAAAGTCTGTTTTAATACCATTACATTTATTATTTTTATTATTTATAATAGTTTTTTAATTAAAGGACATTTTATTTGTATTATATATATATATATATTTCCATTCTTGTTATTAAAAGGTGTGAAGGTTGCCTTGACAGCAGTTAGAAATATTAGTTGCTATATTTACTGTGACTGTTTAGGTGGTTACTGGTTGGAAACTAATTATATATATATATATGTTAAAATGAAGATTTGCATGGGTTAAATATATAAAATACATATTTTGCGGGTTCATCCGTGTTAAAAACTTTTAATATTAATATACTGACGTTTCGACTTGGTTACACAAGCCATCCACAGAGTTATATTAATATTAAAAGTTTTTAACATGGATATAACTCTGTGGATGGCTTGTGTGACCAAGTCGAAACGTCAGTATATTAATATTAAAAGTTTTTAACATGGATGAACCCGCAAAATATGTATTTTATATATATATTGAAGCTGTATATATATTACATGTTAATTTGTTTTAAACATTTCAAATTCTGTTATAGAGAGCATTAAAAATTTATTTTATTAAAATATATTACAGGCTTATAGGAATAGAATTGCAAGCATGTGTATGTGTGGTCAGAAATAATTAGCTTAGATTTACAAATCTAGAAAATTCCTTAATATCAGATAAATAAATTAGTTAAGGCAGGATATTCAAATACATAATAGGCTCAAGAACATTATGTTAGAAACAATAAGTAATTTAAATTAAATTTATTTTGATTTCCTTAATACTAGATTTTTATAAATTTGTAATGGCAGGATACATGTTTAATTATATATAGAAAGATTACCAGGCATAGATAGACTTAATCTTATTACAACTATCTAATTAATAAAAAGTAAAATAATTGTTTTGTATTATCTATTTAAAAGATATGTGGTCTTACAATAAAAGGTGTTAATAGAGGATTCATTAACATAAGAAATGCATTTAAACAAAAGGTATTGAGGATTTAAAAACTTTTGGTAATTATTAAAAAATAAATGATTAAATTTTAAATAAGTTGATCAAAATTATTATAGGCAGAAATATTTTAAGAACTAAATCTGGATCCCTTTTATTGAAAAATACTGTAAAAACTATTAGTTATTGTCTTATGGATTAGCACTTGAGTCTTTACATGCAGATAATTATTGTTTGTATTGCTGCCCTAAGTTTGACTGTGTTAAATAATTAGCCTGGTCTATAGTGGACCACTTTCAAACCCAGTCATAAGATTGACTGTTGATTCATTTTGGATTGTTGATCATTCATCATCATGAATGATTATTTTTGTGTAAAGCTAGTGAATTCATCGTGTTTTTGTTGATCTTTCATGCTCTTTATCCTTCATTATATTTCTTATCATTTTTTATTTAATTTTATTTTTTTATCATTGACTTGGAGTTGATGATTTAATATCACCCTAGGTTCACCCCAAGACATTGTACTATTACAATATATATATACACTCATTTCTTAATTAATATTATTTATGGTTAGTTGGATTGACTTTGTGCAAAATACCTCGAACAAAAATTCTAAATTATTAGACTGAAAATAATTTCCAAGCATTATTGACAAGCCAAAACCCAGTTTGTGGAGTGTTACGCTTGCCTAAAATGGACTGGTTAAATATTCTTTCATATTATACATAAAGAACTCACAGCAACTATTAGATCACATGATAAAGTCTTCCCCAAGAAAAAATTGTAAACTTTTGCTAATGCCTAAATCATTATTTATTATCCAACCAAGTATATCATTGAGGAAATAATTAGTTATTTTTTTAGATTACACAAAAGTTTTCATATAACGAGTTTATTTATTCAGAATAATGTATAAGTCAGCAATAAATTAGTTCATTCAACTGGTGACTGGCTGATTGAACTCCATAATATAATCAATCTAAATTTACACGAAATTCTTTTTACTTTTAATAATATATATATTTTTATAATGAAAACATTTACTCATAACCAATCATTAAACAAGGTCTAGCGCCTCCCGTTCTATTGAGAAAAAAAAATTTTAACACTTTTACAGCACTTTATTAAAATCCTTCTTTTAATATCTATTCACTTTATTTAAATTTTATCATTTCAATTCCATAACTTTCTACATTAGTTCTCCAGCGATTTTAGTAAGCACATTACTGCTCAATTACATCTCTGAAGTAGTCTAATCGAAAGCACTATCTGGTGAGCAACTGCAGGATATTTTCCTATCTCCACATACATTGACTGGTATGGTTTGGACTCTAGAGTCTTCTTATTTTCCTTAGTACTCCCAATAGTGGCCTATGAGTGAATGTAAATTTGAATTACTGCTCATAAAGATGTTGATGAAATTTTTTCATGTGAACACAATTGCTAGAGTTTTCTTGTGCAAATTGGCTATAGTTTTCAGTCATGGAAAGTATTCTAGAAGCATATGTCATGGGATGTTGCTTCCATGTACATTATGTGAAATCATGGCACCAATATCAAACTCTGAGGCACCTGTTATAATTACCACTTCTTACTGTTCACAGTAATGGACTAGTAATTTATACAATGCTAATAATTCTTTTTCTTTCTTAAGAGCTTCATCTTGTTGGATTTCCCAATTTGATCTCTGATTTTTTTTAAAAACTAGCAAAATATGTGACTAAAACTTTCAAAAAGTTCAATAAACCTAAAAAGGCTTGCAATTCTTTAGCATTGGTTGGCTTTGGGGAATTTTTAACTGCAGTGACCTTTTCTGAATTAGAGTATTTTCTTTTTTCTTCTGTTATGTCTCTGATCAATTTTATTTCTTTTTCCAAGTAAATGCGCTTTGAGGCATTTAGTCTAGCACCAATCTTATTTAATTTCTCACAGATAGCATATACTCATTTCTTTAACTGCATTTCATTTTCAGCAACTATCAGGAGGGGGAAATATTGTCTACATATAGTATAATCCATTCAACTCATCTTCAAATATTTTTCACTTTTGCTTGGACAATATTAGGTTATGTGGCAATTTATTGAATTTACACAGCCCCATATGCATATTTATAGTAAACAACTTAGCTGTTTTGTTTGTGACAGGATTTTAGTATAATCAGATTCCAAATCTCATTTTGCAAATTGTGAAACTTTCTGCTGGGAATCTAGCACTTCTCTTATGTTTGGTATAGGATAGACTCCTTTATTAATATTTTGTTAACAGTTATCTTATAATTGCTCCATATTCTAACATTCCTATCCAGTTTTAGTATGACAATAGATGTTACAGAAATCGATTCTCCATTGGTGTAATGATGCCTATTTTTATCAAATCCTTTAGTAATTTCTTTACTATGGGCTTAAGAGCACATAGGGTTTTTCTAAGTCTATAAGCAACCTATTGCATATTTTTCATTAGTTTCATCTATAATTCTGCTGAATAAGAATTTAAAAGCTGAGGGAATTTTATTATTTTACTTTTTTTATTATATTTATCCTAATTCCCAGTAAACTGGCTACATCCCAGTATTGAGCTAATAGTATTATGGCATTATAATACCATTCCTTTGATGTTAATTGCATTTGCATTAACATCTGTCACCAATAAATTAGTTTTCTTTATTTGAATATATTATTGACTCTTTTGCTAATAGTTGTCCAACCTTTAAGCAATATGAGTGATATACCTACCCCACTATCCATTTCTATTTTTATTATTTGACCACAGGAATATCATCAATTTTCTTTATTAATTTCACATTTATGGCCTTCTTTTCTACTTAACTCCTTAATTTACTATTTGTCAGTAAATCTGCTTTTGAGATTTATTATTTGTTATTGCAAAGCTTTGACAAATGACCTATCAAATTGTAGTTAAAACATTTTTCATGTTAAAAACTTGCACATTTTTTTAATGTGGCCCTTCTTTCCAAAGTAATAACAGATACTGGACATCTGTATGAAATTCTTATGGGTAACTTGTGCCTTTACTGCATTTACTCATGTATTAAAATTTACTTTCTCAGTCACATTTTTAAATCCTTGCATAGGCTCTAGCATCATTTCAAGTGCTATCCAATATTCAATGGTATCATTATATATTAGTGTAGATTTGCTTTGAAGCACTTTAGATCTTTGCATAACTCATGCCTCATAATAAGAGATCCATTATCATTTCCTCTGTATAATCTCTAAACTCACATTCCTTTGTTACACTTAGCAGTAATAAATTATAATCGCATATGGTTTTATTTTGTGAATAAATTTTACTATGAAATTGAAGATGTACTGCATATAACTGCATATTTTGATGTTATTAGCTTGAAATATGCATTTAATTTTTTCAGCAATTCCTCATATTGGATCTCTTTCAGTGGCTTCAGATCACATAAATGCTTTGCTAATTGCAGGACATCCTATTCTGACATCTATAATAGAGTGGCAACTTTCATCTTGTCATCAGTAATATCATTTATTAACATATATTTTTTCATATGATTCACATATATCTGCCACTGTCCCAGCTTGCTAACAGCAAATGGTGTACTTGCATTACTCTGCATTTCTATGTATAGATATATATCTGCAGAAATAGCTCATTAACTATCTTCTGGTAATAATGCCACTAGTAATCACAAGTTTAAAAGTGTCAACTGCAGCAATTGATATATTATGGGACAGCTTTTAATCTAGTAGTAGTACACTCTTTAGTTATTTTCTAAAAAAAGAACACATGAAAGTTTTAATAACTTAACAAAGAGTTTACTTACTCAGAATAACATATAAGTTAGCAATAGATTAGTATTTTAACTGATAGCTGGCTAGTTTAAAGCCATAATATAATGTCTAAATTTCACAGGAACATTTTTATATAGAGTTGGACTCTATTACAACACTTTCTTAAAAACCCTTTTACAGTTCAATTCCATAACATTCTACGTCCGTTTTCACTAGCGATTTCAGTTAGAACATTATTACTTACTCACATTTCTGAGTCAGTCTAATCGGATTTGACTGTTTTTTTTCTGTGTTACTTGGTCTACAACTGCACCGCACACATTAAACTGCTTTTATTCCGCTCTAGTAATGTCACTTTTCTGCATATCTTTTACTGTCAATATTGACCAGCTTTGCACGCACACACACATATAAAATTTTATTAAATAAACATACTTGTCAATACCCAACAATCATATTTTAGCTTTTAGATATTTTCTACGATAAAAATTAACTTTTGGATATTTATTTACAAGAATGAAATTAATTGTATTTCACATATTCATAATAATAATGTAATTTTGGCATTACTTTATTTCCCAAGGTTTGTTACTTACGAAATAAAGTAATGCCTAAATTATGTTATTTTATGAATATTTGAAATAGTTAATTTTATGCTGCAACCTGTCTAAATTTGTAATATAAAATATCTAATGGCTAATAAAAGTGATTGCTTTTGATGAATAATAAATAATGATTTTTACATTAACATTTGCTAACTTTACCTTCCGAGTTTCACCAACGATTTTTATCATATGTAACCAATAGTATTTCAGTTGTATTAGACCATAGATGTTATATATACACACATCCTTTACAGTCATTATCAATCTATGTCAGATTGAAGATATTTTCCATTTTATTTTACTATTTCTTTTCTCCACATCAATTTAACAATCTTTTTTAATACCAAATTTTAATCTCATATGTTTTATTTTTCTTAGATTTTTAGAATGTCGGTTGTACATGAATTGCTTTCTCTTCTAATAAGTTTTCAATCCTAGGTTTTAAATTGTTTCAAATATGTGGTGATATCTATCCCTCCCCCCCCCCCTAAATTTTCTTTTCAATTTCTTATTGTTAATTCTAATGTATATATTGCTATGAATTTTTATTTCACATTTAAGTGTCAAAGTCTCATCTATAAATAAGTACTGGTAGATTATTTATATTAAATTCCTCCTTCAAAGCATTTCATCAATATTTAATTCTTCAATTAATTTCATCCATTATGTTACCATTTTAAACAAAGTGTTCACAATTATGAACTTCTAATTCGTTTCTACCTAAACATACTTGGGGTTTTCTTTTTTTTTTTTTAAAAAAAAATGTTTTTAACTAATTAGTAAGTATCTTTTCTTATAATTTTTGTTTCCATTTCTAAGCTCTTGTAACATTTTTATTATAGCTGTAAGCATTTTTTTGTGAAAGTAATCGCATCATCTTCAAAAAATTTCATATATTAAATAATCTTGATTTTATTGTGTTTCCTTATTTATCCATTTTAATACATTAAAAAATTTCTACAAATTATTTGGAGAGATAAAATCACACTGCTATAAAACAATCTAATCACTACTACTGTTTTAGTTAAAGAATTTGATATTATCTTGCATCTTTTATAATATTTCATAAGCTTAATCACATTGAGGTTCATAGTCATAGACATTTGATTTTCTAAAAATTTAATGCAAAATGAAAATTAACATGGATTAATCATTTGCTATAATTTTGTAATCTTTAGGTATAATCTTTTGTGGTTTTTTAAATCCACAATTTATTAAATAATCATGAAAAATTTTTGTTTTGATAATTAATATAAGATTGATAGGTCTGTCTTGAACTCTTGCTTTTCCTATTTATATATATATCCATTTCAATAATGAATTGTTTCAGTCATATATATACTGCAATTATTGAAACCATTAATATACAACAATAGGTTTTTATTTCCTTATCTTTTTTTTAAAAAAAATATTTGCTATAAATCTTTCTTGAAGATATTTGCTTGCATATCTTACTATTTTTATTCAGAATAAATAAACATTTCAGTAGTTATTATAAAGGCCACTTTGTTTCCTCTTTTTAACAATATAATACTTTATAGAATTTTTCTAAATATTTCTATCGTTTTTGTTTAATAACCCGGCTCTATGTTATTATTAAAATAATTTTCCTTTGCATACCAAGTGGAAAGTCAAAAATTATGTCTATGAAAATGTTATTCTTATTTTAGTTAATTGATAATTGAATTTCTTAGATAATTAATAACCTGTTTTCATGACATTTTATGCTTGAGGAGATAAACCTTCCAAGTGGTTACATTTAAATAACATTATACTTATAAATTGAATTATAACAGATGTCTATGGATAAATACTAAACTATAAAGTAATGAAGATATACGTGGAAAAGGATCTGGGCCAAATGATGATGGTACTATCAAAATGCATTCTGGGTATCATAAGCTTATCACATATAATTTATTTATTTGTTTAAGAGTGTAATGAGTTTCGAAGTCTTACTTTGCAATTAAAAATGTCACACAGAGGCTAAACTCTCCATATAAAAGCTCCACCAATGCAAGCCAGAGTAATCAATGGATGCAAGAAGCTTTGTGCATAAAATCCCCATCTAGTGCCTACTCATCTAATATCCCCAGACTAGTTTTCAGCTTGGCTTTTATCAACGAGGAGCCTTGGATCCAATGTACCTAGATCTAACACAACCCAACAGCAGTCACCTTTTACCTTATTATATAACTATAAAGCTTTGAGCCCAGAATGAAAACACAGTAATTTTTCAATTCCAAATCATTATCTTGTATAGTTGTATAGATCTAAACTCAGTTCACCATCCATACTTTTGGTGTCTTTAGTTCTTTAATAACCACTATCCCCATAATTCTACAGGGCAGAATTGGTTTTAAAGCACTAAACATCATATGATCACCATTTCTTACACGCTACACATAGATTACTCTGGCTGGCACTGGTCATGCTACTGTATGGAGAGTTTAGCCACTGTGTAAACAGCTTGTGTAAGTATAAGAAATGGTGATCATGTGATGTTGAGTTTTAAAACCAATCCTGCCCAACAGGATTATGGTGACTGTGGTTATTAAAGAACCAAAGACAATGCTTAACTGAGTTCAGATCTATACAACAAGATAATGTGTTTGAATTGAAAACATTATTATGTTTTCATTTTTGACTTGAAGCTTTATAGTTAGCTAATAAGGTAAAAGGTGGTTGCATTAGATCCTAAGATCTAGGTGCAGTGCTCTCAGATCCAAGGTTCCTCACTGATGAAATCCACAAGCTGGAAACTAGTCTGAGAATATTGGATAAGTAGACACTAGATGAGGATTCTATGCACAAACCTTCTTGCATCCATTGATTACTCTGGCTTGCACTGGTAGCACTACTATATAAAGAGTTTAACCTCTGTGTAAACAGCTTGTGTAAGAATAAGAAATGATGATCATGTGATGTTTAGTAGTTTATAATCAAAAATGAATTGACATTTCTAAACATGTGCCTTTGTTTCTCAACATGCCATTACTCTCTTGAACAGTAATTATACTTTTTGTTTTTATCCTAAATATTTTTATTTTCAATACTGATCTAGTTTTTTGTTGTTGTTTTATTTTACTATTAATGTTATTCTTCTTTAATAAGCTCTGCAACATGCCGATATAATGTAATGTGATGCAAATGTTTTTCAAGGACAAAAAGTTGTAGGTATAAGACATATGTCCAAGAGTCTCTATTAACTAAATCAAAACATTCCAATTCTTTTAAACCTTCATATAACACAGAAAATCTATCAACAATCATCAAATCATTTTTCAGCAATGTATCTCATTGTAATAAAAGCTATTTCTTATTTTTATCTGATACTCTATTTTTGTATAATGAACTAAACAAAAAACTAAAAAATATTTACATCATTCGCTCTAATTAGTTTTATATGTCTTCTAATATAAATATTTTCGGAATCTCTTCGCATATCTTATTCTTTAAAAATAAATGTTCAAATTTTTCATCTTAATTTTTACTTTTGGGGGGAGGAGGTAGGTGTTCATATTTAATATATGTTTTTATTCTTATATAATTCTAAACTTTTTTTTTTTCGATCTTTATTTCTCATAACTTCTATTAAAACCCATTTATCGTTTTTTCTCCATTCAATGAATTATCCTGTCCTCTAGTGAGAAAACCTATAACTAATAATTCGACAAATTACTCCGTTTTGGAAAAAAATTAAGTTCTTTAATTACTTAAAAATTTTAAACTGATTATGTTTAATATTTAATGCTAGAAGTTTTAAATTGACAATTCTCAGCTCTTGGATCCCACAGTCTAACTACTGGTTTAACCCACATAGACTAAATAATTTAATGGTTAGTTGCTCCCAAAATCATGAGACATTTCAAGCACTGGAAATGATAGATTGAGTCTCAATATATGACATTTTAGTTTTTGAATCCATTATTCTATCATTGTGCTAAACTTTTTTTTTTATTTCCCTAATTAAAAAAGATATCTACTCCATTTTTTCTTGCATAGACCTGGTTTCTGTCTACAATTTACTCTTCAATATGTACTTATCTATTAATTTATTTTTTAAAATTTTAGCTGAACATTTTTTTTAGTCTCGTGGCTACATAAGCCCTTTCCAAACTATTCTGCATACATACATCATATTTGTTATTATTCCTTGTTCCATTTTTTTGTTTTGTGGCTCAATTCTAATTCCTGTTTGTCTAAATCATTTTTCCATTTAAGAAATACTTATACAATACACTTCTTTGAAACATATCTTACCCATTTTCTTTAGTTATTAAACCAGATATCCTATCAATTAAATCAAAGCTCTCTTTTTAGAGATAAAATGTATAACTAAATATGATACAAAAGTTAGTAATACCAAACAAAGCATCCCATGACTGTCCAAGCATCCATTATCTGTATTAAAAGCAATAATTCATTTTATTCTAGGACTATGGATATTTATTGTAAATAAGAATAATCAAAGAATAATCCCTAGATTATCATATAATTCTACACACTTCACTGATAAAAAACAATATCCAGCATTTTATACTTTAAATTTTTTATATATTTAGTTGTTTACTTATCTATTTTTGTCTCCATTTAACTGCCCATTGAGTTGTCAAACCACTTACTTGTTTACCTGTTCAATAGTGAATCCCTCCATCTCCATTTTAAATAATTTTATCATTCAGTTTGTACTTATTATCCTTAATCGAATTCATACCAGGCTATCTGTGCATCTACTTATATATATATTCTATTTCATCATTAATGCTTTTCAATTTCTAATGTAGACATATGTTTTATACCTTTAAATGTTTTCTTATTTTTAAACATGCTCTTTGTCTCTAAATTAGTCTTTTTTAATTTAAATAATATATCGTTTTTACTGTTTTCATATCCATCTTAGCATAAGTACTGATATATATTTTTATGCCATATTTGTGCTACAACTAACAATAAGCTATGCATCTTACTATACATGAATCTGATGATAAGTTTAAATGTTTTTTGTCTCTAAACTATCCTTTTTTAAACTTTAATATGTTATTTGTTTTACTTTTATCATATCTATCTTAGCTTCAATATTGTTACATTTTTATACCATATTGGTGTTATAATTCTGAACATTGTATTAATGCAAGTAATTTTTTTTTAACATAAGTTATCACCTTTTGCATATCTTGAATAATTCTTGGGAAATATGTTTTCAATTTTAAAAATGTAATCAGTTTTTAAACATTAATTGATTGCACAATTAATCTTGTTGTTACTTAGACATTGCCTATATATGTGAGTTATGGATAAAAAGAATATTCAAATAATAAAACTATTTTTTTTCTATTATGTGCAGGTATAATATCATCTATATGTATGTACAGCTAACTATCTTCATAATAGAAAGGAAAATCGATAGGTGCAAAGCTATTGTTTACGGGCCATTTGAAAATTAATTGCAAATGCCTTTCTTAAAAAAAAAATTAAAATGTTAAAAAGAAAATAGTTCGATGTTTTGGTTTAACATGAATAAAATATTAAAATTAATTAATATAAAATTTTATTAAAAATAAGTTTATTCACAACATTTTCAGTTTTCCTGATTTGTTATTTACATTTTTTTTTTTTTCAATTAATGCAGCATATACTTCATTTCAAGCAGGATTAACTCTCTAGGAATTATGGTTGATCTGGAAGATAAAAACAAACTGTTTTATTAAATATTTATACATATATCAATGGCATGTCTAGCTATCCATTTATATGTTATTAATGTTAAACCATTAAATTTAAATCTTTAGTTTATTATAACATATATTTTAAAAGGTGTGTGAAATTCAAAAATAAATTTTATCTTAGAGATATGTAAACGCGAAGTCAGGTTTGGTAAAATGGTGAAAATAATTTTTGGATTGTAACTGAAAATAAATAAAAAAGCATGTATTTTAGTATGTAAATACTGTATTACAAAGGGAAGTTTGCTGTTTTTAATTGATTTTTACATTCCAGTACCTTCTAATAATTAATGTATCTCTTGGATACAGGTTACTTCCACCTTGTAGCAATTTTTTAATCATGACTTCTGCATGTTTAATGCAAAGTAGACTGATCAACCCTGACTTCAAAATAGTTGTAAGTGAATTCCTTCACAACCCATGCATCTTTCCCCCACAAAAAAAATGTCCTCTTTAAAATAACATGAATAAAATAATTATAATAAATATGAAATTTTACATAAAATAAATTTATTCACATTTTTAATTGCATATTTACAATATTAGAAATATTTTTTTACATATAATTAAATTCATGCATTCTTTATACATATAAGTATAGTGATAGCTTCTTGGATCAAAGGTTAATTTGTCTATTCCCATTTTTGAACATCCTTTCTTGCTATTGTAACATAATCATGTGACCACTCAGCCACAAGTCATTATAAAAATTATTCTAGGGAATGATTATTTGTTTATCAATGACCAGTAGGTGACCATGTCCAAATGAAGTGACTACAATCTAAAATTTTATCCTATTTGAATATAGCATTGGATAATGACCAGACTAAAACATATCAAGTACAAGTCTTCATGCAGTTCTAATCATATTTTCTTAATCATCATCCATTTCACATATATATTATTTTTCTACAGTTAAGTGTTTTAAACTAAGTTTGTCAGAAAATTTAAATCAAAATGTATTTTGCTCTAGATATTTAAATTAAAATGTTTGTCAGATGAGAAAATGGTGCTTTTAAATAGTAACAATTTATTGACAACAATAAAAATATAAACATTTTAACACTTTTTATATTTACATAATCAATAAATCGAAATATATATGGGAAAAGATAAACTATTTAATATAAATCTGAGAAATCATTCATGTATATTTATTCAATTTTCCACAAGCTTGATTGATTTCCAATCCCAAAAGTAATAATAATAAATTTTATAGTATTTAAAATGAATATTTCTCATGCTTTTATACATGTGACTTTAAATATAGGATTAAGAAAATATTAGAATGTTAATTTTAATGTAAGAGAAAATAAGTCTTCTGAAAATATTCATTTATCATGAAGTCATTTTAAAATAATCTTAAGAAAATTTTTTTTTGGTTTTATTTGTCTGTTGAGAGCAACATATATGTGATGGGTTTTTTTTTTTTCATTTATTCTGCATTTAGTATGTTTGTTAGTTTACCATTAAGATTTCCGCCTTTATTTATATACCTCCCTATGCTTATAAATAATCCGAGGCTGGCCGATTCTTCTGATAGAATGTCCTTAGTACTTGTGAGTTTTCAATTAAACCAAGATGGCACGTATATTTTTGATAGATATTGATAAATATACCATTTCAAGGGCCTATAGTATAGCGAAGTTGTGTTAGTTGTTAAATTAAAAAATAAAATTGATTGTTAAATTTAAAAAGTATATTTAATTTCATTTAGAATCTTTATTTCATTTTTTTTATTAGCTATATTACAACATGGAAGTGATGAGACGCTCTTAACATTGCTATACTTTGTTTCAATTCAGTGTGTTTCTTTTTGTCAGCATTTGAGGGAGAGGGGGTAAATTGTGATCAAAATTTGGGATCTTCCTGTCACAGAACGTGATGCAGTGGAAGTATGACATCCTGCCCTAATGATCACACTATGAAACTTTACATTCAAAACGCATAAGGATCCACATTTTAACCAGAATTGAAAAGAAAAAAAAAGAATTCCAACTAAAGAAGCAAGACAGCAGGAAAATAATTCAAAAAAAGCTTCACAATGACTTAACATTCTGGATTATATGTTCATTTCAGAAAATATATTTTTTAAAAAAATAAGGTTAACTGTTGGAAAAAAAATATGGATTTGACTCAAAAATGCTATAGGATCTTGAAGGCCATTAGGGGTGACATATCCGACATGAATAAAATATAAATATTGTATTTATATAGTTATTTAATTACTTTTTTGTTTAATAAGTTAATATAAAAAAAAAAAACAAATATTGTAATTATTATTTTCCACAATAAATTCTTTTTTAAAAAATAACAGTAATAATAAAAAATAAAATGTTAAATACGATGTTTCCTAGTAGACTCTCTTTTATAAACATTTTTTTTTTTGGGGGGAGGGGCATTGAAACTGTAGATTTATCAAAAATATGGGCTGCCAATTTTGGTTTACTTGAACACTTATAAGTAGTATTTGCTTAATTATGGTTAATAAATGTTCAAAATGTATGCAGGTTCTTTTTTCTTGCTACATTCATCTTGTAATCCATTGCTTATTTTCCTTTTATTTTTTAATTTTATGTAATTAATGAGTTTTTCTTATACCACTGCAAATAAATCTAACAATGGTAGAGATGACTAGGAATTTATTTCCAATATTCAGGCATCACATTGTAACTAAGACTATACTTAGAAAGACGAACAAACATTTCGATTATTTTTTTATTTAGCCATGGCAAATAAATACAAATTAAATTGAATAAAAGTCATCTTCAGAAACTAGTAAATAAATAGCTATGCTTCTTTTTTTCTTGTTGTCTAGCATCAGTCAAAATTCCTATAGCAACTATTATAATAATAGAATACTCTCCCATTGCCTGAAAATTAACCTGCATCTGTGTGTAAATTTTTGCAAACAATTAATTTCATCCTTAAATCAAATTTTAAAGGTAAACTAAGAAACAAACTTTTCATTTCTTATAAATTTATTTTCTTTTTTCAATTTGGTAATACCTTGTGATTTGCTTTTAAAGAAATTAAACCATGAAAAGTTTTTAAAACGTATAATCCTTTTTATTCATTTTCTAGAAGTCATCTACGTGACTCACGACAGAGAAGTTACGCTATATTATCATGAAAGGTCATTATATTTTAAAAACAGTAATTAAATTATAAATTATTAAATGCAATAAACTAAAAAACATTCAGTGTTTTGAGTTTTTAATATAGGGAAAATATTTTTTGCAAACAAATTCGTCTTCCTAGACTTTTGTATTCTGCGTAGTCTAGCCCAATAAAAGAAAAATGAGCCATTTACAAAACGAAAGGTTTCTATATTCTCCACCTATAATTTCATTATTTGAATGTCACATTACAAGATCTTTCCAGCAATAACTATAGTTATGTTCTATAATTCTGAATCATTTTATCTATTTTAAAAAATGTTCAAGTCATCATAATTTTTTTTAGATTTTCTTTATTAATTTTTAAGGTATAATGTTAAAAACTGTAAAGATTTTTATAATTCAAAGTAGTCAATCCATAATGCCCAACAGTATCTAAAATCATAACGTGTAAAAGTGATTCATAATGATGTTCATATTGACTTCATTAATTACACATTTAAGTCTTAGTTTTTTATTCAAATCTTTACTAATTTTTTTTTGTTATTTCAGAAAACCATTATGATTTAAATCTGCTTTATATTCTAATAGAAATACGTCCAAATTGTCTCTAGATTCTAAAACATAAGAAATGATCATATTATTATTGTCTTGAAGTTATTTTTGTAGGATTTATTTTATTAAGCACATTACGTCAAATTATCAAGAAGCAATAAAACTGTAATTTTTTTTTTCATATGTCATAGCATCTGCCGGGACGCGAACACACACCCGTCTGCAACCAACTACTTGCTTGCAAGGCGGGTGCGATGACCTCTCGGCTAAGAACGCAATAAAACTGTAATTTTTTATTTCAAAACATAAACTTAGCAATTCTTGTTATGATGACATGTTGGATTATTTTCATTTACTAGATTTAAATGTTAAATGCTTTTTAAAAAAATCAATTTTACTTAAACTTTTCAAATATATTTAATTGTTAATAATAACACTCAGGTTAATATATAACAACAATTGAACCAGAAATCTTTCCACTTGTGAATACTGAATTTAAGATAGATCTCTTAATTTTTTCTCTTTTTTTGTTAAGGGTAAGATTAAAGAATGTTTCCCAAACATTACGAATTGGAGGATCCAGGTTCGATTCCCTTACTAGTACTGTCACTAGTCAGGCTAGCAATACCCGAAGAAGAGAGGAGAATAATACCTCTTATATTACTAATAATTGAATGTAATTGGAATATTTAAATAAAGTTAAAGTTTTCTAAAGACATTCAATACTTATATTAAAATATGGAAATAGTTCAATATTTAAGTTTTGCTTGTTTTTTTTTTAATTTTTGTGATTCATAATTTTATTTTGCATGTAATATTTTTTTTCTTCTAAATAATATTGTACATGCCATACTGTTTCAATTCTGCTTTCCCATCAAGTGTCTGAAAGTTGGTTTAGTATTAAATGTGACATATTATTTTTAAAAAAAAATGCAAACCAATTCAGAGAATATGAAAAAAAATTGCATCATTTTTGCATGGTCATTGATTTTTGTCACATTAATAAATTTAAAGTACAAATAGCATAGAGAATTTTAATGCATAAGAGTTTTACCTTTAAGTGGTTATTTAAAGCCAATTTCTATTCTTTTTATATTCATTAAATTGTCATATTTTTGGATCTTTTTTGTTTTATCCTGTTCCATTTTTCTAATAATTTAATTTTATCTAAGATATGAATTCATTTATAGAATGATCACTATTCTAGTAAAATCTTGATCTAGATTTGCAGTTACTATAAACTAAAGTAAATAAGGCTTAAAGACCCTAATACTTTAGGAATTTTTATGCTCATCAGGTCATAAATAGATGTACTATGAAGAGTCAAAAAAAGGTTTTGTGTAAGAGCCCCAAAACAGAGCCACAATCTGCCTTGATTCATTGCTTTTTAGGGAAATGAACAATAAATATGATGAAAAAAACCACTGTACCAGAAACACTCTAATAAATAGATATATTTAAATTATTGTATATTTTAATTATTATTTTATAAAAAAATATTACGGTTAAATAAACCTAATTCACAGAACAAATAGGTTAACAAATAATTAGAATACATTATTAAGATAATTCAGAAGCAATATTTCCAAAGAATTTTAATAATTATTATTTATTGAAATACATATAAATTATAACTATTTAACTGACAACTCAGATTTTATAATTTAAATTATTCCATATCTATTATCTGAAGAATATATATTTTTAGTGCAACATAATTTTATCCCAGTATTTGCATCCATAATGTTTAAAAATATATAGTATTTAGATATTTCTGGATTTCAAATCTTTTATATTTATATTTGTAACAACATAGATTTTAATTTACAAACAATGTCTTCTGGTGCCCGAAAGATTGCACGAAGATACCTGGATGCATTCTTTCCTTCCAGACGATGGGCTAACTCCTCAGACTCTAATTGTACCAATGCAAAATTTGTAATGTAATTAACAATGAATGTAACATGATTTAAGATCATGATATAATTTCTTATCTCTTAATAAAATAAAAAAAAAAACAATAATGAGTATGTGAAAAAAATTAAATTATTGTTCAAAATCTTATATATTTATTAAAATTTAAAATGCCACTTACTGAACCAGAAAATGATATGATTCACTGTAATGTAATTATTGCTTGGATGCTTTTGTTTTCAAGGGGTTGTTGTGTCATCCCAATTTAACGTTTTTGTAATATGGAACATGCTAATTCACAAAAGATGTCAGCAGTATAATATGATAATGGAAAGCTTTTACTTTCAAGGAATCATTGTGCCTATCCAACATTTTAAGTGATTTCCCTTGCTTGGCATCCAGAACTTCTTTTATTAGCTTTGAGTGATTAAATATGCACATTGATAAACGGAAATTTTTAGATAGATAAAATAATGACTTACACATGGCTTTATCATATATCATACTTTGGGTAGTAAAATAAACATAGACAAAAAAATTAAAGTTATCAACATATTAACACAAATACTGAAAAAATAAAATAAAAGTAAACTGTTATATTTTATCATAAACATTTTTAAAAAGGCTTTTAAATAATGTAGGCTTGCAGAACAAAAGTTTTTCCAATACTTCATCATAAAGAAACAATGAAATAGAAAGTAGTATTCAACAAGCTTTTCAGTTTAGATGTTAAGTCCCTTTTCATCCTTTTTTTATATTTGAATTATTTCCATCCTTGCGTTGGGTTTGTTTTCATTCCTGCCTTTTTTTCATTCTTGTTTTACTGTTTAGGACGATAATTGAATACCTGATTTCTACTGTTTTTACTTCACTCTTCTGTTAAGCAAAGCTAAATGGTCATTATTGATAAATGTTGACTGGGTTGATTAAGGCTCTGTCTGAGAAAAAATTCCTAAGCTTTTTGGGGAAAAAAATTTTGAACTCAGATTATAAATATGATAGATGAATACTTCATCTTTCCACTATTAGCTTCTTTTTCTCATACACAAACATTTATATATAGGTACAAAAAAATAATAATAATTTTACATCAAGAAGTTTTTATTTAATCTTATTAATTGCTTGGTTACTTTTCTATGAAAAGGAATTATTGTTGCATTCAAAGAATAATGTTAAAAATTTAAACTATTTAAAAAAATAACAATCAATTAAGATTTTAGTTTTAAATAAATTGAAATCTTTTTTAAAAATATATGTATATAAAAAGAAATAACAAAGGTCATCTTTACAAAATAAATAATAATGTTAATGAAATATTTAACAATAGTATATATATACAGGAAATCACTGCATAATATTATAGAAAAATCTTAAAAAGGAATGGGTTAAATCAAACTGCATCAATCAAATATAATAAGATATGGATGAAAGACTAAATTAGTGTTTATCAAATTTAATAGTAAAAAAATTTAAAATACAACAATTTATAAAAAGAAAACAATAGAAATGTTTGAAATACTTCATTTCATGGCGTAAAGTTATATCAGCGTGCCTTGTTAATAATTGTTGTTCGAATTCGGAACCGATAAATACTGAAATTTTTTCAGGTCACAAATAATTTTAGGACATGCCCCATCTTTTCCCAAGCCCTTGGTCCATCGAAACTCAGATAGTCATCCAATACTGGTTGATAAATGTTATCTAGTTATTATTTGCTAAATGTTAAACATTTCAGATTAATCTGGGTTGGTCAGATACGCATCAGTGTACTGTCTATATTATGATTGATATATAATGCGACCTTACGCACTAACCTATAGTTGGTTACTTTTTATATTTTCTAATTTATATATCGTACAGAACTGCATTTAAACAAATTTATCCAAAACATCTGTTGATTAAAGTATTTAAAGTATCAGTTGGAGTAAATAATATACTTTCCCAAAAAAAATTAAAAATGTCTTTCTATTTTAAAAAGATTAATGTCAGAATTATTGAAAGTTTTGCACGAAATTTAAGTATCAAATCCTGCTATATATATATCAAGTGTGGGGATAATAAAAGCCACATGCAATACTTTCATACATTTTCTAAAGTTCAAGAACAGCAACAATAATTTTGGGAGACACAGTCCATCAAATGTCAAACACTTTTTATCAACCAAATACTATAAAAGAATCATCATTGCATTTTAATTGGTATCATTTAAATGCTAAAAGTTTAATTCAAAAGATCGTTTTGCTGTTTTTTTTTTATTTTTAAAGCGTTTTCAAAATACGATATTCTAATATTGGTACATATTATATTATTATAGATTATTAATATAAAAGTTTAGGAGGGAAAGCAATGAAAATTAATATTCATTTTGAGCTGCATAGAATAACTTTGGAAGCCGCAGTTTGTCAACGTTAATATACACAATTAAAAAATAATGCCAAAATTATAAGGAATATACCTCAAAATTTTAGAATAAATAATATTGTTAATTATATATTTTTAAAGAACATTGTAATTGTCATTTTATTTAAGCGAAAATAAGTGCAATTTGAATATTTTACCTTTATACTGTGAAATATTGGTTTGTGCAGCCAACTATCGTAGCCAAACAGTGGGTTTGAAATCTGTTTAATAAAATTCTGATTTTTTTTTTTCAGATTTTGTTTTCAAGATTATTCTTAACTAATCTAACTTGCTATTGAATATCGCCAAGGACAGACATGTTATTAACAAAAATGTCCCCCTTTTCAAAAAAATGGCTCATCTCAAAGAACTTATTTGTAGCTAACATATTGTGCAAATTCTCTATTTTGGTTATTCTCTTATAAACATCACATGTCCCTTTTACAATTAATGCTATGTTTGTGACTACTTAGCAATCGAAAGCATGCTAAGTTGACTACGCTATTATGATTAAATAAAACTGTTCTATAGATACTTTGTAATATTTATTTATTTTGTTGAATATTGATTTGTAATTTGGTAATCTAGCTATTTTTATTTAAAGGATTAGACAAAGATAAAAATTGTTCAAAATTTCATCATCCAGAAGCTGGTGAAGATCGCATTCGTTTTTATTAACGCTATGATGATATATTGAAGAGGTCCCTCTCTCTATACATGGCTTGTTTAGTTGCCTATAAAACAACAAAAATGCAAATTATGCAAATGTCATCAATATATAATGCAAATGACTAACGATTATCAAAGATTTTCTTTTAATTTCATTTTTAAAAAAAGTTTCATATACAACAAACAACGAAGTATTTTAATCCAATAAACATCACATGATCACCATTTTTTGAATGGCAATACGTATAGGGAGTTTTGCCTGTTTTAATAACAAAGTATTTTTATAGTAATTTGTTTAAAAGAACATATCAAATATGTATATTATAAGTATATACAACTAAACATCATATAACTACATAACAATATAGAGTAATATCAATTTAATTTACTACATCTATAGAAATTTCACAATGTTGCAAATGCCAATGTTTGATGAAAAAATCAATCTTTGCTGTGCTTGTTTCTATAAAACTGACATCATTAATAGCCTTGACACCAATGGCCATGTTTCATATAATGTCAACTGGTTTCAAACTGTTAATTATTCTAGTTATGACAGAAATTTATATGTTCAACATATATTTTGTCTTTCATGATGAAAAAATCAATCTTTGCTGTACATGTTTCTATAAAACTGACATCATTAATAGCCTTGACACCAGTGGCCATGTTTCATATAATGTCAACTGTTTTCAAACTGTTAATTATTCTAGTTATGACAGAAACTTATATGTTCAACATATATTTTGTCTTTCATCTACTATTTCATTTTGAAAGATTATAAAAATTTCTATAGCTGGCATAAGTTAAATTAACATATACTTGTAAAAGAGGATTTAATTAAAGTGTCATTGAAATACTGTTAAATTTCAAAATCCAATTAAATGTTGTGAAGGTATTTATAGACATTGTATTACAATGTTTGATAAAATATCAATTAGTGCCAAGGTTGATGATGATAATGTTGGTTAATAAGTCCAGCAGAAATCAGTTGACTTTTTAAATCAATCATTGCTACTTGAACTATTATAGAAATCTTTAAGGATGGCACAACTTAATTTAATAACATTAAATATTATACAAATATTATAAAGCAATGAGCCCAAATTGAAACACAAAAATGTTTTCAATCCAATTTGCCTAGAATGGATGGAAAACATTATTCTATTTCAGTTTGGGTTTGTTGCTTATAGTTAACTGAGTAGATAATAATTGCTGGAGTGATACATTAGATCAAAGATGTGGGTGCATTGTTTGCAGATCCAAGTTCATTGATGAAAGTCATAATACAGAAACTAGTCAGGAAATATTGGAAGTAGGTTCTAGACAAGGAGTTAAGTGCATATACCTTCTGGCATCTATTGATTACTATAACTAATATTAGGTGGCATTATTATGTGGAGAAACTTGCTACTATTTTAACAGTATATACAAGAAAAAGGACTTGTGGTCATGTATTCTTCTAATCATTTAATGTCAATTCTAGTCAAAGAGTACTGGTATTTATGGTATAAAAAAATCAAAGATAAAAAAATATATAAATATCAAACAGGTGTTCAGATCTGTATGACTATACAGGCAAATTAACTTGGATTGAAAACATTATTCTATTTTCAGTTTATGTTCATTGCTTTATAGTTAACTAAAGAGGTAAAAGATAGTTGCTGGAAGGATGCATTAAATATAAAGGACTAGATACATTGCTCTCAGATCCAAGACTCCTCACTGATGAAATCAATAAACTAGGGACTAGTCTGAGGATATTGGATGAGTAGACACCAGATAAAGATTTAAATACAGACACTTTCTGGTATCTATTGATTACTATAGTTTGCATTAGGTTATGTGGAGAAAGTTGCCATTATTTTAATAGCTTGTGCAAGAAGTTAAAAATGGTGATCACATGATGTTCTAATGGTTAAATTTTGATAATAAACATATCAGGTAAACATAGTAAACATTAATTTTAATCATTTATTAAACTAATTATATCCCACATATAAATTTTAAACCTCAATTAAAGATTAATATATCCATTTTTTAAATATATATAAACACATGCAACAACTCAACTCCATCTCTCTTTTCCAGGAGTAATATCTTTTTAAGATATATTTAAAATTTTCATTCCAAGACACTTTGAAACAAATGAATGAATACATCATATATACTTAAAAACCATATAAATTAATTTTTAATTGAGATTTAAAGTTTATATCTGTGCTAGTGATAACTCTTGTTTAATAAATGATTAGAGTTAATCACTGATGTAAATATAGTATATAATTGTGAATGCACTTGTTGTTTTCCAGCATTTCAAGTTTAAGCTTCATAAATATTAAAATTCTCACATTGCCTTGTTGCTTTGGAAAGCTGTTCTAATACTGTATTGATGAAGATTTATTTTAGTTTGTCTGGTATTTTAGTAAGAGTGGGTTTACTATAGTGTCTGTCATTTTTTATGTTTCTTTTTGCAATCTACTTAATTTATTTTTGATGATAACTGATATCACATGTAAGACTATCTTTTTTCATGTCACTGCCACAAAGAGTATGATCAGAAATGGTTATATCTTTTTAACCACCAACTAAAATTGGTTAAGTTTTCTTATTATTCTTTATTCTTCAATGAATTACATTTGTTTTGTTACTTTGAGTTATATTATTATTCAATTAATAGAGAATTTAATGTGTTTCTTTTTGATACAATTATTAATAGAGAACTAGTTTGAAATTTCCTCAATAGTAAATCAAAATACAGACTTAGAAAGCTCTTATTAAAAACACTCCAAATCTCAACTTGACTATATGAAAATCAAATCATGCAACCCTATTGTATAACAATTTCTGAAATTATGAAGAATATCAATGATTCTTAAAATAACCAACAAGCCCTATGTGGTTTGGTGGAGTGGGGGGATGATAGAGTAGAACTTAAGGTCCATGCTTTGCATTGAGTTTTTTTCCAATTCTAATAATATCAGACTTTCTTATAAACTCTCAAGTAATAAATAATTTGATTTTGTTTTTTTTTACTACTAAACAAATATAAGTTGTTTGTTTTTTTTTACTTAATCGGATATTGGAGCATAGATTCTAATAAAATTAACATGTTTACTTTATACAATACAATTTATAATAATTTGTTTTTCTATGATAGGTCTAAAAATTCAAAGAAAGAAGGTATAAAATTAAATCTCTCAAAGAATTTAACAATTCTATTGGCATTCCTTCAAAAAATGTATAGGGTATCTACTTCTTTAATTATATTTTTTTCATTTCAATTTTACTGCAAATAATTTATATTAATCTTTACAATTTTTTAACTAAAATTTCTACTTTTTTTTTTTTCATATGTCATAGCATCTGCCGGGACGCGAACCCACACCCATCTGCAACCAACTACTTGCTTGCATGGCGGCTGCGATACCTCTCGGCTAACAACGCAAGACAAAATTTCTACTTTTATTTCAAGTCTTAAAAAGTCTACATTGATCAAAATCTTAATATTTGATGTACTTAAAATTAAAAAAAAAAAAATTCGAAAATAATATTCCTTTAACTATAACATCATTTAGAACAGCATTAAAATAAAAGTCTGATTTTTCCGTTTGTTTACCATATTTTAATTTTCTTGGGTAACACATATAAAAAGATATTGTGTGTAGTATAATTATCAGTAATATTGTACAAATGTTTTGACTGTAGCACAGTTGCGATTATTTCTGTAAAGAAGGTTGTTTTAAAAAATACTATAGAGACACTATAAGCAGCATGTTGATCAAGATAAGAATAAATTCTATGGGGAAAAACGTGTCATTATTTTTTTAATAGGAAGTAACTTGCATATATCCATAGGTCATCACTCTTGCTGACACAATCTATTCTTTTAAAAAATCTATTTGTTTGGTTGATTTTTGGTGAATATTTTGGCATTAGAAAATCTACATTGTGACCACCATCCACAGTATGGACAGAAACCACTGATAATGATGAGTTCTATTTTGCATGTTTAACATGATCATTTGTTCTAGCACTGATGAATAATTAATCACACCCACATAAAAAGAATCACTACTTCATATAGAGTTCCATAAGCTATCTGGACTTCAAGAGGATTGTCCTTATTCAAATAAGGGTATATCCAGGCAAACATTGATACATTATTAATATTATTAATAATTACACAAGGATAGATCAAAATAAATATATAGATATGTATTACTACAATTTGATCTACAAGTGACAAAAAATTTATTGCATTGCCATCTTTGACACCATCCATTTTAAATAAACACATTACTCATTAATACTAATCACGTGTTGTCACATCATCCTTAGCTCAGATATAAACTTTAAACACCAATTAAAAATTAATACACTATTTGGGTTTTTTTTTCTTATTCAACACAAACACTTGGTAGCAATGAATCAATTTCACGTCTTTTTTTCAGTCTGTATTATCTTCTTCGAACATATGCAAAATTTTTATTCCATTACATATTGTTGAAATATAACTTTAAAGCATCTTATTTTCCTTTTCCAGATATCTTTGCTCATATTCTTCAAGAATATGTGGCCGAATGAATTTATATACATATGTATGTGAGAATGTTGATGCACAGAGTTTAAGATTTAAATTGTAAATGTTATCTAGATTTTAAATTTTATCGAATTACTTTATCGATTTTGACTATTTCAGACAGTTGGTGACCTTGTTATTCAATGATCAGAAATTAAATATCTTAGATAAGTAATTAAAATTACGTGATAAGTGAATTTTTTGAAGCACAAATATTATTAAGTGTGGTATTATGCTTGTAAATACTTACAGTTGGAAGTTTTATTTAAAAATAAAGATGTGCAACTTGTAAAAATATTTAAGAATGGTCATAACAGAACTAATATTAAATTTATTATTTATATGATCTATCAATAAATATTGCTGCATAATTAATGTTAAGGAAACAAATTAATTAAAATACCTTGATTTTCAGGTCTTTGTATCTAAAACGTAAAAGGTAAGTAATCAGTAAGCAGTTATCAAAATATAGCATCTCTCTCACTAGCGACAGAAAACCTCGTTATAATACAGTCGTATTTTTTTATTATTTTGCTTTTTTGATTAATTCAGAATGGATGGTAACCTTTATCTTATAACTAATAATAATCTAGATACTCATTTGTTGATTTCTTTTTGCTAGATGTGAGATATTTATCTCAAATGAACAATCAAACCTATTTTACCTATATACATTGCACTTTTCTGCCTAAAACTAAGACAAGGAAAAATAAATAAGTGAATAGCTTCTTTTTTATTCTTTAGGAAAATCGTTGAACAGTTTGAATATGTTAAAAGAATATATGTTTGGTTAAGGAAAAGATATAAAGATATAGACTACAAAGCTGTCTGAAAGGTAACTCTAAAAAAATAAATTCTATTACTAAGATAAATTATATGAGAACTGCAGTATCTAGAAGCAACATAATGTATTTTTAAAAAACTATAGAAGATAATCAAAAATATAAATGTTTCACTTAACTGTAATCACACATACAGCAACACAATTTGGAAATCAAGTCAAATTAGTGTTATAACTATATAAAAAAAGGCAAAATTATTTTTAGAGATAACTGCTATGATGTTAAAATTGGTTCACACAATAAATATAAACTCTCCATACAGTAGTGCTACTCAGTGCAAGCCAGAGTAATCAATGGATACAAGAAGATATAAGAATAAAATCACTATCTAGTGCCTACTCATATTTTCAGATTGTTTCTAGTGTGTGACTTTCATCAATGAGGAGCTTGAATTGAATACATTATTGCGTTTTTATTTGGGACTCAAAGCTTTATAGTTAACTAATAAGATAAAAGATGGATGATGGAGAGTTGCATTAGATCCTAAAATCTAGGTATAGTGATCTCAGATCTAAGGCTCCTCACTGATGAAAGCCGCAAGATATTGGATGAATAGGTACTAGATAGGGATTTTATGCACAAATATTCTTGCATCCATTGATTACTCTGCCTTGCACTGAGTGGTGCTACTGTACTGTATAGAGAGTTTAGCCTCTGTGTTAATAGCTTGTGTAAGCATAAAGAATGGTGATTGTGTGATGTTTTGTGGTTTAATACTAATCCTTCACAATAGGATTATGATGACTGTGGTTATTAAAGAACCAAAGAGACCAAAAATTATGGATGCTGAACTGAGTTTAGATCTATATGACTATACAAGCTAATGAGCTTGAATTGAAAACATTATTGTGTTTTCATTTTGGACTCAAAGCTTTATTGTTAGCTAATAAGATAAAAGGTGGATGTTGGGGGGTTGCATTAGATCCTAAGATCTAAATGCAGTGCTTTCAGATTCAAGGCTCCTCACTAATGAAAGCCACAAGTTAAAAACTAATCTGGGGATATTGGATTATTAGCCACTAGATAGTGATTTTATGCACAAACTGTCTTACATTTACTCTGGTTTGCACTAAGTGGACAACTGTATGGAGAGTTCAGTCTGTGTTAACAGCTTGTATAAGCATAAAGAATGATCATGTGGTGTTTAGTGGCATAATTATTTTTTTATTATTTTCTGAAAAATATCTCCAGTATGTAGTACTTATATATTTATTTATATTAAAAAAAGTATTGGGCCTATAATGTTATTCTAGATGTTTAGATTAACTGCTGTTTATTTATCACTCCTCATTATTGTCAAATGTTATCTGGTGACTAATTTTACTCTAGACTGCAGGGTTTTTTTAAAAAAATATCTGGATTGATATGTAATGACTAATACTCTACATAAAAACCCTTTGCTTTTAAATCTCCAAGCAGTCTACCAATCTATTTCAAACAACTTTTTGAAGATTTCAAGTCAGCTAAGAAGATAGTAGAGCAATGTAACAAACTGATATGTTACAGATAATAAAGTTTAGATTGTGACAAAGCAGATTGTAGTTTTTCATGCTCTATTAAACTTTTTTTTGTAAACGCACTCAAGAATGCATATTCACTAGTTTATATTAAAATTAATTTATTTGTATTGTCAATTCACTTTTTCAAAGAGGAATGTTAATTCATAAACTTATTTATAATTTTATAAAATTGTTTTTAAGGCAATAAAATCTTAATTAATTACATCCTATATATATAAAACATGTTGATAATGATTTTTACAGATGACTATTATAAAATGCAGAAATACTTTCAGTTATTTTCATAATCATTTTCAACTAGAAACATTTAAATTTGTGAAAGTAAATCTCACCATGTGATATTCCAAGATTTATGAACTTTAACATTCATACTTTGTCTATTAATTAAAGGCTTTTCATTTCTATTTATCAAAATTATCTCTTTCATTTTTATATTATTGTGGTTTATTTCTTCATGAAGAATTCTAGTATTTTCTAAAGTGAAATTAAAAGAAAAATCATGTTCCTTTGTGATCAAAGAAAACAGATGTTGTTATAACAGATTGATGTCATTTTAATTGCTTCTTGGTACTGAAGCAGTCAATCTTAGTTTAAGATTGAGCTTCATGTTTCCACCTACTAACCTGTGTTTGAACCCTATATCCCATCCCACTCCTTTTGTCATATATATATTTTATGTATATATTTGAGCTGCACTCCTAAGTTATAAAATTTTAACGTTTCACTAACAATTTTTTTAAAATTATTATTAATTCTTTTCTATTAATTATTAGTCTTTTTTATTAAAGTATTATAGGTGCAGCTCAAATATATATATATAGGAGCAAAATACTAACAAAATATTGATTTTTTGTAAATATTTTATTATACGTCATTTTTAAACTTTTTCTTTTCAAAGTATTTTTTTTTATTAAAATGTATATTTTATAAAATCCAATATGGATGATGCAACTGTTAATTGTCCAAAAATAATTAAAGGGTTCGAAACACTATTGTTTTAATCTGGGGAAGGAATTTCTAATTAAAGTTTTTACTTAAAATGGGATTAAGATTAAAGATACTTTTGTTATAAACATTTTGTCACATCTATTTCTAATCTGGAAATAGATTTGAATTTATTTTTGGACGTTATTTTACTGTTGCATCTTCAAAAACAATCGATAAAGAAAAAGTATAAAATGGCTGTATTTTGAATCACAGGGACAGATTAGATTAGCTACTATTGAGAGAACTGATTATAAACATTACTCATCATTGTGAAACTTAAAATGATGTAGTAGTAGGTCCACCATTCTTCTCAGCCCTGTTGGGTCATCATCTTCTGTGGCCCATTTTGCTGCCCAAGAGAAGTAAAAGCCCGACCTAAGAACTTTAATGCTAATAGAAGCTTGCTGCCACCGAAAAACTTGCATTTCAATTGCCATGCATGTACCATACTTTAAACTGGACTTTTAAAATTGCAAGGTAACTTTTCAAGCCATCATCTCAAACTAAATCTAGCCTAACTCATCTATCAAGATTTCTTCTAATGTATTACTTAATTTTGTTTTTGTTTTAATATGTAATTTGCTCTTAAGTAATTTCTTTAAATTTAATTCTCTCACATATGCTCTTAACTTTGGTGCGGTTATTTATTTATATGTATTTATTATATATATATCTGCTTGCTTATTATTAATATGCCAATTTCCAGCAACCTGGAGAACGTAATTTCTAAAATCCTTTTTGTCTTTCAATTAAATCCCCATTAATTAAGGTTTTAACATTCCCTTAAAACACAATGCATTATTAATCAATACGCTCGCCAGATTGTTTTTTGAGTCAACATTTTATTTATGTTTTTAGTATAAAATATATTTGTTTAACTCTGAATTTTCTATCCGGGGTGAATCCAGAATTCAAGCTAATTAACGCTTTGAAGCCTTATTTATTTTATAATGGTTATTCAATTCTGAAAAAGTGACCGATTAGTTTTTCTTATAATTGCTAGTTTTATTTTTATTTACTCTTAAAATATAAGCTTAAATATTCCAGTTACTATAAAAACCACGAAGGTGGGATTGAATTATTTTAAATAGTAGAAAAAAGATGGGAGGGGGGTAAATCTTAATGTTTTCTTTTACTAAGTAAAATCTTAACATATATTTTATTGAGGGAAATCTCTCTCCATATATATATATAACTGCATAGTATATTATTTGTCTAAGTTATAGCATTCAAGTAAGGGGCATTTATTTTAAAGCAGTAAATTATATTTCATGTCATTAGTGACATTCATCGGTACTGCGTTACTGGCATTCGGCATATCTTCGTATATATATATTATGTGCTTCTAATCTTAATCTGGGGGTTGTGACAAGTTCGAACCCATAGATTTCTTCTCAAGCCTTGTCCTGAGGATAGTTAATCTTCCCAGGATCATTTATGTCATATAAAAAGGCCTCTGGCGGTTATTCCCTAAGTCTGGCACATGCTATGCCCATCCACTTTCTTCGTACAAAAGGCCTGCATGTCGGTGATGACCACGGCATGCCTATCCACTTCATTTTCGTCCGGAAGCATTACCTTTTCCTCTTAGTCCTTGCCATTATGTCAGTACCGCCCAAACTTTGTATTATTATTATTATTATTATTATTTCTTTTGCTTATGACCTAATTTTAGTGCTGTAATATTATTAAAATTGCGCTTTGCTCAATATATATATATAAATGCCGAATATTACTAACTTTATCAATTTATAATGTTATTTCAATCTTATACAGTCCCACCATCATAACTTATGTCTGTATTTAAGAGTATCTATATGCCTTGGGGAAAATAAAGCATTCTTCTTACCAGTGCTAATTAAAAGATGTTCATTAAGTATTTTGTTATATAATCAAATATTTTCAAATGTATTTTATTTATTTTCACGACTGTAATGGCATGAAAATAGTTTGTATTATATATGTAATGAATCTCAATGCTCCCCGAAGTAATAATGTTAGTCACCATGTTTCAGAACCGTAAATCAAAGCATTAATGGCAATATTTTGTAATTCTTTGTAATAATTGATTGGAATCTTAATATTGGACTCACCAAAGGTGTGTGTTTATGTATAATATATGTTATTTAATTAATAAAAGAGCATATGAGAAATAATCACGTGAATGACAATATATAATTATCTATTGTTTGGTAGACCGCTTACTCTTTCACGCACATACTAATGTACTTAATTTATAAATGTATGTAAATAATTTGTCATTATATTAAACTATATTTTTATTGTCTAACTTATTTGAGTAGTTCAAATTCCTTTTTCTCCACTTCCATATATTGCAGCCATGCTTATATGTATTTAGTTGAGTCATAGTAATAGATGTCTCATTGTCTTCTCACGCTTTGCTAGTGGGCCGGATTAAAATTAATTCTTATCTGCCATCACTATTATGATATTTATTAGGTGTTAGATCTGGGGCTTAGATAGTGGATTCAAATCTAGGCTGGTCCCTGACCTAAATCTCGAGCTTCACTGGGTTTGAAGTACATTTTGTGAGTTCCAGCTCATGTTAGATGGATAAACATGTTTTGACCAGTACAGTACTATATCCCAATTCATCTATGTATGAAGCAACACCTTTTTTTCCTTTTTAACAAACTCATTAAGTTAAAGACTTAAATGTTTAACATTTTAAATCAATCCAAATCAGTTTTATTATATAGCAACAATGTTTTGATAATAGATCAACAACTACAAATCGACTTCAATTATACACTCGCTGTGGGTTCATTTGATTCTTTTCAAAAAGTTGATATCTTTTTACATAATGTATTACATAATAATTTAAATAATATTTACTAAGGCAATAAACCTAAAGCTCGCGGGGTTAAAAATGCGAAGGTATGGACCTCTACAGGTCTTAACCACAAGCTTACACATTGGAAGAAAATTAAATTCTGAATTCTATGAAGCTTTTAATATAATCATGAGTGAAGAACGCATTCTAAATTTAAGGTTTTGAACTCAATCTAGTTATATAATTATTTTGAAACTTTTGTTTTTAACTTGAATAAAATGAAAGAAATAAAAATGGTTGCTGTATGGATAAGTCCAATATACTGTTCCTCCTTGTCTACAGCTAATAATAGCTTATCAATGTTTTTTAACAAACAAATTTCTTCCTTCTATGGCTTGTGCTAGAGCAGCTCAATTTTATTAAAAATAAATACGATTAAATTGACTATATTTTAATATCAATAATATTAAATTAATCAGTAAAGTAAATTTATACATCTTCTAAATTGTTTTTAAAAACTGAATGCATATGAATGATTGCACAGCCTACCTTCAGTTTATAGTTGCAGGTATAATACCCAATATTTAGCTGATTGACATATATATGCAATATCAATGTAAAACATTATTAAAATATTGTCTTCATGTAAGCAAGTTGCTATCAATTAAACCAAGTAGAATAAAATAAATAAATAAATAAAATAAAAACAAAATTATATTTAAAAACAATATCTTGTAATTTATGTGCTGTAACATATGATTATATGAACTTTATACTCAACAATGAACAAATACTACAATTAGTACAAGTGAATAACTGGAAAAAGATTGTTGTAACAAATATAACAGCTAGAAAAAATGAACTTCCTTAATAATATTATTACAAAGCTTAAGGAATTTAAATTTTAAAAAAATCTCAAAATGTAACAAAAATAAAAAATAATTGAAAGGCTAAAACAAATTCTTGACTAGTTGCCACAATTAAAAAAGAATTCTTGAAAAAAAACCTTAATTTAATATAGAATGATGACATCATAATTACTTTGATTACTATGCGGTGGTGGAAGGAATGAAGCTGCAATAAACTATTAATAACTGCACAACAGATGTTTTTTTATATATTGAGCAATTTGGTCTAATTTTAAATGATGATGAATAAATTTAATGATTTGACTATAAATAATAATGAAATGATACATAATAATAAAATACATAGAAATGTGCTACATCAACTTTTAATTTATAAATTTGTGTTTTTTACATTTTTAAAAAAATATGACTTTTTTTAATATAAATGATTAAATCAGGCAAAACTCTCCATACAGTAGAAATGGTGATCATGTGATGTTTACTGGTTTAATATAAATTATTATTGTTACCTTGTTTTTTTTGTATGTATAAACTTGTTTTTGTAAATAGATCTAGTTTTAACTTTTAAGATTAATTATTTCTGTTGTTTTGAAATTTTTAAATGCTTTTGTTTAAATTACATTCTCTGTTTGTTTGTTTGTTTGTAAATTATTGTAATCACTTTTATTATTCAAGTTAGAATAAAAATTTTAAATTGATGTTTAATAGACTTAAAATTTAATAGAATTGGTTCAAATTTAGTACATCTGAAAGAAATATTTGACAATGCAATATGTCATAAAAAATTTAGGTAGGTGACTTAGTTTATTAAATATGAACCACTTGCTAGTGGCAATTTTCAATATTTAGATATCAAATTTCAAAGACATTTTTAAAACTTTAATATGTTTTAAACTAAGTGCACAAAAGGGCAATATATATAGTTTGTTTCAATTAAAGAATTTAATTGAAGTCAGAATTAAGTTTTAAAATTGGCATTTAAGATATTTAGAGAAAATAGAAATGGTTCAAATTTGAAACATTTCTTAGAAAGCACTAACTATTCAGATTTGACAATAAAATATTTTAGTTAAGATAATTAGTTTCAGAAATACAGAACAGTGGACAGATAAAATTTCAAATATTTGGACATCAAATTTAAAAGATATTCAAAAAATTTCAACAAGATTGTCAGGAAGGTACACAAGAGGTCAAAAAATTAATTAAGTCAGTACATAGTTTTTATAACAAAGGATTGAATATTGAATGTTCAGTGGAGTTATTTTAAATGGCAGCTTTTTTGGATCTTAGGAATGAAAACAAAACAAAAACTTATTTTACAGTGGTAAAAAGACAGTTGTAATGATCATTAAGTAATAAAGACATTTAAAATGAAAAAAATCATTCAATTACAAACAATGACAATATATTATAAATAATGCATTTGCATAAATAGTCACTTGCAGCAGCTATAATAGTAAACAAGAAATAAACTTTTTAAAATGGAAGAATAATTTATAGTTTTATGGAATATTTATATAAGTTACATTTAAATTTTTTTGTAGATAGCTCGAGTTAAATGCACAGATGTTCAAAATGCACAAATAATGAGTTATTAATTTATTAATAAGTATCATTTAAATATTGAAAATAAAATAAGCTTAAAGAATTTATAGAATTGAAGCAAAGATTCTAATCTTAAAACAAAACAATAAAAGAACTTTTAATCTTAAAAATAATGAAGAGAGTTTTTAACAAAAATAAAATTACAAACAGGTCCTTAGGGCAAAATGATCATTAAAAATATTACTATGAGATAGATAAGAGTCAAGAGATAGAAACAAAAAACTTGCTTTTTCTGCCCAAGATATATATACACAGACCACAGAGGAAAAATCTACTTAAGCACAGAGCCAATGAACCAATGAAATACATATATGAAATATGTCAGATGGATCTGAGCATTCCTAGATAAGATGCTTCAGGACAATAAAAAAAAAATTCAAAAGAAATAATTAATTAGATTAGAATTTTTGAATTCATTTGCCATTGCTGAAAAGAAACTTAAAGAGTTATTGTCACCATTACCAAAATGTAATTTGTTTAATCACGCATTCCTCGGTTCGGCCAGCCAATGGCAGCTTTCATCTCCATGTATCCCAGGATCGAACCACTGGAACCATCTTCATAAATTGTTGTAAATCTTCATAAATCATCATCGTCCACAAGAAATGGCCCTTATGTAAACTCAGATCTTCATTGCGAAGAAATGAGCCCAGAGAAAGAAAAGTATAAATTATAAATGATAAAAATGAACTATAAACTCTCTTTAATTTAAAATCTCCTAACTTTATTTTCCTTTAAATATGAACTATAGACTTTCTCTTCTGATCAAATCTGAACTTTATTTTTATAAACTTTGCAATTTTAAAAGTCTTATCTAAAATTTAAAATAATCTATTTAAAATATGTGTTATATTTTTTATTTATGCTTAATATAAGATATGTTTGTAATAGGGCAGGAGTTTGCAATTGCAAACATAAATTTAAAGAAAAAATCAAACATGTATCATTATTTGTGCATTATTAGATTTTAAAAATAGGTCAAATATAATGTTTGATGTAAAAATAAGTTAAATACAATGTGTGGTTTTAAAATAAATTAAATACCTTAAACTAAATATTTTTTTAAAGAATAAATTAAATTATTAAATTGACTTAAATTTAAGTTGTGTGTAGATGGCTGCTTAGACCCATTTAAGTGTATGTTAGTTTCAGGGGTTTCGATTTCAGACTATTTGTTTATGGTTGTGTAGATGCTGGTGAAGAGATATATAGATGTTTATATCAATGGAATGTGAAGCATGTTTAGCATACAGAGAAACTTTCCCAACTGAATGCATGACCCAAAAGGTAGTCATTGTGTTGCCATGTACACAGATGTATTTCCTGCGACATTGATTTCATTTAGGTCTATGGATAGGGATTATAAATCAGCAAAAGTTCCACTCTCCCTCCATATGTGATCTTTCTCTTTGATATTTTATATACATGATTCCTTCACCAGACAGACACACATTCCTGTATTGGTTGAGGATCATGTCCTTTAAATAATATCATGCTGCAGATGCACATTCCTGTCAGTGCGCTTTTATGCTAATATCTTCATATTGCATTGATTGTGTCTATATATCAGAAGAAAGTGTTGGTTTGACTTTGAACTTTTAGTCTGGATTCAAATGTTAGAAAATCTTTTAAGTGCATAGTCTAGGTAGCCTTTCTATGCTCAACATTCTAAGATTAAAAATTAAAGTTAAAAAAAGAAAGAAACTTAAAGCATTTTTTTTAGTAATTTATTTTTCAAATTTATTATATATACGTAAATAAAATCTTCTGTGTTATTAGTACTGGCAGTGATTTTTTTTTTTTTATCTTTATTAAAAATATATTTTAATAAATATATTTTAAACCTCTTCTACTCCTTGAGCTAGTGGCAAGGGTTAATGGTCAATATATAATTATAATAAAATTAAAGTTGGATCTTTAACTTGCATATCTGCCTACTATATAAATTTTTCCAGGTTAGAATGGCCTGGTGCCCTATATGGCAGATGCAGTAAGACTCCACCTTTTCCCTGACCATTATAATAGATTTGAGCATTATATATGATAGTTTTATTCGACTTTGACAGATATATATATAATTAAGTGCAATGTAAGAGGAAAATGCCACATAAAAGAACTATATATATATATTAATATACTAAATATGATATATATGTAAAAGGTATACATATTAACTTATAAGAAAAATATCTAGTGATGTATATAGATTACAATTATATATGTACACATGCTAAATATGATATATACATAAAGGGTATATATATTAACTTATAGCAAATATATATATATATATATATATGTCAACTATAAGTGTCAAGTCAATTTAAAAGATAACATAGTTTTACATTTTTATTTACTGTGTCAATACTTAATTAATTTCTGGACACCCTTCCCCCATGATTTTATTTCTAGTTAAATCTAAAAACCTCAACTGTGGTTAAATAAATAATTATAATGAAAATTGTGTTTGCACAAGACATATTTGAAGTGAATGAAAAACTATCCAATATGTTCCTAAGATCCGCTAATGAAGCAGAAATTGTGGTGATTATAAAACATTTTGAGTATCTCAATATTAGTCTGTAGTTCTATATTTGCCATGAGCAGGTCTGTGTTGCATTACATCGGTTAATTGCAAGCAATAGACTATATAGAAATGTTACGATTAATGAGGATGTGCTGATCAATGAAGAACATGTGATCAATTTCATTGCACTTAACCAGAAACAAACATTCTGACAGCATAAAAGAAGACCCTGCAAGTGAATACATGCTTATCATTAAAAATACCAGAGTTCAAATGTGGACATGAACAACTTTTCTAATAATCATACATGATTTTTTTTAAAGATTTAGAAGATTTTATAGATCATTTTGCAAAATTGAATTAATAGAGATCATCAAAGTTAAACACAAATTATAATAATCCTATGAATATGAAAATTTAATGCTTAATAATGAAAGATAACTTTTGAGATTTCACATTTAAATTCAAATAATAGAGATTAAACAAAATAGGAAGAAAAATATAATTTAATTTAATAAAAAATTATACTAATAGTCAGACTTAATTATATTCATAAAAAATATTATAGACTATGGGTACCTATCCAGACCATTAAATCACTTCTAATTAATTAAATGAAAATTAGTCCCGCCATAAATTATGAATTTATATTAGGTTTAAAACCAGAGCACTGCTGAATGCAGGGAAATCCACAGGTGAATATTCTATACCATCAGCATTACTAAGCTATATCATGACTAATTTAGTATATGAACTCTTATCTCACAAGTTATGACAAATTAATTAATTAAATAATAAGAATTTATGAGAAGAGAGACAGGAAGTTAAATTAATAAATAACAAAAAAAATATTTATTACACAAAAACATTAATTGATTAAACTACCCTACATTATTTCAATAGGTTTAATGTTATACATTCACATATACATAAAATATTAAGATATTATTACATCAAGTTATAAAATTTAAATAAATACATAAATATTATCATCTTTCAGGTGTATCATACTTAAAACAAAATTTTTATCAAAATCTGATTTAAAATCTTTTTTTATTAAGCTTAACATTTTTCTTCATTTGTTTGCTTTTGTATTATGGAGTCTATTCAGGTATTTATGACACTATAGATCTCACATAATCACTATTTCTTATGATAGCACATTACTGTTATTAAAACAGGCAAAACTGTCCATACAGTAGTGCCACTCAGTGCCAACCAGAGTAATAAATGGATGGCACTGAGTGCCACTGCTGTATGGAGAGTTTTGGCTGTTTTAATGACACTATAAATCCATCCTTAAAAATTCAGAAACATTAAATATTCAACTTCTTTAGCTGCTTCAAATTTTAAATTATTTAGATCATATTTCTTTACACAAATATTCCATGAGAGAGGACTTTCATTTAACAAGTATTTTCAAGCATAATTTTTTTAACATAGATTAAACACCGCTCAGAAATGGCAATTCAAGTTTGATCACATATCAGGATTTATCAGATAATCAATCCAGGTTACACTGTATCTATGGTAAACAATACAAAACCCATGGATTTAGCTGCTATGCATCATTATGATCATTTTATACTATTTATTTTTATTCATAATGCGACTACTGAAAAAATAAAACTTGATGTTTTTACAAACAGCTAATGATGATTGTTAAACAAAAAACAGACTCAAGATGTTGGGAAAAGCACAAGCTTTTAATAAACATTTAAATTACACTTTATTTAAACTGTCATTGTTTAAAATGAATAAATTATATTTATCACCTTTGTTATCATTTTTTAGGTAATTTAACTACTTATAATAACAAAAAAAAATACTTGTTACAATACAAAATCTTTTTTATAAACTTGATATTTTAACAAAATAAAACTTGAACCTTTTTAAAAAAAACAGATTTCATTTATTCAAACTTTGAATAATTGACTTATGATCTTTGAATATTAAATTTAGCGTCAATATAAACAAATTTCAAATCAGTGAACTAAAAGAAATCTTTTTATTTTTTTAAACTTATCTGTCTCCTCTTTTATTATTGTCATTGTAATTAAAATTGTTAGCCCAAAAGTAACCAGCATGTAATCACTCTTTTGGGTATGTAGCTTTCTTTGCAACTTATATATTGCCCTTCTATTAGGTTAGAAATAAAAGAAGTCATTTCAGATTCTTGACATTGGCTGATTTTATGTTTACACTAAGTATTAACATTATTATTTTTATAACCTGTATCAGAAAGAAATGCTACATTTAAAATTACTTTTCAATACTAAACTGAGTAAATATTAATTAAACCCTATTTTAATTTCTCAAAAATGTTGCAACCACATCATGAGTCAAATTGTGCAATATATGTTTGCTAACCAAAGATTCTTGGTTTGGGTAGCTTTTTGCAAATGTCATGAAAACTCTATCGATCATTCAATATCAACTTATAATACATAATTAATTATTCATCATTTTACTGGGAATTTTTATCAGTTACTCTATAGTGATTCCAGGATATTTTTCAAGTAGTGCTTCACCGTCAAGTTACATGGGCAGTTTGAGCATAAATACATGCCTGTAGTTTGGTTTACTTCTCCAGAGAAAAGACTTAAGAATACAACTATTTTCAATTTACAATTAGCATACATAACTATAAACCCTACATCCTATACCTTTACTCTTTCAACAATCTACTCATCATCACTAATTAAGTTCTCTTTGATAAGTTTCAAAAAGCAGGTATTGTATGTTTCCTTTTATTCCTTCATTAGCCAGTACAAAAGTATTATTGTTATATTGGTGAATAATAGTGAATGGGTCATCATCAATTTTTTTCAGGGTGACTAAGAGGATTAATAAAAATCATAACTTTATTACCCAATTAAAAAGTCTGGCTAGAGATCTTCTGTTTATTTTTTCTTAGATCTCCTGTTTTCATTAATGTATGCCTTGCTTTGGGCATGCCCTGCAAAATTTTATGTAACCTATGGCCTGCATAGAATACCTGTCTGGGAAAAAATCCATAGAATGAGCATTTTTCAAAACATCATTATCTCTTCATAGAAAATAATAATAAAACAATAAATAAAGAGGTCATTTTCTGTAAATATTTTTTTTTCTGTGAATATAATTTCATTTTTATGATAGCCATATTTATTAATTTCATAAGGTATATGATAAAAATATTTAATTGTCTTACTTTTCAACTACAGTTTTTGTGTCAAGAAATACCTTTTTGATTATGTGTTACAATCTTTTTCATAATCAATCTTGCTAATAGCTCTAAACAAGCTTTTTTTTTTTTTTATTTATGATAAATGCTACTACAAGAGAAGGCATTCAAATCATGGTCCCCATCCCCAGACCGGTTTCGACCTATGGGTCTCTTCAGTGAGGAGTTGGGACATTGGATCTAAAAAACCAACTCAAGCAAAGCATTTATCTAAAAGATAATTGTTAGAAGAAGATCTGAAACTTTTAGACATCTACATGTCTTTAAAGTCAGCTCTCCAACTGAAAAAATCATATGGGCCTGAACTTAATTCAGATACTCCATATATTAGTAGGCTTAGCTCTTTAATTTAGCCAAAGCCACAACAGCAAAATAATAATAGTAATAGTAACAAGTCAGAAGTCACATGACTTATATATAGCTTGCACTTACTAATATGTAAAGTTAAGAGCGTGCTAATAGCTCTAAACAAGCTTTTTTTTTTTTTTTATTTATGATAAATGCTACTACAAGAGAAGGCATTCAAATCATGGTCCCCATCCCCAGACCGGTTTCGACCTATGGGTCTCTTCAGTGAGGAGTTGGGACATTGGATGGGGACCATGATTTGAATGCCTTCTCTTGTAGTAGCATTTATCATAAATAAAAAAAAAAAAAGCTTGTTTAGAGCTATTAGCACGCTCTTAACTTTACATATTAGTAAGTGCAAGCTATATATAAGTCATGTGACTTCTGACTTGTTACTATTACTATTATTATTTTGCTGTTGTGGCTTTAGCTAAATTAAAGAGCTAAGCCTACTAATATATGGAGTATCTGAATTAAGTTCAGGCCCATATGATTTTTTCAGTTGGAGAGCTGACTTTAAAGACATGTAGATGTCTAAAAGTTTCAGATCTTCTTCTAACAATTATCTTTTAGATAAATGCTTTGCTTGAGTTGGTTTTTTAGATCCAATGTCCCAACTCCTCACTGAAGAGACCCATAGGTCGAAACCGGTCTGGGGATGGGGACCATGATTTGAATGCCTTCTCTTGTAGTAGCATTTATCATAAATAAAAAAAAAAAAAAGCTTGTTTAGAGCTATTAGCACGCTCTTAACTTTACATATTAGTAAGTGCAAGCTATATATAAGTCATGTGACTTCTGACTTGTTACTATTACTATAATCAATCTTTGTAACATTTAAATGTTTTCTTCACTATTTTAGCCCTTACTTCCTCACTTTGTTATAACTGTTTGACATTTGGAAGCTTTGTTGCTCCTTTAAATAGTTTATTCCTACTACATCACCAGAACATTCTGTTTCTATCTTTTCAAACTTTTCAACAATAGTAATTATTTCTAAAAGGAACTGTTCTAACACTCTATAATTTTCTGTTTTTAACCTCTTTTATTACCTCATATAGCAATCTCATGTTGCTTTCTTACTCAAATTAATTTTGCTGTATTTATGGACATGCCTCTTTGACTTTATTCTCAATCTGGGTTAAATTTGTCTTTAGTTCTTTTATAATTTCTTCCCTCATTGGTTCATATCCTCTTTTGAGACTCCAGCTTTTTAAACACTTCATTTTGTTTTCAAATTTTATAGCCACTTCTTCATTTTGATGTTCTATTTTTTCTAATATTTCTTTTTTATTATTCTCAACCTTATGGTTGTCTCTTTATTTTAACTTTCTATTTTTTTCTAATTTATGGCTGTCTCTTTGATCATCTCTTTTATTTGATTTTCAAGATTTTTAAATGTTTTCCTCATTAATGTATCAATTGCAAAGCAAGATACATAACTGACCACAAGAGTGGTTAAATGTTGGTTACTTTTGGGATAACAATTTTAAGAATTATGATAATAATAAAAGAATATACAATTAAGTTTTTAAAAAAAGAAAAGTATTTCTTTTAGTTCAGTGATTTGAAATTTGTTTGTATTGACTCTAAATTTAACATGTAAATTTCAATGGTCAATTATTCAAAATTTGAATAACTAAAATCGGATTTATTTATTTTTAAAAAAAAAAAAATTCAGGTTTTATTTTGTTAAAATGTAAAGTTCATAAAGATTTTTTAGTGTAACAAATATTTTTTTTTGTTATTGTAAGTAATAAAATTAACTAAAAAAATGATTACAAAGATGATCAATACAATTTATTTATTTTAAACAATGACAGTTTACATAAAAAATGTAATTTAAATTTTTATTAAAAGTTTGCACTTTTCCCAGTGTCTTAAGTCGGTCTTTTGTTTAAAAGTCATTTTTAGATGCTTTTAAAAACAAGTTTTCTTTTTTTCAGCAGCCACTTTATGAATAAAATAAATATTATAAAATGATCATGATAATGCATGGCAGCTAAATCCACTGTGTGTACTGTTTACCCCGGATACAATGTAATCCGAATTGATTATTTGTTTAAAGTCTGATATGTGATCAAACTTGAATTGCCATTTCTGAGTTGTGCTTAATTCTATATCAAAAAAAATTATGCTTGCAAATAATTGTTAAATGAAAGTCCTCACTTGTGGAATATCTGTGTTTTTAGAGAGGTGAAGAAATATGATCTAAATAATTTAAATTTTGAAGTAGCTAAAGAAGTTGAAAATATGTTTTTAAATTTTCAAGAATAAATTCATAGCATTTTAAATACTGGAATAGACTCCATAATACAAAAATGAGCAAAGAAGAAAAATGTTAAGATTAGCAAAAAATGATTTTAAACCAGAGACTTTGATAAAATTTTTGTTTTAAATGTGATCTACCTAAAGGATGATAATATTATTTATTTAAATTTTATAACTTAATGTAATAATATTTTAACATTTTATATATGTCTTAATATATAACATTAAGCCAATTGAAATAATGTAGGGTAATTTAATCAATGAATGTCATTTTATAATAAATATTTTTTTTGGTTATTTATTAATCTATTCTCCTGTCTTTCTTCTCTTAAATTATTTCCATTTAAATGTAATAAATTAATTTGTAATAGTTTGCAAGATAAGAGTTCATATTCTACTAAATTAGTCATAAGTAATTTATTTATTGAGCTCACAGAAGTTTCCAAATCAAGATGCTTCAGATTCACCTATATAAGTGGACATTTAGGTTAAAGATAAGATGGTCATTCTTATCTTTATAAAAGTTGCTATCTTGTGTCGTGGTTTTGAAGATTCCTCTGTTGGCAAAATGTGCTTATTACAAATTTTAAAGCACATTGAATACAGGTTAAAGCCTGTTTAAAGTAAATTAGTCATAATATAGTTTAATAATGCTGGTGGTGTAGAATATTCTCCTGTCAATTTTCTAGTATTGGATGGTACTCTGGTTTTAAACCTAATATAAATTCATAATCCATTGAAGATCTCATTTCCTTTCAGTTAATTAGCAGCAATTTAATGGGCTGGAAAGGTGACCATAGTCTATAATATTTTTATGAACCATTAGTATAATTTTTGATTAAATTATATTATATTATTTCTTCTGTTTCTAATCACGACTCAATCCTTTTTTCTTTTCAAAAATATACAGTACATATAGCCATATAATTCTATAAATAAAAATCACTTCTTTTCTTGTCAAAAACTTAATTTGATGTATATATATATCCACTTATTTCCAACGTTTATTATTTCTCCTATCTTGTTTTATTTCTGTTATTTAGATTCAAGTGTGAAATCTCAAAAATTATCTTTTATTATGAAGCATTAACTTTTCATAGGATTATTATAATTTGTGTTTAACATTGATGATTTCTTTATTCAAATGGTAGGATTATTGCAATAGAAATGAATTTCTTAAGAAAAAGACGGTTCCAAAATCTCTAAAGACTAAAAAAAAATAAAATAATTGTTTCTTCAACTACTGTTAAATATTTTAGATTTAACTTGAAATAATGGGAAAGAGGGAGAGTCCACAAATTGATTAAATCACATCTTATTTTCTATAACAAGCGATTGACTTAATTAATTTCTGGAAACCCCCCCCCCCATGCATTTATTTAAAGTTACTTCTAAAAACCCCAATAGTGATTAAAAAAACAATTACTTTGTTTCCTTTTTAATGCATGGTAAATAAAAGCATTTAATATTAAAAAAAAATTTATCTCTATTATAATATTTATAAACAAGGAAAAAAACTTGATTATTTCTATAAATAGTTCTGAAAAAGTTTAACAGAAAAATCATTGCCACCTAAGAGTTGGCCAAGTTAGAATTTTATATTGTTAATAGGAGAAGAAAATTTAAAAAAAGATGAAGAGAAAATTCAATTATTATTTTACAATAGGGTTGTTCAAATAAGTTTGGATGTCAGTATTCTTGTCAAGCAAATGTATTGATGCATTTGGTTTTTATTTGATATTTGGCTTAATCTTTTGGATAAGTTGCAAAAATTTCTCTTTTATTTCTGTAAATAATCTTAATACTAGTCACTCTACAGAATTATTTAAATTGAAAGTTTCAATTACATTCCCAGAACAGGTCACAGTTATCTAATGAAGAATAGAGAAGCAGATAAAAGACAAAGAACTTTACATTCTTACAAATGATAAACGTCTCAGCAAATAAATTACACATTGAAAATTTGAACTGACAAATATAAAAGATGAACAATTAACTATTTAATCTTTATAGAATTTATTTAATGTAAGAAACAAATTTCTCATTGATTAGAAACCCCAAGTAAGATATGCAATCTTAATTTTACTTTTTTAAGTATGATTATCTTAAGTAATTTTATTATAAAAATAAATACTACTAAGTTATCAAAAAACGAAAAATAAATACTCCTATATCTGGATAGAATTTTAACCATAGGTCTTGTTTAGTTTTACTATTATTAAAAGTCTTACATCGTAATCTAATGATTAAGCTAATTATATCAATATTAGTATTGGGATTATATTAAGGTTTTTTAATGGTATTTTGTTAATTCCAATTCTTATTTAAGAAGTGAGTATAATTTATATTCACAAGTTGTAATGCAAGTAATAAACTTATAAATCATTTTATTAGTTAGCTGTTTACATATTACTAAATCAATAATTTTTATATTTGCTGGATATATATATATTTTTTTTTTTAAATTGTTGGGATAATGGTGAGACCTTGATCTGTGGTAATTACTGCATAAAAATATATAAATATCTCAGATTTTATTTGTTTGAGTGTATAATATTGCATTTATAGTAATAATGGATAACAGTAATGAAATGCCAGTTAGTGGTAATTTTGATTTGGGGAATTAGATAGAAAAAATTGGTAAGGAACTATTCTAAAAAAATTATTCTATGAGGTTATTTTATGGAAAAGTACTTTATGAGAGTTATTTTATGAAAATGTTGAGATAATAAAAACTAGATATTATTTGAATTGAAATTTTAAAATTCTACAAGGCAAACTATTTTAAAAATGAATAGTGAGAATAAGAATTTAAAGGCAGGAATGTCTAATTCTGTCAGTAAAGATATTATGAGTAAATATAGAGAAGAAATGAATTCTTTTAGGGAAAATGTGAATAAATATAGTATGAAAATAAACTCTATTTTAAAGGATAGTAAAATTTTTAGAATCGATGTAGAAGAAAATAGTAGAATTTTTAGAGAAGAAGAAAATAAATCTTATAGAGAAAAACTTTGTAAACCTATTGATTTAGTTCATAAAAATGTTGAAGATGATAAGTCATCTGTTGAGATAGTTAGTCAAGATGTTAAAATAGTAGATTCTAATTTGAAAAATAAATTAGAGGAGAATAATAAATCACAAAATATTGAATTTAAAAATAGAGAAATTGAATCTAAGCCATCAGTTGAGATAATTGATAAGGATATAGCAAATCAGAAAGTATCTTTCAAAGTAATTGATAAATTTGTTAAAGTAACTAGTACAGATTTGAAAAAGCGTAAAGAACCTATTAGTTTAATTAGTAAAAGTATGGCAGAAAATAGACAATTTGTTAAAATAATAAGAAAAGCAAATCCACAAGTAATTAAAATAGTTAATGAAGATATTAACTTATGTAGTAGTTTGGCAGAAGAAAACAAAGATTCTGTTAAATTAGTTAATAAGGATGTAAATGATGCTGTATCATTTGATAAGATAGCAGAAGATGATTTAAGAATAGACAATTTTTTTATTAAATTAACTAGTGATGAAACCCAGTTATCTGTTGAAAAAATTAGTACAGATAGTGAGTTAATTCATGAAGAAATAGAGATTCAAAAGAAATCTGTTGAATTGGTTACTAAAGAACTAGAAGCAAATATACCATCTGTTGAGTTGATAGATAATAGGGAAAAAGATAAACCAGTGATAGATTTAGTAAATGAGAAAAATTTTAAAAATGAAGAATTAATTAGAAAAATTCTTGAATCGGTTGATGAAAAGATGAAAAAGCGTAAAGAATCTATTGAAATGATTAGGAAAGACATAGATGTGAATGTGGAGATACAAAAGAAAGATCATAGTTGTGTTTATATTAATGCATACTTGTTAAGCACAAATATGTCTTTATCTATTTAATATATATATACTTATTGCAAGTATATATGTATATATTTTTTTTTGTATTTGGGTTTGTATTTAAAACATTGATACTATCTAAAATTAAACCATAATATAAAAATAAAGGATGTACTATTTGTTTTATAAGTAATGCCTTTGTAATTTATTTGAAAGAGTATTAATATTTTATTCTTATTTTTCTTTTAGTGCCAGAGTCATTATGAAATTAACTGAATTCACAATTTAATAGAGGATAACTTCGTATTTCACTTATTATTTAGTCTTTAAGTTACTTACACATATTATTATTCACTGATATGTTTAGATATACATAAATTTACTTATGTATATTAATATAAATAATAATAATAAAGGGAATTCTATTAAATCCAATATACACATCCAATAAGTAGCTATCCAACAATCTAAATTTCAGTTTTTTGAACTCATGAACTTCTTGGTTTTTATATATAAAAAAAATCTCAGCTATCACCATAACTTCAACAAATTTCTCTAAAAAAATATATAGAGAGAGTAACAACTGAGATCACTAGCTAACATTTATTTATATTTAATGATAATAAATATTCTACACATATACAATATTGAAATGTGGAAATTTCATATCAAATTCAATATAACCTCGAAATATTTAAAATACAATAAAATGTTCACATGCCTTAAAAATAACTAATTCAATAATATTGTGAGACAACTTTCTCACTCAAGATAATGGTAGTTAGATATAAAATGATTAAATTGATGCCTATAAATTTACTGGACCTTAAAACTTAATACCATTTCATATACATAAAAAAAAAAATCAACTTCACTAATTATTTACTCTAGTGCCCAAAACATTATCTACTAAAAATTGTACTAGTGCAATTTATTATCAACGAACATTCACTAATTGAACTTCATGTTTAAAGGTCACTTATAATGGAAAATAAAATATTGATAAGTTTGTTTTTCAAACCCTAATTGATAATCAATGTAATAGATTATTTGTCAACAACAATAATCAATTAACCAAGCCCCTAAGTTTGGTGCTATATTTTTATGTTATATACTCATCCATTCCTCTAAAGATCTGACAGCCAAAAGAATGATTAGCATTTCACAATTTTGAGACAGATAAAAGAATTCAATCACTGCTCTTAAAGTATACAATGCTCCATGAACACTCAGATGATCATCACATTTCAGTCTCTTTAAGCTACTACAACCCATAATAGTTTTCTACAAACACTATTACACTGCCCTGCTTACATATAAGTCTTAGGGGCTATTATTTATAAAATATTTCCTTGCTCATCTTTGGGAGTCTTAGAGGCAAATATTATACATATATCAAAAAGAACTATACCTTACTCTCTCTGGAGTCTTAGAGGTAAAATCATGGCAGGACTACTGTTAACTGCTTCATGATAAATAGTAACAAACATCAAAATTTGGGTTGGAGCAGTGAATGAGATCAATCAGTCACAAGTGACATGAATACATCACACCCTCAAGACAATGACAAAAATTCCCCATCCATCATCAATACTTGCAATAGAACCAACCAAACTCCAACAATCAAATATCCAATCTAACCTTCAAAATTATAGATTTTCTACAACACACATTTTCCAAATATGGACTAAATTATTACTCTATAATTTAATGCCATCAATATAATTTTTAAATTGAAATTAAGCTGTTTCATGACTGTATTTATCTCTTATCATAAAAAAAACAAATGCAATAACAGTAATCATCACCATCTAAACATAGGTCAAAATATTTCTATATATATAAAAAAAAAAATTACACAAAAATGCTTATCTTTCTTTAAACTATACATCTCACATCAATATATATACTACAAATCTCTTAGGTATGTGGTGTATTTCAAGCCCTAATTAGCTTATTTTGTGCCATCTATTAGAATTTTGAGAAATAAATAGATATTAGATGTTTTTAAATCCATGTCAAGCATTACATTTCCAAGTACACAGATCATTTTCTGGGTTATGGCTTTTATTATTTATTGCACCTGGTTTTTTGGATTTGATGTACCTTTCATCTAGAAGCCATCCTTTACTCATTTTTATTCACATTTTAGTTCAAATTAATTTCCTTACATAGTTATGTAGTTCTAACATCTACTCAGTAATCAAATATTTAGGTATCATCCATTTTTATAGCAACTACAGACATTTTTAATTCTTGGCCAATATTTAGTATAAAACAAATAGACTTTACTCATGTAAAGTATTATATAAGCTGGAAGTCATGTGATTATATAAATGATCACTATAATCTTATATTTTCAGTTGAGTTTAGCTAACATATACTGTTACTGAAATATTATGTGTATAAGAGTACACAAATGGTTGGTGGCCTTTTACATATTAACAGACAATATAACATTTGTTGTGGGAACAGAGTATATTGATTTTTGAATTATAAAATAAATTGCTGATATTTTAAAAAAAAATAGCTAGACCATTAGCACCACTATATATGATGATACAGGTCAATTATTTTTATTTCAGAAAACTGACAAACCAATATAAAGTTTTATAATAATAGAACTACAATACTTGTCATTTACATATGAAACTTTACATAAAATTGGCTTCCTAGTGAGACAAAATTTAGCCATAATTTCCCATTCATACATATTTTTTGTGATATCCCAAATGTAAATAATATATATGTTATACAGAAAAGCAGTCTCAAACATTAATAATAGTGATTCACTTGTCATGCCTAAAAAAGGGTTTGAATACAGACTGAATAACCTGGACAATTTTTAAAAGGCTTGAATGCTTTTTCCTCCAGATAATCAGATCATAGATAATACACTTAACTTTCCAATATTGGTCAGTAAATGAATATTTACCTATTTTTATGTAAAATAATAATGAAGAACTGTTTTCATCTTCTCCAACATGCAATTGAGAAGATTGGTAAATTATGATTTGTCATTCATTGTTCTTGCCATCCAATGCACTATGGCTTCTGCTTTCTCAGAGTCCGGAATCTTTCAAAACACTATATTCAGAGAAATCTGTTAACCACCTTATCTTCTCTTTTCATTCTCCATCCTAAGTTTTTCCCATATTCTTCTCTATTCTGTTCTGTCCCATTTCCACAAAATTATCTTTGTCCACTCTATGACTTTTATATCTAACCACTCCCTTATCATTGCTCAAACTCAGCATAAAAACCAAGAACCCACTTTCTGTATAATCACTTTGTTTATATTTATTCTCCCACAACTTAATTATTTGTACCTTTCTGCTTGTAAGCATTTACATTCAATTAACAAATACCTAATATTTTCTATGCCTTTTGTGTGCATATTCCCATGATGCTCGAACTATAAACAGTAAACTACTTTCCTTCCTATTATCATAAATTAACTCACACCCAATATTCTGTTTACTTTTTTCTTTTTTTCCATATGTCATAGCATCCGCGGGGACGCGAACTCACAATCGTCTGCAACCAGCTACTTGCTTGCAAGGTGGCTGCGATGACCTCTCGGTTAACAACGCTTGACTTAAACTATTTTTACTCTCCATACTAGTTCTCCATCTCTCCAACTCCCTATTTTTTTTATTAATGCATCTATTCTTCTATCCCATTCCTTACCACTATAACACTCAACAATTCTCCTAACACAATCATCCTACCTTTTATATAAGTACACTATCCTTGCATGAGAAAGTATGGGAGAGGCATTTGCGACTATTTAAAGTAATTTCATCTTTTTACGTAATATAATTACGATTAAAAAAAAACATTTCATAATTAAATTTACAATATGCTATATCTACGTAAATTAGCACCAGTAAAAAGTATTTTATCTATAGAAAAAAATTACTTTATCTTTGACAATTTGTTAATATCATTATTTAAAAATATATATATTAATCATGATATGATAATATATTATTAATAAAAGATCACTATCTAAAAGTTCAAATTTCACCTTTAACTTTTATGAGTAGGCATAATAGTTTAATATAATCTTTTGTCTATTATTAATTTTAAAAGCGAGTTTACAATTTGATTCTGATTGGTTGATTCAATCTTATATGTGTAAATCATATCACTTTCTGCATATCTAAATAATAAGCATGCCGGACAATCTTATGAACGATTTCATAACTATTGTGTATAATTTTAAAATGATAGACTTGAATTACTTTTATAATTACGAATCATTGTTTATAGTCCTAGCTTTGATTTTGGCAATAATTACATATTTCGGCAATAAAATAAGGAAAAGAAAATCTCCACCGTGTCCATGGTTTTTCCCATTTATTGGAACTTTGCCATGGTTAGAAAATCGCCCACATTTAACTTTCTCGAAGCTGTCAAGAAAATATGGAAATATTTTTCAGGTAAATATTTAAAATATGCTTTTTTATATTTTAACTTTATCATATTATATATGCATTTTATAAAACAATTTCTAATTAAATTAATAACTGCGAAGTATAAAATTCAATGCACCCTATTTTAAATATTAGACTCAAACCTGTGAAAATAGTAGTGTAGGCAGTAAATAATGTTTTATTTTACTTCCTTAATTTATCCTTTTGTTAAGCTAAAGTAACGATTCTTAATTTTTTTTTTTTTTAAAAAAAAACCTTGTACTTACTTTATTTCCGGTTATCAGAAATATTTATAAACAAATACACGCATTTATACGCAAATAATATTTTACTTAAAAGCTTCTGACAATTTTTTGCAAACTAAACGTACACAGACTGCTGTACTCTCTCTACAGACCTTCTGTTTAAAACAAAATCTATTTATATAACATATCTGAGATAGTAGAATGCTCGTTTTTAATTGACAAGTAGTGCCTATAAAAATATTCAAGTAAAATAAACAATAAAAAGTGAACATATCAAAGAATACAGTCAGTTTAAACTGTATGGTGGCAAGCTGAGTGTTGCAAAAGTAAAAATAATAAGGGTGTGAAATACAGTCAGTTTAAACTGTATGGTGGCAAGCTGAGTGTTGCAAAAGTAAAAATAATAAGGGTGTGAAATACAGTCAGTTTAAACTGTATGGTGGCAAGCTGAGTGTTGCAAAAGTAAAAATAATAAGGGTGTGACAATTAATGGCAAACGTACTTTAAAAGAAGTTTTTTATTGCTGAGTTATATTTTGTATTGAGTAGTTGCTTTATGCGCTTTATCCTAAGAAAGGTAGGTAAAACAGATTTTAGATACGGTATTTTATTTCAGGATAAAATCTCCAGCACCTCTGAGAGAGACATCTTTGAGAAGAAAGTATTACTCTTTAGGCTTTTCAATTGACTACCGGTTAAGATAAGAGCTATTTTCATTTTTTAAATTTTATTTTAGGTACATAGTCTTAAGGTTATAGCCTTAATACATATATATTACTTTATCTGAAAAATAAATTTCTAAGACTTGAAAAAACATTCAAGTTTATTCAACTCAGGTTCAAGCTCATATTTTATGCATGACAGAAATATGCACTGTGTATCATTGTGCACACATGTTCATATTTATTAATTAAAATATGTTTTTGAAATTAAATGCAAATCATTATCAACCGTTTCGATATGGAGATATCTCCAAGATTATTTTTTGTTATTCATAACTTCGTTTCTCCCCATCACTCCAGAATCTTCTTCATTTTATCCATTCACTTCACATGTTTGTTTGTTTTTTCTGGATTTTTTGTAGTTTTTTATAATCAGTTTATGATTTCAACTATCCATTATTGCTATCTCTTTTAAATCAAGCCCAACTCCATTTTAGCATCAATTCTTTCAATAAAATCTCTCTGCAGTTTGCTTTCTCACCCATGCATTTTACTTTTGGCTCTCCTTTCTGTTCCAATATACATTTCCCCATACTTTGATGCATAGTCTAAAGTCTTTGTATTGATTTTCTATTAAGATTTAGCTGCACTTAGAAAATATTAATAAAACATTAAAAATCTCTCTTTTCTAGAACTTAGACATTATGTCTATCAAAAGCATTTAAACTCAAATTTAATTTTATGATTAATTTTATTATTTGTTTGTGTTAATAATGAAATCAGAGTATGTGTAGTTGTTAACTTAGGTTAAGCTGTTATCATAAGTTTCTACACTTCTTTTGAAAAATCACTGAATATCATTTAATTTTTTACCATTTATCTTTATTCCTATTTTCTTGCTTTTATCTGATAATTCTTATAACATTTTTTGAAACTATGAAGAATTATTGGCAAAAAAAAAACCAAATCATCTACAAAATCTGGATGACTAAGTGATTTCCATTTATTTTTATAATCCTTTAAATAATTTTGTTTAAACCTGATAATAATGAAATCAGTCAGTCCTATATCCTTATTAGGGTTATAATTCTCGTTGTCATGTAATTTAGACACTAATTGTTATATTTTAGTAAATAGTCTTCAACTATGGCTTACCAAAGCTTTAATGACTGCAAAAATGTTTATAGAATTCAATACTTTTAATAATCTACATATCAAAAATACCAAGCAACTCATTGTTTTTTTTATAACTTTTGTTAACGCTTGGATATGATCTATAGAGTTATAACTACCTTAAATCCAATTGTTATTTTGTTAATTTGACTTCCAAAATTTTTTGTAAATGAGTTGTGATGATCTTAGTAAAACTCTTTTATTGAAATAATAGAAAATTGATGTCTTTACTTTCTGATATCTTTCTCTTTTTTTCTGAAATATTAAAACCACTATTGTATTTTTTTTAATTAGAACTATGCCTTTCTTATTTAGATATTTAGTATATAGCTTTCCCAACAATTTTTTTTAATTTCTGCATTTTCTTCTGTAAAATATATGTACTAGTATTTCATCACTTTTTAGAGCTTTCCTACTCAGCATTATTTAATTGCCTATCTCACTGTCAAGCTAGTGGGATTTCAGAAGTTACTTACAGGCTACTTTACTTTCTTATATTTTATTACTATAGAGTTTTTTAATAAATTTTGAAAAGTCTCTAATAGAAATGTAATACTTTATATGTAATTATAAAAATACTTCTAAGCAATATTATGTATAACCTTAGTGCACTTTGGATGCAGAATATTTTTTTTCAAGGGAAAGAGGATACAATTCTTATAACATTTTTTTGTAGAACACTTTTTTCAGGGGGCAAATATTAAAATATATTTAATACTGTATTGTTTGGCTTTAAAAAGAGTACTCTGCATTGGAAATACATTAAGATTATATTCAATACTGTTGATATTTGCTCTGTTTAAAAATTAATTACATATAATGTATACAGTCTTTGTAAAACTACTTTACACTTACATTGATATCACTACTTTTTAATAATAATACCACCTTTTTATTAAAAAAACTACTTATCTTCCAATACCAAAATTTTTGTTTATACCTTTTTCTACATGTTTCTTTGTTATTTTAGAATTATAATTTATTTTGCCATTATTCACTTCTTTAATTCTTTACTTGCCATTTTGCAAAAAAATATTCTTTTAAATATATAATTTTTGTATTTTTTTTTCTTTTGTCTCCGTTAAAAATTTAATAATGAAGTGTTGTATTTTTTTACCTATTATTAGTGACCAATAGACATCAGTTATCATTCTATTGGTTTCATTTAAATTTAAATGTTGTTGTTTTTTCCCCAAAATATTGTCAATATTTAAAAAAGATTTGCAAATTCTAGTTTAAATTCATTGGAGGGATTTTAAAGTCTGAGTATTTCAATTACTAATGTAAATATAATATAATAAAATAATTTTAACAAAGCATTTTTACTACTTAATTCTCTATAAATTTTTATCATCCAAGTGATACTCTAAATTTATTTTTTAACACTGAGTTCTTTTGTTAGCCTATTGTCATTTAAATAAACTTATTTAGATACTGCTTTATTATTTTGGGTACTTTGGTATTAGAGCTGCAACATGAAGTATGTATTAGACCTACTGCACTTGTTCACATTCATATCAATCTGCTGATAACTTTGTAATACTGGGATCTGAACAAAATAACATGTACCCAGATCTTGTACACAACTTTTTTGGTAAAAAAAAATGTGTACATGGATCTTGTACATGATATTTATTATTAAAACTTTATGATTCTGAAGCAATTAACTTATTTAAAAGTTATTTTAATATTAAGGGTGTATGGGAAGTGGAATTGTGGGTAATATTTAGTTTAAACATGTTAGTTTGTAGTTCTTTACACTTGAGAAGTTTGCTTATAGCAATGTAATCATTGGTAGTGTTTTAAAGTTTGTTTCCTTGGTTAGTCTGGTTGAGTTGTGAATTTGGGAAAATTTTGATCATTTACTGACTAATTTAGTTTTATGCTTTTAATGTTTACATTTTAATGAAATTCTTTGCAATTAAGGTAGTGTTGCTGATATGAGATAAAAGTTTATATTTTATTATATATATATATAATTATATTAAGTTTAGTTTAGACAATATACATGTATTTAATATATATATATATTGTAACGATATATAAATATGTCGTTACATTAATTTAAAATAAAAACTTAAAAGTTCGCAAATAAAAGTAAAAAACTAAACGCTAAAATTAAAATGTTTGTTATACGTATATACATTCGCACAGATGCTAAACTTTAAAAATATTTTTTTCATAAACAAAAAAAAAAAGTATTTGAACGTATTTTTTTTAAATAAAAAAATACAAGATTGAAATATAAAAATATTTTAATAAAAAAATAACGTAAGTTAAAATAAAAACAGGTATTAATTAATTCCTGTAATCTGTAAATGGAAATGATTGTTTATTAATTATCTAAAAGCTGTGTAATTAAAAAGTCAGATGAAAAGTTAGATAAGAGAAGAAAGAGATTTTAGCTTGACCAATGGAAGCACTAAGCCTTGGCTCGGACCCTAACGAAAGTGATAGATTAGTGACGTTTTGTTCATTGAATCCTTGTGGATAATATAAAAAGGGAAATACAGTTTTTTTCTGGGAGTTCCAGCGTTGTGTGTTTGAGAGATGTGGTATGACGCACATACCACACTCTCTATAAAAAAAAAAAAAATGAAAAGACTGTGATACCTTGAACCAGCTATTGCCATCTCCAGAACATTACCTTCCAACGGAGGCGTCAGGGAATTGAAAGCAGAGGCCTGGACTCTTCTACCATAAGCTATATGAAATGAACAATTGTTAAAATCAATTAAGAACTTTCGTCAAGTTTTACAAATTGATAAACAAGCCAACTGAAATGTTAAAACGGACTCTTATCTGACTTTTGTAAGTTTTTAAATCAAATTAATAATGTTTAATTTTATATGTTTTCCGATTGATAAACATCATTTCCATTTTTTTTTCTTATTGTAAAGATTATTTAAATGTATGAAATTTAAGTTGTTTATAGACGCTTGCATGGATTCGTTTGCGGTTAATTATATTTTGGTTTTCATATTTGATCAAAATATATAGACATTCGATAAATAATGATACCTTACGGTGAGTATCTAAAATGTATTTATTCGGATGTCTTTTAAGTTATTGGTGACAACGCAAGTATCTTATGGTGAATACTATTGGGTTACTTATAAGTTTCCCTCTGCGATTGTCGGTATCAATAATTTTGTATTTTGATCGTTTATGTTTATTTTGAAATGTTTTTGACCGTGGAATCTATGTAATCGATCTATACCCAACATTTTTAAACAAATCTGTGCGAACGTATTTAAATGTTAAAATTAAGTCGGGCGTGAATGGCTATATAGTTTTGTAAAGTTGTATTAAGGGAGGGTAATCTTAGGTTATTCATTTCGTAGTTGAATTGGTTCAATGGATTGGATATATTTGTGTAATTAGTAGATGTAGTATGAGGTCCGCTACGGGCAGGATTATAGATATACGCCACACACCCTCTGTTTGCCTATGGATGGGTTTGTAAGTCGGCAGAAGACCGCAGTCCATTCCTATGGAGTTTTTTGTTTATTGTTCTACTTGCCAACAGATGTCACATTCCTGTTGGTGGAGAGTCAATGTCTTCTCTATTTCTACTTATTGTTCAGATGTACATTCCTGACAATATAGTATTTTGTGTTGTCGTATCATGCTACATTGAATACATGAATGTATCAGATGGATTGGCGCCAATTTGGTTGCGAAATTTGTTGCCTAAGGTTAAATCAGGGAAGAATATTTTCTTTTCAAATGCAGATCTATGTAGTCTATTCATACTTGACTATCTAAATAATAATTAAACTCATTGAAACTTAGTTAAATGTAAAATTAAAAGTCAATATAAAAATCTAAAATGTTAAACTTATTCCTCAAAATTTAAATATTATTTTATATGTGCGTAAATAAATATTTTTATGTGTTAATTTCTGGCAGTGGCTTTTACTCTTTGATATTTAAGATCTTCCGATTAAGATATAGATTTTTATCTCTGCGTCTCCGCTGAGCTAGTGACTTGGGCTAACGATCGGAATATTTAAATAAAGTGGAATCTTAACAGCGCGTATCTGCCTACTTTATAAATTTTTCTAGGCTCAAATGCCTAGATGGCGCCCTTGTAGTGCAGATATTGTTTTTGCGGTTAGATTCGATCTTCACTTTCATTCCGATTGGTACAAACTAATAAAAAATTAAAAAAAAAAAAAAAAAAAAAAAAAAGAATTTACTTAGTGTTAGTAATTACGTTACACAAATTTGTTATATATGAAATTTCAAAAGGACAAAACTTTTTTTTTTAAAAGACAAAACAGTAATTACAAATATAATGATAAAAAAAATGTTGACTGTTGATTCCCTACTACCAGCTAAATTTCTGCCCCCTCCCTTCCAAGTTTCATTTCTCCTACCTTTAAGTATTATTTAGGCAAGTTAAACGATTAGATTTTAAACAAGACTTTTTTTAAAAAAAAAATTATGATTTATATTTATTAATTACGTTTTATTTATTACTTTTTATTCCTCGTATTTCTCTCTACATATGCGCAATTTTTCTTACTGGCAGTACCTTTAAGACAAAATTTCAAAGTGTAACTCCACGTCAATACAACAAATCTATTTATACTATTTCAGAAAAAAAATTTACGGGCATGATTCACTTTTAAAATTCTCAGGGCACTCGTGTTTATTAAAGATCGGCCCAAGTTGGGTAGCCAGTTTGTACCAATCGGAATGAAAGTGAAGATCGAATCTAACCGCAAAAACAATATCTGCACTACAAGGGCGCCATCTAGGCATTTGAGCCTAGAAAAATTTATAAAGTAGGCAGATACGCGCTGTTAAGATTCCACTTTATTTAAATATTCCGATCGTTAGCCCAAGTCACTAGCTCAGTGGAGACGCAGAGATAAAAATCTATATCTTAATTTATATCTTAAATATCAAAGAGTAAAAGCCACTGCCAGAAATTAACATATAAAAATATTTATTTACGCACATATAAAATAATATTTAAATTTTGAGGAATAAGTTTAACATTTTAGATTTTTATATTGACTTTTAATTTTACATTTAACTAAGTTTCAAAAATGAGTTTAATTTTTATTTAGATAGTCAAGTATGAATAGACTACATAGATCTGCATTTGAAAAGAAAATATTCTTCCCTGATTTAACCTTAGGCAACAAATTTCGCAACCAAATTGGCACCAATCCATCTGATACATTCATGTATTCAATGTAGCATGATACGACAACACAAAATACTATATTGTCAGGAATGTACATCTGAACAATAAGTAGAAATAGAGAAGACATTGACTCTCCACCAACAGGAATGTGACATCTGTTGGCAAGTAGAACAATAAACAAAAAACTCCATAGGAATGGACTGCGGTCTTCTGCCGACTTACAAACCCATCCATAGGCAAACAGAGGGTGTGTGGCGTATATCTATAATCCTGCCCGTAGCGGACCTCATACTACATCTACTAATTACACAAATATATCCAATCCATTGAACCAATTCAACTACGAAATGAATAACCTAAGATTACCCTCCCTTAATACAACTTTACAAAACTATATAGCCATTCACGCCCGACTTAATTTTAACATTTAAATACGTTCGCACAGATTTGTTTAAAAATGTTGGGTATAGATCGATTACATAGATTCCACGGTCAAAAACATTTCAAAATAAACATAAACGATCAAAATACAAAATTATTGATACCGACAATCGCAGAGGGAAACTTATAAGTAACCCAATAGTATTCACCATAAGATACTTGCGTTGTCACCAATAACTTAAAAGACATCCGAATAAATACATTTTAGATACTCACCATAAGGTATCATTATTTATCGAATGTCTATATATTTTGATCAAATATGAAAACCAAAATATAATTAACCGCAAACGAATCCATGCAAGCGTCTATAAACAACTTAAATTTCATACATTTAAATAATCTTTACAATAAGAAAAAAAAATGGAAATGATGTTTATCAATCGGAAAACATATAAAATTAAACATTATTAATTTGATTTAAAAACTTACAAAAGTCAGATAAGAGTCCGTTTTAACATTTCAGTTGGCTTGTTTATCAATTTGTAAAACTTGACGAAAGTTCTTAATTGATTTTAACAATTGTTCATTTCATATAGCTTATGGTAGAAGAGTCCAGGCCTCTGCTTTCAATTCTCGCGACGCCTCCGTTGGAAGGTAATGTTCTGGAGATGGCAATAGCTGGTTCAAGGTATCACAGTCTTTTCATTTTTTTTTTTATAGAGAGTGTGGTATGTGCGTCATACCACATCTCTCAAACACACAACGCTGGAACTCCTTGAAAAAACTGTATTTCCCTTTTTATATTATCCACAAGGATTCAATGAACAAAACGTCACTAATCTATCACTTTCGTTAGGGTCCGAGCCAAGGCTTAGTGCTTCCATTGGTCAAGCTAAAATCTCTTTCTTCTCTTATCTAACTTTTCATCTGACTTTTTAATTACACAGCTTTTAGATAATTAATAAACAATCATTTCCATTTACAGATTACAGGAATTAATTAATACCTGTTTTTATTTTAACTTACGTTATTTTTTTATTAAAATATTTTTATATTTCAATCTTGTATTTTTTTATTTAAAAAAATACGTTCAAATACTTTTTTTTTTTTGTTTATGAAAAAAATATTTTTAAAGTTTAGCATCTGTGCGAATGTATATACGTATAACAAACATTTTAATTTTAGCGTTTAGTTTTTTACTTTTATTTGCGAACTTTTAAGTTTTTATTTTAAATTAATGTAACGACATATTTATATATCGTTACAATATATATATATATATATATATGTATCTACAATGAATATATGGTTCAAGAGCACCATATTCTGCAATTACATATGCAATCATTTAGTAATAAATGATCAAATTAATTTTAAAAGGAAAGAGATGTGATAATAATGAAATAAATTATAATATGTTTTAAGGAGTTTTTTTTGAGACGCAAACTTGAAAAAGTAAAGTGTTGCATCATCTTGTCATGTAAAAAATAAAAGAAAGTTTAGTATTAAATTGTGAGTAGAAAGAGGGAAAATTAATTCTAGTAATAAGTTAAAACTAACTCTTTTTTTATAAATTTAAATTTTAAAAAAAAATTAAAAATGAAACTGAACTAAAAATATAATTTGTAAAAAGAAAAAACTTTTAAATGTAAATTCACTTAAAGATTACTTGGCTGATAAAGAAAAGAAAAAATAACTCCCATTGCATTAAAGAAACAAGAAATTGGATTAAAACAGAATACAAAATTAATTAAGGAAATATACAATTAATTTAACCAGATCAAATAATGATAAATAGAAACAATATGAAAGGAGCATATAAAAAGATTGAGAGATTCATTCATTCATATTATTTTATTATATATTTATTATCATTATTATTGCTAGATGCAGCAAAATTATCATTCAGCATTACTGTCTTATAAAAACTTTAAAAGAAAAGATGGTGAAAAGCCAGAAGCATTTCCAGCATGTGATTGCATCTACCTATATTCACTGAAGGTTAACCTAGCAGCATACAGTGCTAAACAACAACCAAAATGTGTGGCTCACCTTCAGTCCCAGTCTTTAGTACCATCAAATGCTTTCCACCTGGAAGTTATGTCCACTTTATGATCTGTGAACAATGAAAAATTTCTCCTTCATTGAACAGTGAAAAATCAGTTAGAAGCCAAACCATTGATGGAAAGAAAAAGGCAAACAGGTTGGTAATCAACAAATGAGGAACAAGAAAGAAACTGTATTCATAAGAGTATAATGTATCTGAAAAGAAAATCCTAGATAAATATAATTTGTATTATCCCATTTTAAAGATTTGAACAGTTATGTGCATGAAAGACTTTAATGAACTTTAATAACTACAGCCACAGTAATCTTTAATGTTGCTTTCATAAATTTTTATTATATTATATTTTAAATGTGTGTGTATATGTAAATTTTTATTATAATGAGTTTAATTATGAGTGTGTGTAAATACATTATTTGTTTGCATAATTGTTGTCTGATCGATTATTCCTCTTATCACTCCATCACTAATAGGTTAAGTTATAGTTAATTGTAAGTATTGGACAAGTGTGTTAAATATTTTCCCTCACAATTGAGAAAAGGAGCTAACTTGGGAATATATCAAGTGCTAGATTGTATATCTGTCATCTGGGCATACTGACTATATAACCTGTGGTTAGCTGGTGCCTGAGGTTAAGCCTCAAAACAAATGAAGTGTTTTGGATGGTAGGGGTTTGAATCTAGCAGCCAAGGAGTGCTATAGCCTGGAAATGTGATCGTAGGTAATACATTGCATAGCCTCGTTCTGGTTATAGATACCATTGGTGTTTCATCGACCTGTGGTATTATACTTCTCTGCTTGAAGGGCTGGTCTGTTGCAATAGTGAAAGTACAGTCAGAGTTAAGATAGAAATTTTAAATTACATAATCAGAGTGATTTTCTCCCACCCAATTCAATATATATATATAAGTATAGAGGATTTGAACTCAGATTTTCAAGCACTCTTCAACTATCCACACTATCTCATACAACTGATACACATGGCCACATGGGATTTGAGTTTTCATCATCAGATTTTCAATGATATGGATGGCTGAAAAGTTGGAGGTTGCAGTGGATTGAAGCCTGTCCATTAAAGTATGAAGATTTGCTATCTTAATATAAACTGAGCATTGATTATATATATGTGTGAGAGATGATAATCTGGACCAACTGATGAGTGCTGGTTTAGCATGAAATACGTATATTGGTGATTGTTAATTTTTTCTACACGTGTGTGGTTATGTGTATCAGTTGTATGAGATAGTGTGGATAGTTGAAGGGTGCTTGAAAATCTGAGTTCAAATCCTCTACTTACAATTAAGCTCCCAGGTTTGTGAAGAGTGCCTGGTTTTCATATATATATATATTGAGATGCTTTGATGAGTCTCAAATTATAATAATATAGCATGGGCTAGCTTTGGAATTGCTATATATTGGCAAATTTTTATAGCCTCTGGTCTATAACATTGTGGCCAAGCCCATATTCTCTTTTTAACTTGGGTTCCTAATGCCTCTCTTTTTTTATCACTTATGGTTCTTATTATTTTCAGTAGACTTGTCATCTGGACACACACATGAGTTTTAGTAGTGTGCATATATTTTAAGATTAAGACTAAATATAAAGCTTTTAAATGCTTACATAGAATGTATATACACATATATCATAAGAACCATTATTAAAATCTTATTTCAGTATTTTATAAATGAGTCAAAAGGGAAAAGATAAATTAACTGTCAAGGCTTTTTGAAAATCAAGGTACTCAATTAAACCATTCATAAATGAAGTTTATTCCTGGGTATTCTTTGTTTTCTATTATTTTCTTTATTTTTTTTTAATCGTGTATTAATAAACTTTATTATTGTCAAGCATTGTTAGCCAAGAGGTCATCGCAGCTGCCTTGCAAGCAAGTAGTTGGTTGCAGACGGTTGTGGGTTCGCGTCCTGGCCGATGCTATGATATATGATAAACTTTGTTATTATTCGTTTATTTAAATTTGCTAGTGTTTAATGTCTATTATCTGTCAAGCAGTTGTTTATTAGTTGAGACTCTCCTGTTCTGAGGTGAGCTACTCTAATAATTATTCATTAATGAATTCAGGTAGTTCAATCACATATATCCTGACCTCCAAATAAATTTTTCAGGCTATATAGAGATCTGGTGGTGCCCATGAAGGTTGAAATTTATGTGTAGTGACCAGTTTAATATATATGTATATATGAATGAAGAACCAAGTAAACATACTTTTATTTAAACAAATTAAAATTATCCTTCATAAGTATATTGTTTTTATTTTGTTTATTGTTTACTTTAACCTTTTCCTTTTGGCAATGATATATATTTCTTGTATACTAAACAAACACATACATTGTGAAAACATGAAAAATTTATTTTAAAAAATTTATTATTCATAAGTAATGTCTATCACATCAAAAACACAATATTTATTATGTGAAGCAAAAATTTATAATCCACTTATTTATTTTATATAAACACACACAAAAAAAATTAATAATTTACAGTTCAAAATCTTCTAGATATTCTGATGAAAATTCCCCAATATATTCTATTGTGTAAATAGACATTATATATGTAATCCATATTTATTCCAAATTATTCACATTTCATTAAAATTATTCATTTTGATATCATGTCTTATTTTTAGTTTAATGAAGTATTTCATAACTAATATTTTACAGCATTTAGTACTGCTTTATTTGTGTCATAGCAATAGCAGTTTTTTCAAAATATCCTTATAAAGTCATATAACTATTTATTACAATGAGTTGATTTCTATCTGATGTTATTTTAATGAGATTCTCAAAAGACTTGAAGTTATTTGAGCAGACATTTTACGGATTTATCCCATAATGTTTATTTTAAACTTTAAGTAAAATGATGTGATATATATTATACCAGAATAGTTTGAAGGCACCAAGGTTTCATTCATTTGAACATAAAGGCCTTTAACACTTGAACACAAATCTTTAGTTATTCCCTACACATCTACTATTTTTCTGAGATCATTGTGTTCTATTCATACCATGTCAGGTGAGGTTTACTGGATGCCTTACCTCTTTTCAACTGGTTTTCTTTCTGCCTACTTGTATGCCAGAGACTCTACAAACTATGTTCTCTCTTTTTAGTCTTGGAGTGTTCCTGGATAACTAGCATCTAAGGATCCTAACATATCTGTCACTTCCTCTGTGATGTATTGGTCAGCTGCTATAAGATCATGTTCAACCTGCCTAGGCAGTTTTCTCCTAACAATCCTGATAATTTGTTTACTGACAAAGGAAAGGCAGTCAGTACCTTCAGTGTTGCAACTTGACTCCAAAAAAAACTGGGTATCACTACCTTTATTGGGGCCATATTTGTCTTGAATAATATGATACTTAAGGCTCTCCTGTTGTCTTCACTCCAAAACCCTTTTAACAACATGCATTTGAAGTCCCCATATATCTTTGGTTTTTGAAAGAGGATCTCCACCAGCATTTGGCTGAGGCATGTGAGTTGTTACTAGAAATAACAAGTTTTTCCCTTTCATTCAATCTACTCAGAGAGAATAGCTCCTCTAACCCATTTAAATACTCCATGGGATTTTTCTCATATTCATCCTAAATACTTTGAGCTGTCTGTACCTAGCTATGTTAATGTTTCCTTCTTTCATTTTATCATTTCCCTCATCTTCCATCTACCTAGGGATATCCCTTGCTAAGAATGAGATGGTTTCCCAGTTTTCGTCACCTTCCAGGTTATTGTTAAACTCCACTTCGCTTCCTCCATGTGTAATTTCTTGTCCTGCCTCTTGACTAGTCAGTAACTTTAGCAGCTGTAATTTCTGTCAACCTTTTTTGTGTCATGACTAATATTTTGCTATATAAATCCTGTTCTTGACTTTGTAAGTATTTTTTCACCTCATTCATTATAGCTTTCTTTTGACTAATTTTGCTTGATATTTCCCATCTCTTCCTGTCTAAGTTGATCAACATTAACATGCAATCTTTCATACTCTCTATTCTACTTTGATTTTCCTTTATTTCTTTCTGTACTTTCTTCATTTAATACTCCACTTTGATCAGTTTTTTATCTATTCCTTTGTATTTGGTCTTCAACCGATTTTGTACATCTGTTACCTCTATCTTAATAACATTAACTTCCACTTTTAAAGTTTCTTTAAAGCTATAATTGACCCTTTTTCTTACATCACATATTTCTCCCAATTTAATACAGTCCTCTTGTGAGCTTTTTATCTTAGTTTCTAATTCTTTGAATTTGTTGTCCAATTTTTCTTGTGTCTTTTCAAACGTGTTTGCCAATTCATTAAATCTGGTATCACATCTTTCATCAAATTCTCTAATTTTGGTTCTCAAATCCATTTTAAAATCTTCTAATTATTCACTCAAAACTTTGAAATTGTCTTTAAGTTTGTTCTTAAATTATCCTAACTGTCCATAAAATTTATTATTCAATTCTTTGTATTGACTATCTATTTTTCACACATTTCTCTGTATTGACTTTCCAGCTTATTGGATTGATTATCTAGTTTATTGGATTGACTCTCTCGATTATTGGATTGACTATCTAAATTTTTATTCATTTCTCTGTATTCAGTCTCTAGCTTATTGGATTGACTATCTAGCTTTTTGTTTAACTGATCAAAAATGATGCTGAGCATATTTTATTCACTAACCTCTGACTCTTCCATTGTCTCTTCACTATACCTATCTATCCCTAAATCCAAAATACTAATATATTATTTTAACAATTATATATTTGATATTTTGTTATTCAGGCCTTCTGATCCCCAGAACCCACAAATCTATACTCCCAAAAGCCCATCCTATGCTATTTGTTGTCCCAGATATCATTACCCCACATTCCATCACTATGCGCTCTTATAACCTTTAAATTCTTCCCCTTTTGTCTATAGATATATATATTTCTAAGTTAAAACATTGATTTTGTTTCAAAAAAAAATTAACAGTGAAAACAATTTTTTGTTATTATTAAATCAAACCATTGGTGTTTTATTCTTGATGCTATGATTAAAATAAATGACCCAGAATTGATTGATTTGTACAAATAGTTAATGTTTCACTCCTAAATAAATTAAAATAAGAAGTTTTGTGATTTATAAATAAACATATAAGCAGTTTAATTTCAATATCTGATTCATATTTTATTCCAATATTACAAAATAGTGATTATATCCCAAAACAATTAATTATGATAGAATTGATTATAGAATTACTAAACATTTAATAACTAATAATAATATGAGAAATTAAATGGAAAGCATCACACATTTTTTAATTATGATATTTAAATGTTATTTTACTTAGCATAAATAATTGTCCCTTTGTAACATTCATATAATTAATAAACAAAATAAAAATGCATATACACACCCATCTTGACAATAATATGATAATGTATATATCCCATAATTAATTTGTATCCATTCATAGCTCTGCCTAATTTCTACCCCTACTGAATTGTTACTGAAAAAAAATCTCTCATTACTATTATCATTTCATACTCCCTTTTAACTTTTATTTTAGGTCTGTCCAACACAGACATGCATCCATACGCACACACCCCATTTAAGTTTTACCCCCCCCCCATGAATATTTTAAAACTAATTATATCAAGATACATCAATATATATATATATGGGTGCAAATAAATATATATAATACTATTGATAAAACAATTGAAAATAAAAATAATAAAAATAGCATATTAATAATATAATATTTAGTGATAACAAGACCCTTAATTTCTAATATCTTATTTGATATTGTAGGAGAGAGAGAGAAAAGAAATTAAAATGAAAATGTCAATAGTTATTAACAAAATTTTGTTGCATATTGTCAATTGCTTGGGTTCCTGCATTTGTTTTAAAAATAATAAAAATAAATATAATTTTATAAATTTAAACATAAAATATATTTAAAAACCACATGAAATAGACATTCTTTTATAGTGAACCATATTAAAATAGGTATGGTTCATGGGTATATTGGCATTTGGTAATATTTAAAAAAAGAGCTTTAAAAAAAAAGTAAAATTTAAAGATCATTAATAGAGACAATTTAGTTTTTTTTTTTAGTTAGTATAATTTATTTTTAAATACATGCAATGAAAGATATTTGTTGATATTATCTGTTTAATTAAAAATAAATGTTAAAAATGGAAAGAATGTAGACACATGCCAATTATTTATCCAGATAAACAAAGAAGTACAAATGCAGAGTAATTCATAAAAAAAGAAGACTTGAAAACTAAAAAGAAAATGTATAAGATTATCAACTTACACATTCTGATGATGACAATAATATGAGCAGAAGCTTCAAAACTAATCGAGAGTATAAAAAAAAGAATACAGTTTTGATCTGGGTCTTGTTGTCTTGTTCTTTCAGCTGGAGGTTCCTGTGAGAGTCCTGGGTAGTGAAATGCATCTGCCCAGGAATACTACTCACCTACTGAATGAGGGCTTCGTGCAGGAATTGGAATGAAGAATTGTGGACATTGTCTTTCATAATGAAGAGGTCACCCCAAAAGAGCTTTCAAGTACAGTCTTAAAACAGACCAGGAACACAAAAATGTTAACAAAAGAAATCAGTTAACTTCCAATGAGCTTGGGATCCCAAGAAGAATCTACAACAAACTTACCAGTAAATTAAGATTATTCATACCCTAATTTGTGACAAAAAAATGTTTGCAAACTAATGTTAACTATAAGTTTGTAATACTGATAGTGACATTAACTTTTATTATTCAAGTAACTTTCTAGAAGAAACTTAAGAAGAGAAGAACTATGGGAATTAATCATTTTAATTATTTGATTAACATTATTGTCTGGTTTAGTGTGTATGTTCTTTCCAATTTTATTTAATAATTTATCTTTCAAATATTTTAATTTATTATAATAAAATATTTATCTTTAATATCAACTTTTCATTGTGTGTTATTAATGTTAGTTTATTTGAATTTATTATGTATAAATTGCCTTTGCCAACATGCTTGTTTAAGCCCACGGAAAATTCCAAAAGAAAAATTCATATAAAAATTTCAAGTGACAAGAAATGTTATCCCGATCTTACTTTTATTTATTAGTTACTAATTGGGATGCGATGCGATGGATCAATGCATTCTTGTATAGAATGATTCCACCAACAATTTAAATCGTAATAATTATTAGGCTTGTTAATCAGGAAATATAGCTATGTTCTTGAGATATCTGGACTCGTAAATGATCTTTTTTTTTCATAGCTCGATTAACTTGCACTTTCTAGTGCATAAAAAAAGGCCCAAATCCAACCATGAATGTTAAATTTGACTATGAATAATACAACAGTAACATTTTGATATACTATAATCAATATTTTAAATACCTATTTTAAAGACGTTAAATATTTTAAAATAATATATTGATACCTAAACTTTGATGCCTTTTGAATTACTCCATAACATCTAAAATATATATGCATGCATATCTTCCTTTTAAGAATAATTTAATATCCTATTTGGTTATGTTTAAAACTTATTTTTAAAATATATGCAATAAATAAAATGTCAATAAATAAATTTATCTATATGTACTTTGCTGTAATATTGACATCATATAAAAATATGTATATACTTTTATTAATATATTTCTAACATAATATATGTTATTACTTTTATATCATCGTAAAAAAAAATATTAATCTTAAAATTGTACCATGAGATGAAATAAAAATAATAAATTTTGATACATCACTTGTTAAAAATATGTACTGTACAGCCATTTTATATTATGATGCATTATTAAGAACACCATTTAATAATAAGATAAATTATTTTAATTATCTTTAAATTAATTTATATAATCATAGAATTAAAATAAAAGAAAGTAGCTATCAAAATTTTTATGTAGGTAATGTTACAAAGTTTAATTCATGTTAGAATGCTACAATATATTTTTGTGTTTTTAGCATATCTCCTTCTTTTTACATTGCTTGAAATCTTTTATTTTAAAATTCAAAAACTATATTTTTGAAACAAGATAAAATAATTTTGCAATGGTTATAGTTATTTTGTTAAAAATAGAGTATATTTTTTATCATGATGTAAGCATTGTTTATATAAAGAGCCCCTAATGATCACTAATTTATCTTTCATTCTCTGAATTAAACATTTGAATTTAGGTTGCGTAAGACTTTAAATTTTTTTTAAATTCCAAACAGACTTATTTAGCTTAAACAAAATCGGTCGTAAATAAATCTCTAGATATTCTTGATTAAAGGATAGAAGAAAAATGAGAAGTCAACTGCGAAATATCAATTATAATAGACTTTCTTTACTAAAAGAATTACTGACCCTGCTTTTAGATTTTTAATATTTAATAAGAGTTTTTTCAACATTTCCAAATCTTTTTCAAGACTTTATTTAAATTTGTAGATTACTCAAATGCTCTCTATTAGCTTATATATTTAAAGGAGATATAACATAAATTTCAAATTATGAATTATGACAACACAAAATTCATATAATCCGTTTCAAAAGAATTCTGCTTATGTTATGTTAAGCCCCAATATCATTAACTACAAATCAAATTAGACTTAGATCTTCTATAAACTAAACAACTTTCATTTTATTTCAAAATGTAAAACATGAAACAAACATTAAATACAATGTTCTTTATACTTAACAAGCATATATGCAGTTATATTTTAGGTAGAAATTATAATGCTTTCGTTTTTAAAAACTTATCTATTAAAGTATAAATATCAATAACTTATGCTTTTTATTGAGCTATATCTGTTAGCAAGCACTGTTGGCAAATATGATCATCCTAACATTAAAATAAGAAAGTGACGGAATTAAAATAAAGAACAAAGGTATTAGCATATGCTTAATGCAAAACAAATAAAAAGAGTAATTTACCTATAATTTAAAAATAAATACTAGCAGAAAATTATGAAATTAAGTTTAAATTTTATATTGGTCTCCAAAAACTTATTTAATTAAACATCTTTTAAGATGCTATTGTAATACCATAAAAAAAGAAGTATGTTTATGTTATAGTTTTCATTTGTTTTTGAAATCATAGAACAAACTTAACCTGGAAGATATAATAAATATTTAAAAAAAAGTAAGATCCACATATATAAGATTTGATAAAACTTGTTTTTATTTTAATATTTAATTTTTCCTTAGATCCCTAATTTGAATTACATTCTTTACTACTCATAGTTTATTTATATCAAACCAGAAGTGAAAGTAATTTAATTTAATATAGAAATAGTAATAATGTATTGTTAACTGCTTTGGAATCCATCTGATATCCAAATATCAAAATATTGAATCAAACACAAGTTTCATCTACTTGGTTATCAGAATGTATTTCTAACTTTCCCTAAACTGAAAATCGATCAATTAACATTTAGTTCTTGAATCAACTCAAATAAAAAATATTTCATTAGTGTTATTTAGAGCTAATTGTTTTGCTGATAATTTTTTAAGATCTAAATTTCTTATAATATTTGCAATAAAGACCCATTATTTTTATGGAACACAAAATACTCTGGAAATTTCTTGATTTTACCATAAATTGAAGCTGTGCATGTTACGAGAACTATGATTTGAAAAATCAAAATTGCAAGATTTATATTCACTTATTAAGAAACTTTAGCTGGAAGCATGAGAAATTTTGAAAAATCAAAATTGCAAGATTTATATTCACTTATTAAGAAACTTTAGCTGGAAGCATGAGAAATTGCATTATAAGCTAAATTACAATTCCTTTATTATATATATAATGAGCATGTACAGTTGATAATATATAATAAAATAATGAAATAATATATATATTTTATTTTATTAATTGATAAGCCAGGCTTTCAGTGCAGAGTCATTATCATCATTGTCAACTATTGCAGAATGAAAGTCTCTTCGGGTTCAATCTATCTTCTCCAATCTCTAGCCTCTCTTTTCCACATCACCCGTACTTACTTTTTTATTTCATCCATCCATCTCATATGTAGTATCTTTCCTGGTCTTTTACAATCTCACTTGTCAATCTATTATTATCTCTTCTAGCAGTATGCCAGCCCAACTTCAATCTTTTAATCCTTTCAATGTTATTAATAATAATTGATTGCTCTCTTATCCATATATTGCATTTTCAATCTATTCTTGTTACTCATAACATGCACTCTACATACTTTATGTAGTCTGAAGTCTCAATATTGCTTTTCTATTAAGTGTTCAAGACTCAGATCCATAAATAAGAACTGGTAAAACACATTTGTTAAAAATCTTCCTTTTCAAATACATAGGCATACAGTATTTCCTTTTAGTATCAAGTTATTTCTACCAAAAGCACTCCAAACAAGTTTAATTGTATGATTAATTTCATCTATTATGTTTCTATCTGTAGTTATAATCTGACCAAGGTATTTGTAGTTGCTATTTTTTTCTAACTTATCATTATCAATCTTTATTTTCAACTTTTGAGAAAATCCATTGAATATTACATGTCTTTTTAAGGTTTACCTTTAGTCCTACTTTCATTTGTTAACTCTTGCAGCATTTCTTGAAGCTCTGAAGGATTATTTTCAAAAACAACTACATCTGCAAAACCTAAATGACTTAAAATAATCTCCATTTTTTTTACTCCTTTAGCTTCCCATTTTAATCCACTAAATATTTCTTGCAGCACTGTGCAAAAAGTTTTGGAGATATAGTGTCACCATCTGACATGGCTTCTTAATGTTAATCTTCCTAGTATCATTATGTAATCTAATTATTGCTGTTGCATTTTTGTAAATATTCTTCAGAATATGACAATATCCTGGATCTATACTTTGATGATCCAATGTTTTAATCATGAATGTGTATAGAATCAATTGTACAAATCCAAAGCATAATGGCAACTATATTCATGGGTGCTTTCTATAACTTCTCTTCATGCTTAATATGATCCATTGTGCTAAAAACCACATTTAAATCGAGCTTGTTCTTTTGCTTGGTTGAAATCCAAAGTTTTTGTAAATGAATTGTAATTATCTTGGTAAAGATTTTAAATAAAACTGATTAAAGACTAATAGGTCTGTAATTTCTAATATCTTCTTTAGCAACTTTTTTAAATATTAATATTAATGCTGCATTCTTCCAATCATCTGGTACATCTTTATCATTTAGACCTTTGATATATAACTTTGTGGAAAAATTTTCTATTTCTTCACCTGCTACTGTTAAAATATCAATTATAATTCCATCATTACCTGGCGCTTTGCCTTTTTCATAAATTTAATTGCATATCTCACTTCTTCATTTAAAATCCTGAGCAATTCAGAAGATATGGTAGTTATAGAAGATACTTTGTTCTTTATTACTATATAATTCTTGATAGAACTCTTCTACCGATTTTATAATGTCATCTGTCTTTAGTGATGGTCCATCTTTTTTGTTATTGCAGATATGTTTCTTAACAATACACTCTTAAGACTTGTATTCTCTCTTATAGCTTTACTTGCTTGTTCAAAATTATATTTTCTTATATCATTGTCAATTCTTTTTCACACAGTTTTATAAAATTTGAGATATTTAATCCGTCTTAATGCATCATTTTTGTATATTTTCATATTCCTTATTTTTTTCATAAATTGTCATCTCAGTCAAAAAAAATTTGGATCAATTGCTGCTTTTTTGTACCAACTATCCATTTTGCAGTTTTAAAAAGGTATCAGATATTTTCCTTATTAATTTTATTGAAATCTGAATCATATTCAAGATCTGCTAATATTTGTAAATGATTTGCAAGTTCTAATTTAAATTTACTAGAATGTTTCTGATGATTACGAATATTAACTGTGAATATTATTTTTCTCAATACTGTTTGTCTCTTTAGTTTTGCATTAACATGTATGTTTGATGATCACTTCCTGTGCTGAATTTATTAAGAACATTACAATCTTGAAATATGTATTTTCTGTTATTCAAAATATGATTTAATTCTGTTGTATCTTCATTTGGACACTTCCATGTCCATGTCTTTTTAACATTTAAAAAAAAAACTATAAAGTTTTTCTTCAAACTCCATAAGTCTATGTTCTTGCTCATTTCTATTATTATAACCTAATTTATCTGCAGCACTTTCATTTTTTTATTATTAATCAATTCTAGCATTAAAATTTTCCATAACAATTTTAAAATGTTTTTTGGTCTGATGAAAAGTCTTTTATGCATCCATATTAAAATCCTTTACTACTTCATCACTATAAGAACTTGTTAGAGCATAAACCTGAATTATCTGCATTTGGTATCTGCTGTTAAGTTAAATATCTAATCTTGCCACTCTGTCCAATGCACCATTAATCTCCACAATGTTGTTCTTCCACTTTTTAGTATCTTTGTAGTAGAGTGTATGTCCACTTTTTAAATCATTTGTCTTTTCACCTTTTCTCCTAATTTCTAAAGTTCAATAACATCCCATGAGACAGTTCTTCAAATTTCTTGCAATCTTACTTCACTTGAAAGTGATCTGCAGTTATAAGTACCTGAATAAAAGGTCATCACTAAATGGTAGTGTGTGTCCACAATCAGATATTTTTAGCACCTCCACCTTTGACCCCAAACTGCTGCCTTGGCTGGTGACTTTACAACCTTTTGAGAATAAGAGCCATGATTTATTTTTGTCTGTTATGATAATAAATATATATTTTTAAAAAAAATTTTTTTTCATTCACACACACATTCATTCTGCCTTGGCAGGCAACTGAGAAGAAAGATCATGGTGTTTCTCAATCTTAAATTCAGATGTAAAAATCCAATAAACTCACCATGCTGGCTAATGCATATTAGTGAGCAGCCCATCCATGTTCATATAATATGTGAATAATCACTTAGTATTAACATCTGCAATGACAAGAATATATAGAGTGGGCATAAGGAATTTGCTCTTCTCAGTTTCTTTAATGTCTCCAAGAGGAATCAAAGGGTCTCTTTTCAAACACATTTCTGCAGCCTGATATAGAGTATCTGTGTCAAAGCACTTCTGAACTAAAGTTAACAAGGATATTGACATTTTCACTTGCAGATAAATTAAACTGGCTTCTGATTTTAATAAATTTGCATATTTGCCTATGTGAGTATATGTATATGAATCAGTCAGGTAATTAACTAGGTTGTTAAATTAAATGACCTATGTTTAGTAAGAGAACTGCTATTGGCTGTCAAATTTATTGTATTTTTGAAGTTGATTGTGTGCCAGGCCTCCTTGATTTGTTTTTTGTTTTTGTTTTTGAGGCAGACAACCCTATCAACAGCAGATTTAAAAGAATGGCCAGTGTTTATTTTATGGTCAATAAATACTATGTCATAATCACTGCTGAATTTGGTTTTGTTATATAAATGAACATGTTGACTAACTCTTCATTTTAAGTTTGCATTTGTTTTTCCATAATATCCGATATTACAAAATTGGCACTTTAGAACATACATCAGTTGAGCCTTATTGTCATTAATGATCTTACCTTTGTAATTATTAATGAGTCTGTTAAATGACAAGGGGAATTTAAAACCAACATTGAAATCTTTGTTTAAGATAGGTACTAATTTTGTATGAATTTTAGGAATATAAAGCATGTCAATCCCAGGTTTAAGATTAGGTAAATTATGAAATTTGTGTCCATCATTAAATCTTTTTAGTTGTTTGTCAAATATGACAGCAGAATATCTGATTTTAATTAAATATTTTGTGGTGTACAAAATGATATGCCCTCAGGCTAACTGTGGAGCAGTATACTACGGTGAGACCCAGACCACTATGAACAATAGAGTAGCTCAACACAAATACTTATACAAAAGAGTATTAAACAGAAATGAGGGCAGCTCAGTATTTGTGTACCACCAAAAAGAGGCTAATCATGAATTTGAACCTGCATGTGCTGAAATAGTTTCCACTGAGAGAAATGACATCAAAAGGAAGGTGAAAGAAGCATGGTATATAGCAAGAGACTTGAAGGCAATAAACAGGAAGGATACATGCTTTTCTATATCAAAGAGATGGACAATATAAATGAGCTTGCATAGATTTGCATAAATTATTAGATTTGGAGGCTATGAATATGGAGTCGAATGCTCTGAAAGCGCTTAGCCTTAAGAAATATTAGCGTAATTTTTTATGAATTTAATTTCACTATATACATCAAGCGTATTAAATCTTACTTAAATATTTTTTATAATATTCTAGATTGTATCTTGCATCAGCTTGAGCTTCTAAATAAAAAGGCTTTAAAGCCCACCATTTTATATTGGAAAGGAACCTTGGATTGTAGGTGCAAATAACTTCTGACACTACAACATTTAACAATCATTGAGTAATCACTTGTATAGATCTGTCTTGTCAGTTTCATATTGAAATATTTAATAGAGTGGCAATCATCTTCCTCCTCTATTGTTCATTTGTTTTCAGGAAACTGTTTTAAATTGCCAAACATTTCACTAATCGGCTCAAAGGAGCACATATAAAAACATCATTCATGTATCTTGTAAATATCACATCCTTATAAAAATTTAAGAAAGGCTGGATAAGATCTTTATAGATTTTGGCTACTGCAAGACTGCAAATCATGCTGCTAACATATAAGCCTAAGGATGATATTGTAGTCATTGTAAAAGTTTTAGTCTTAAAGGTGGTGGCAAATTGCCATTAATCCATCAGAATACATCCTTAATAAACTGGGTCCTCTTCTCACTAATTGTGCTGCACTTTTATAGGTCTTGTGTGATATTAATTGACCAAATTCTTCTATTGATAGATTCATATATCTCAATCACATCAAAAGAAGCCATTTTAAATTCATTGTGAATCTTTATTTTAATAGTATTGATAAAGTCAAAAGATGACTTAATAGTTAAAATTCTGAAACTGAATTCAGATTGCATTTAATCTGTAATCATTTTGACAGCATGGTTATAATATGCTTTACCAAAGTTAATCATTAGTCTTAGTGGGTAATTCTTCTTATGAAGTTTATATTGGAAAAGTCTGTGGAGTAATAATTGCAGAAGGATATATTTTTAAATAGAGTGTGTTAGTGTTTTATTGTCATGTTTTTAAAGAACATGACAAATGAATTTATCCTTTTGTCTTAGTCATTCGTTCACTCACAATTTAAGTAGGTGAATTTGCTGTTGTATTTTCTCAAGGTAGGATGCATCATGTCCTCTTTAAGGCAAATGATATATATATATATATATATATAGCACTTTCAACTAACTTTGTATATATATATATATTAGAAAATACAGTACTTAAAAGTTTATAAAAATATATCTATAACCGTCACTTCAAAGCACTTTCAACTAACTTTGTAGTTTATGTCAACAAATACTTTTAAAATGTCAGCTTTCCCATAATTCCATGATCTTAATGTTTGCTGCTTGCCTATTAATTAAATCTTGTTTGTATTTATATATTAACATCGCTTCTTTAATTTTTCTTTTATTATTATTTCTTTCAGTTTCCAATATTTTTACGTTACTATAATTTTAATCAAAACCATATATACATGATTTATTATGGTCTTAAGAGACAGAAGCTGATAAATTATCATTATTTTTATAATTTTGTTTTGTATTTTGAACCCTTTTTAATAGTAACAAGTGTTCTTTTGTTATTTTTTCCAATATGCACCTCGATTCACCTATATATCCACTGTCACACCTATACATTCATTTGTAAATGATACAATTTTTATTTGTCAATAAAGTCTTATCTTTTGAATTATTTATTAATTTATTTAATGTAGGTGGTGCCTAAAAGGCAATATCACATATATCTTTATAAATTTTCTTAATGAAACTTACCTGTTAATTTGAAATATATGGTATTGATATCCAACATTTTTTATCAAAAGAATTAACATCATCATCATCATCATCATCATCATCATTATTATTATTATTATTATTATTATTATTATTATTATTATTATTATTATTATTATTATTATTATTATATTTAGAATTAAAATTTTTAACAGTACAATAAAGACAATCATAATTATATCCAATGTTTAATAATTCATTATAATAAATTTCAATATTTTTGGTTTTATCCCATACCTATTACAAAGGTTATCATTTCTAAATAAGAAGGACTTCAAATCTGCCATTTTATGTGACATTGGTACTTTTGATTTATATGGAATATATCCTCTTTTTACTATTGGTTTAAAAATCATATAGTAATCCAGTTTATCTTTGTTTCTAGTTATCTTGAGATCTAAAAATTGAACTCATTGAATTTTCATCTGTTTTAATTCATTTTAAACCCTTTATATTATTTAATTCATTAAACAAATCATTAATAGCATTTGGCTTTCCACAAACAAAAACATCATCAACATATCAATTGTATAAAGTAATATTTTTCTGATAATATTCCTTTTTCAAAGTATTTTCTTCATATGTAGATATAACAAAATTACATATTTGGGCAACTGTAGGAAGATCCATAGGCCAACCATTACTCATTTTATAAAATTCATGCTTAAAAATTGCATAAATATTTTTATCAATAAAGTTTAATGTTTCAACAATAAATTTTATTATTTTAACGTTAACATTTTTTAACTTTAATGCATCATTAATTATTTCAATAGAAATCATTATAAATTTATGTATATTATTTTAAAGATTTCAATAGAAATCATTAATATTATATATATATTATATTTAATGTTTTCACAGTTGTATGATATAGATAAATTATTATTTTTGGGATTAAAACGTGTTATTTTGCATTACAAACGATATTTTGATGAACTAGCATCTGCCATTGTCAAGGTTAACTTTTGAAAGAAAAATTGTTAGATCTCAAACAGTAACATGACTGAGTGTGAGATGAGAAATGAGATTTAACTTGAAGTAACTTTAGCATTCACAATATAAGGCTTATCAAAATGTTTATTTTTCTCAGTTTTTTCACCTATTAATTTTAAGTTAATATTAGAAGACAGAGATAAAATGAGAGGTTTCCACATAGCTGGAATACGTTGTGCTTCATCAGCCCTATTTAAACCAGTAGGTCTCTTTAATATTTCAATTGACTCTCTCATGGTTTTTAAATCATACCTTTCCAAATTCGCAAGTATTTTTGCATTGTTAAAATCAGCTTTGTGACCAATTTCTAAAAAATGGGAAGTAAAAACTGATGTCTTAATTTTCTGATTAAAAGCATTTATATGTTCCTTAATTCTGACATTTATTCATCTATTATAGTGGTCTACATAGCTTCTTGAGCACTGCAAACATGGAATTTCATAAAGCCCCTGGTGTTCCAAAAATACTCTGACTTTAGGTTTGTGTAAAAAATCACCAATTTTTATACCAGTAGAAAAAGTTGTCTATATTAAAACTAGATAGTCTTCTACTGATCTTATCAGTAACTCCTTTAATATAAGATAAAACCACTCGATTATAAGATGAACTGTCAAATCTATCCTCTTTTTTCCCTTTAGCATCAGTGCTATGTAAAGCCTTACATATGATGTTTCTATTATAATCATTAGAAAGTTGAATATTTTTTGTAAGTTCTATTTCTTGACCAAGATGATCTTTATCAGACAAAAACATAAGCTCTAGTCAAAAGATTTTTTGCTACAGAAAATATTTGAGCAGGGTAATGATGAGAATTAAAATTAAGAGATCTGTGTGTATGTGTGGATTTTCTGTAAACTGATATTGAAATGGTTTCATTACATTTTCTTGTAATTAAAACATCTAGAAAAGAAAGTGATTTGTTATTTTCCACTTCCATAGTAAATTTAATATTAGGATGTTAATTATTTAGAAAAACAAGAAAAGAATTTAAAGCATCAATGCCATGAGGCCATATAACAAATGCATTATCCACGTATCTTAGCCAAGTAGAAGGTTTCTTGATAGCTGCATTTAATACTTGACTTTCAAAATTATCCATGAAAAGATCAGCAGGTGACAGTGGAGATCCCATAGAAAGTCCTTTAATTTCATTTATTATCTCGCACTCAGTCACGTTACTGTTTGAGATCTAATAATTTTTCTTTCAACAGTTAACCTTAACAATGGTGGATGCTAGTTCATCAAAATATCAGTTTGTAATGCAAAATAACACATGGTTTAGTCCCAAAAATAATAATTTATATATATATAGAAGATTTTATAAATTTAATAACTATATTAGTACTCGATTGTCACTGTTTTAGTTTATAAAGGGTGAGGGAAATACCTTGAATTGATTTAATTTGGAAATATTTTTTTCAATATAGACAGTGAATTTTTTAAAAAAAGAGAATTTTAAACTGGAAATATTAGTAATCAGTTTTATAAAGATATTAGACCTAAACTTTTAATAAAATAAATGATATTTGTTCCAATGTCAGTCACATAAGTTAAATTTATTATAAGCTGTTTTATTGAATAATTTTACTTTCATATTTAACTTTCACCATTTAAGGATTGAGAGAATAGCAACACATAACTCTAAATGAATTAATATAACAATTAAGTCATAATTGTTTAAGAGAAAATGATTTTTATCATGATGAGTAATGTTTATTTGAAAAAGTACCATTATTATGATTTTACATTATCCAGATGGACCTAGTTTTTGTATTTTTTAATGAACTACTAGTTGTTGTTTTTTGTAAAGTTTGTAAATCAATGGTGTGTTTGAAACAGTCACATTTCAAAAATTGTAATTGCTAAGAATGAGGAAAAAAAAAAAATACTAATTAACAATGTTTTTACATCAATGCTTGCCGAAGAGAAGGTAAGAGCAGTTTTCTTCACTCCATTCAAGAACCATCTATTATAAACTTGGATAATCAATGGACACTAGATACTAAAATAAAATTATAACTAATGCTCTCATACAACTAACAGCTCCTATCTGAAATTCAAATAAATGTCGAATAATATTGTTGATAATTTAAGCAACACTTCCTTTTTACATTTACATTACAAAGATTGCATTCAATTTTAAAGGCGATTTAAAACCATTTTTTAAGGTAAATTACTCTTGGAAAAGTATTATAAGAGGATAATTGTTTACATTTGATTCATGGTAAATGTTTGAGGCGAAACTTAGTAAGAAAGGCTTCATTAGATCCATTCTTGATTTGATTAGAATTTAAATTCTAGTTCATACTTTTATTTTAAATTTAAATGTATTAAATTATTTTATATATGCCATTAATTACTGTGCTGTAGAGGAATATATAACCAGTTACAATTATTCATTTTGTTCTTGATTTGAACTTATCTATTAGTGAAAAAGTTATCAAATAAATTCTCATTATTTTTGTGGGGGGGGGGGGGGCAGGACAATATCTAATCATTGGTGAGCTACCAAACAACTTATAATATTGGTATATGATCAGAAATCTACTATATCATTTTTGATAAAGAGATTTATCTGATGGTTGAAAGTGATCCAAAAACATAAATCTATAGTGAAATAGGTAAGGTTTCTCTCTTTTTCTTTGCTGATATATATCTTATAATGTTATGAAGTTCAAATCAGGAACACTGTGAATTAATTTAAGTGACTTCATATATATGTATAAACAAATTACAATTAGTTCTCTACACAGCTTTAACCAAAAAAAATGATTTTTATCAGAAAACAGCTATAAACAAATAATTTTTTTTAAAAATTTATTTATTTATATTTATTTTAATAGTGTATATATTTCTAATTGTGGCCATATTGTAACAGTATGGAAAATATATGGGTGGCATGAGATCATAGGTGTAATCATCATCCCCACTAATCACAAATATAATGAGCAAATAAAATTAAATATAAAATGAATAAGAAGCATGAGAGTCATCAGATTAGCATGAAATAAACAAGTTGCAATAATAAGCATTACAGAAGAATTAAATCAAAACTAATCTGCAATCGTTAAAGAATGGTCAAATACCAATATCATAAAATCAACAGTCAATCTTGTGATTGGAATTAAAAGAGATCTATTGTAGACAGGCTAATTATATAGTCACAGCCAATTATAGGGTGGGAACACTACATAAAATTCTGGATGCATATACTTAGATGGTAATCCATTACAATAAAAAAAATAATGCTAAGATACTAAAACATGCTGATTATCATAAAAACCCTGGCCATACAATACCATTAGTGTTTAGGCTAACTACAAACTTATATTTTAATAATAAAAAAATTTATAAAATTTAATTCATGGACTTTAAATTAATCTAGTATCTAATTAATAGTATAGTATATTGGAATAGTACTCATTACATAATTCTGGAAGTTCAAATCTAGATTAAAATGCAGACAAACACATCTCTTATGTAATTTTTTGTTTAATTTCTAGATATAAAGTAGATATTAATTAAAAAATTTGATTAATAATATTATACCTAATAAAGATGTTATTCATTTATATCTTTTAGAGTGCCACTTATGACATTGTTAGAGTTTAGTTTTGTCCTCAGTTCTATTTAATCATTTTATGTTTACTGATTTGGTTAAATATCTGCAAAATATTCTGTCTTATTTGTCTAAAAGAAATCAATGTTATGTGATATATTGACATCATTAATATCTGTCATGGTTTATTAATTCAGAAAATTAAAGAGCATAATTTTAATCTAATTAAAGCAATCAGTTTTCTAATAGACTGTATTGAGTGTATAATTTGGCAATTAGTTACAGGATGTTTGATGCCTTTCTTTTGTTCTAAACCATCTCATATTTTTTTATAATTTTTATAACCAAAACAAAATAATTATTAATGAATATATTTAACAGATGTTTCAAAATAAATTAATGAAATCTAATTTTGATTCGCTTTAAATTAAAACAAAGTGTGAAAGTAAATGCGTTTTTCTTGTCATTCTGAATTTTTACATTCAGTACAGAAACATGGTGATATTATGATCGGTCTGATTAAAATAAATAGCTCATATTCTCTATTATAATTTTCTCACATCTTTGTAGCAATGACTGTTTTTTTTAAATGGGTAACAGAACTTTTTTTTGGCTGTATGGAAGAAAGTTACACAGATTTATTGGAAAGATGGTTTTAATTTTCTAATTTAAATTATCAAATCACATATTGTAATGAATATGCCACATATACACATTATTTGCTTTAGCAGTTTAGAAAACATTTTCTAACAAATCTCTCAAAAGATATTATGACTACAATTGTCAAATGTTTTTAATTACAGCATTTTCAAGCACAAATTATTTTAATTAGGGTTTTCTAGTATTTTTGTTTTTGGATTGATCAATTGTACTTGTGAGTCAATATACATTTTAATGCTATTTAGAATTTAAAAAAGGTATTCCTTAATATCTTTTTTAATTGTATATTTTTGTATGGGATAGAAGTAAAAAAGTGGGGGGAGGGCAATTTTTTATCAAGGTTTCAGTATTTTACATGATGAAAACTTATTTTCCAAAACATGAATATTATAAATGTCACATGATCATCATTTCTTATGCTTGCTTATTATAAATGGCTAACAAAAATTTTCACATTATGAGAAAAGTTATATTCTTTGAATACAATATTTCTCATGGTGTAAAATATTTTTAATGTAACTTTCAAATGCATCACTTTTCACACATCATTTTTGCATTTTTCATATTCTATTATCAGAAGAAAATAACTTTAATTTGCTTCAAAAGTAACATTTTTTCTAATGATGATTATTCATAAATCTGAGACATATTGTGAAGTAATAAAATAAGTATGTAAAAACTCTGGATTTTTTTTCCAATGCACATGAAATCACAATGAATTATTGATCCATTATTTATCAAAAAATCAAAAAACTAATTGATACATAGAGAAAAGTGATAAATTATAGATAAAAAAACATTTAATGTTTATTTTCAGAAATACATCTTAAGTATAGCTCAGATTTGTAATTAAAACATTTCATATTGTATCAAGATATGTAAATGCACTTACTCTTCTACACAATTTTAATATTTCATCCAGAGGATTAGTTTTCATCAGCTTCCTTCAAAATTTAAACAATAAAAATCATAACTTAATAAACTTTTATAATCAATCAACTGATGATATATTGATAAAAACATCTTGCTATTTTTTTGTTACAAAAAGTGAAAAAAAAATTAACACTTTTCTTATAAAACTTTACAAAAATAATAATTAATTCATGAATTACAAAAAAGCATATTACAATATATGTGTGTGTTTCTATGCAAAAAATGTGTACAAAATATCATGGATATAAAAAATTATTATTTATATTAAATCTCATATATATATATATATATATTATTAGTATTAACATATCAAACAATAATAATGAATGAATGAAAAGTAAAGCATTAGTAATCTTATAACCATAGCTATCTATATTTTTATAGTAACCTCTCTAGGCACTCGAAGGCCAATATTAAGATTTAATTAAACGAATTTACAGGGAGGAAAATTTTCTTCAACAAAATAACAATATTTTATATAATAAATTTATAAATATAAAGTATTTTAAAACATTGTTGGATAAGGCCATAATAAAATCTTCAGAAATTGATAGAAAGGAATTTCTAACTAAGAAAAAAAATGGAGCCAATTGGAAATTTCACCACTAGTTCTTAAATTTTAATAATGATTTTATTAATATTAACCATTTATCACATGAACACATTAAATTTCACATATTATGTAAAATTAATTTTTCCAACCCACCTAAAATTGTGTGTTGAAGACATAAAATGTTTAAGGATTGACTTGTAAAAACAAATTTCATTACTAATTTTATATCAGGAAAAAATGTTTTTTTTATGAAGACATAAAAGATAACTTATATTTAAACATATTATTGTAACAAAAATGTTTGAACCATTATATAGGTGAACTCACAACCAATCTGCATATTAGAATAACTAACTATTCATAGATTTGATAGTTTACATATAGAGGAAAAAATAGACCTGTCTCTAAACACTTCAGTTTACCGGATCATTCAATTGTTGATTTAAAATTAAAAAAACCTTCCATTTTCTCTCGCTATTGTGGAGGAAAAATATATAATTTATTATTTTTAATTAGAATTCAAAAAAATTCAATTACCAAAACATTATTCAATAGTAATTAAATTACTGATATCCTGTCAAGTTGATAATCTATATTTTAAAAAATGTATTCAAGAGGAGATTAAGTTCTTTGTTTTCTTAATCTATAACATATACTTATTAATCTTAGCTACTTATTAAGGTTGCCTTTTGTATTTGTAGGAGACAGAACGTTTTATGTGCAAATACGCACAGTTTTGCTAATTTATAAATCTCCAATTATTTTATATTCCGTAAAATGAAATAATGTTATTAATTTCCACATTATTTGGTTTTCTATAGTTTTGTAAAAATTAGTTACTCATTTTTATAGGAAATATTTCCTCTATCTTTGTAAAAAATATATCAAAGTACAGTTGTTGCAAACCCAAATCTAATTAGATAAAAAAATGAAGAATTATGATTAATTAATATATCAGGATTGTGATGGAAAAAAGAATATATTTTCTTTTAGTCAATAAAAAAGTTGTTTTAAATTGTTTGAAAAATGCATTACAATTTTTAAAGTAATTTTATACTTTAAAACATTTTCTTCTGAAAACTTGTTAAATTATACTGCTTCACTAATAATACATTAATAAATATTAAGATGGAGTTTAAAGTAAAAAAAGATTCTAGGAAATTTTAACTGTCTTTGGAAATCTTTTATTTTTGTTCTAGAAATATAAAATCAAGAAAGATTATTGTATGTATTAAGCTGGTATTTTCTGCCATCTCATATGTATGTATGTACACATATATACATAATTAAATATTTATAAATACGGTAATCAGATGTATTTTAAAAAATTTATCCACTTAGTAGTACTTTGACTATTCTTACAGTCTTTGTCAACTAATACTTTGAAAGGCTAACCTTCCCACAATTTGATGATCTTCACGTTTGCTGCCTGCCTGTTAATTAAGTCATGTTTGGATTTGTATATTAGCATAGCTTCTTTTATTTTTTTCCAATTTGCAATATTTTAACGTTGTTGTAATTGAAGTTAAAACCATAAATATATGAATAAAATATTATGGTTGTGAAAAACGGATGCTGAAACATTATTATCTACTTTGCAATTTTGATTCGATTTCTGAACTCTTTTTAACAACAGCAAATACTCTTTAGTTCCTTTTTCCAATGTACATCTCGATTCATCTATATATCCACTGCTACACCTATATATCCATTTATAAATGATACAATTTTTATTTATAAATGAGGTTTTATCTTTAGAATTATTTATTAATTTGTTCAATGTGTGTAAAATGCAATATCACATATAACTTTATAAATCTTCTTATAAAATTCGTTTTTCACGGCCATAATAATTCATGTATTTGTGGTTTTAACTTCAATTACAATAACATTAAAATATTGTAAATTGAAAAAAATAACAACAAAAGAAAAAATAAAACAAGCTATGCTAATATACAAATACAAACATGACTCAATTAACAGGCAGGCAGCAAACATTAAGATCACAGAATTGTGGGAAGGTTAGCCTTTCAAAGTGTTAGCTAACAAAGACTACAAGAATAGTCGAAAGCACTACTAAGTGGATAAAATTTTTAAAATATATATGATTACTATATTTATAAATATTCAATTATATAATTGCTTTGAAGAAGTACAGATATCGAATTATAATATTATGTACTGCATATAGATATATTTATTAAAATTGGGTATTATTAGTTTAAAATAACAATTTTGGGGGGAAATATTATTTTAAACGTTTTTTTTTATTTATCCCAAAGGAATCAACATTCCTCAGTTTAATTATTGAAATAAATTAAATCATGATAAAAATAAGATCTTGAAAGTTTTTTTTTTTTTTTTTAATAAAAGATTTTTTTTTGTCTTAATTCTAATTAAAAGGGTAAGGGAGAGGAAAGAAAAAAGTATACATTCTTTTTTCTGTAATTAGCTCTACTATTGAAACTTCAGTTATCAAAAGTATTTCATTATCTATTATGTTAATTAAACCAGAACTTTCCATTAATTGAAAAAAAAATGAATAACCAAAAAAGGATATAAATAAAAGTGCTAAAATATAAATAAAAGTAAAAGTGTGAATCCAGATCTTGAAAAAACTCAAAACACATAAATTATGGCGTTTCATGTTGTTTAGATGACTTGGCATTTGACTTTGTATTTTGATTTGATTTGGCTTGAACTTGTATTAATATACATCTTAAGCACAATGAAGAGAAATTTAAAAGAATATTATGCAGTGCAGAGAAAATGTTGGTCAGCTAAAAAACATCAGGACTTTCCCCTCAGGAAATTACATCTATCACCATCTGGAACTACCGGTTGAATGCCAACCTAGGGAAACAAGAATTTGCTGAGCTAGCTGAGGAAATCAATTCAAACTGATGAAACTATCTCCATCAGAGGATTCTTGTCAGCCATTGCAAGAAAATTCATACAAGTACTTCAATCAACTGGATAAAAGCACTCCACTGATCAATCAGGGTAATTATGAACTTTTTTTCAAGAATGTTTTTTTTATTATTATGGTGTAATAGAGTAATAGGATACATTGACTTAATTGTAAAGAAAAAAGTTTCAGCAATAGAGTGGGTTATTACTAGGAGTTATTAATTATATATTACTAATTTTCATTAATCAAAAATTTGTTTTGTTTATATAATTTTCCACTTATTATATTTCAAGTATGTATATAGGAATAAATATTAACTGCTTGATGTAGAAAGCCAAAACAGGATGGGGAGATAAACGTTTAGTTAATAAGTCCATTTATAAGTAACAGAAGAACCTCATGGCAGAATCTATATTTGAAAGAAAAAGAATACTTCTAACCCATGAAATAAAGTTTCTTACTGGTAAGTTTCAATTGTTCAATTATAGCACTGTGTAGATACTGCAAGCAAATAGCAGGTACTTATGACATCACATCAAGATTTAGAATATATTATTTAATGGTAGAAAGAGACGATTTGAGTATTGCTATTCAGCACACTCTTATTAGTAAGCCATCCTAGAGTTTCACTCCTACTTGAAAAGGGTTGCCATAATCGACTGGTTCTGATGTACATAGGATAAGTGATGGCACATGTTCCTTCAAGAAAAGAATACTTGTTAAATAATTTGTATCACATTTTCAAAAGAGATATAGCTTTGTCTTTAAATTTACATTGGTGTTTTGCTTTTATTAATAGATTGAGTCAGTTAGGGTTGGTAAAAAAAAAGAAGAAGGAATTAGGAAAGATCCCAATAAGGAAAGGAATATAATAAATTATTAAATTTTATTTAAGTGTTTGTTTTAATTTAGTTATTATTTAAATAGTTAAGTGTCCATTTAACAGAAATAAATCCGTGTAAGATCACATTTTAAAAATATTTTTGGTGATCGTCATTCGTAAATAAATAAATAACCATGATTATGAAATGTGCTTCACAATCTGGTTCTAAGTTATATCTCTCGTGCAGCCATTTTATTTTTATAATCTTCATAAAATTACAGACAGTGTCAAAATGTAGTGGCAAAGTATGAAAAAAGCACCCTTTAAAAAATTAATTTACTAAAGGAAGTTATACATTAATCATATAAGCACATAATTGGATAATGAACGTTTTTACAGCCTATTAAGGAAAAGTTATACTGCATATTTCTAGATTTTATATTAAAATGAACATCTTGGTACCACATGTTTAAAATAGCCCAAATAGCTGGATAGCAATCTACTATGTAGAAATAATAACATAGTCAAGAAACATTCTTTGGAATGCATTAGAAATAAAAGAATAAAAATGTTAATGATTTTCCCAGTAAAACATTCAAATAAGATAGAGCTTTGTTTATAAGAATAAAGGTATAAAAGTAATCTTATTGAAATAAGTATCTTAATAGTTTCTGTCTACATTAAAAATCTTAATAGTTTAATAGATACCTTTACCAAGGCATTAACTAGTATAAAAAGATTCCAAAATTGTAGGATTACATTGTAACATGAATAAAGGTTTAATGTTCTTATATATCATCCTTGAATAATTCTGTAATGTAATATAAAGTTGGGATTATGTTTGGACTATTATAAAAATAATAATGTAATGCACAGGAGAGTTAGTGTATATATATATAATAACATCGGGTGTGGGTGATCAAAGAGTCTTACTGTATCTGCACTACAGGGTGCCACTAGGTTTCTCAAACCTAGAAAATTTATAGAGTAGGCAGATACATGCTGTTAAAGATCTAATTTTTACATAGATATTTTACCATGGCCATCAGCCCTTGCCACTAGCTCATGGAGTAGCAGAGGTTTAAAACATAAAATTATATTTTTAATAAAGATTAAAAAGAATAAACTAGATAACTGCCAGTACTAATAACACAACAGATTTTATTAACGCACATTTAAAATTGAGGAATAAAATTTATATTTAGATTTTAACATTAATTTTTAAATTTAAAATACTATTTTAAATAGTCTGCACAGATGGACATTTTAATACTATTTTACTTTAGCATGTTGAGTATAGATAGGCTACATAGATTTCTCACTAAAAAAAAAAACTTATCAAAACACTCATTCAATCTCAGACTAAAAGTTCGTAGCCAAACCAACACCTGCTTCCAGATATATAGTTGCAACCAATGTAATATGAAGATGCTAGCATAAAATCATGCTGACAGGAATGTGCATCTGACAGCATGATATTATTTGAAGGACATGATCCTTATCCAGTACAGAAATGTGCATCTGTCTTGCAAAGGAATCATGTATATAAATTAATTAAAGAGTGCTACATATGGGGGAGAGCGGTCTTTCTGCCGACTTATAAATCCCTGTCTATAGAGCTAGAAGGAGTAAATGGTGCAGGAAATATGTCTGCGACCATTGGAACGATATGACTGCCTCTTTGGGGTCATGCATTCAGTTGGGCACATTGCCCTGTATGCTAAACATGCTTCACATTACATTGATATAAATACCCATATATCCCTCCACAAGCATCATCCTAACTATGAAACAAATAGCCTGAAATTAACCCTTTAAAATAAATATAAACGAATTTAAACATAGTTATTAATTTTTATCCATGCAGCTATCCACACCCAACTTTAATTTGATACATTTTAATTAACACTTAACACAAAAAAAGGAGAGAAATGGAAATGATTGCTTCAACAGATGCATAAAAAAATTATTAATAATTGATTTTGAATTCTTTAGAACAGATAATAGTTCTTATTTTCAGCTTTTACTTGCAAATTTAGGAAAAGTTCCTATTAGATAAACACAAGAGTTCATACTTTATGGATTGAGCTGATTTAGAGGTCTGTCTTCGTAGATTGTTTGTTCTTCTTTGAAATGAAACCACTACTTGCCATGCATTCAATCAGGAACTGTCATCCAGAGGCCTCAGCTGGTTGTCTGGAAATTTAATTTTATTGCAGACTTTTACATAGTGAATTCTGCAATACATCTAGTTATAACAGTACATTAATAGTCAGCTCTAAGATAACAACAATTATAATAATCCCCCTCAATTCAAAAATTTGGGGTTTTATACTTTTATTAGCCTCTTATCATCAAATCTTCAGATTCAACAAGCAAGATGTCACTAATCCTCTCATGTTTCATTTACAGTCTGTGCTGTCATTTCATGCTTGCACTGGTTATTTAGTTTCTTTTTATTCTCTTACCATTTAATTATTTGAGTGCCCCAAGGGCTAGTGTGCTTTAGAACAATCATTTCTATTTTTCTAAGATTAAACATAATAGAAATCATTTACTTCTATTTTAAAAAATATCTATCTTTACTTTTTTTTTAATTTATAAAAAAGTATGTTCAAATTTTTTTTTTAAAAAAAAAAAAAAATGCTTTTAAGTTTTTCATTGGTACGAACTATATATACATTAGACAACTTTTAATTTTTAGTTTTTAAGTTGTTGTTTTTTTCTTTTTAATAAATCAATTTTTATTTTCATTTTAAAATAATGTATATATATATACTGTTACAATACATATATTCATGGATAAATGATGAATACATAGTATTAATTCTGGGAGCTTCCATATAATAAAAATATAATAGTTATATATATATGAACATTAAAAGGCTAAAGCTAAAGTAGTCAGTAAAATAATTAAAATTATCCCAAATTCACAAATCAACCAGACTAGCCAAAAAAAATAAACTAAAACCCAACCAATGGTTTCATAGCTACAAACAGCTGTCTCAAGTGTAAAGGACTACAAGATAACATTTATACTAATCATTATTCACAATTCCACTTCCCATACATCCTTAGTATTAAAAGAACTTTTAAATAAATTAATTACTTCAGAATAATTATTTGGTATGTAGTCATTATGTTACAAGTAGAGTTAAGGTCCATAATTAAATCTGATAGCTATCAATCTATATCTCATAAAGTAGCTACTTTCAAAAATTATTGTTATAGAAATAGATTACATAATACTAATGATGTAGCTTTGCTCAAAAAGACTAATTTTATAAAGATTATTTGAGTGTTGGTTACTCTGATAAATTTGTTAAAAGTATTTTATTTAATACTATTTGTAATGATGTAAAAAATAAAGAAAAATATGATTTTATTTCTTTGCCATTTAAATTGTCTTATAAAATTGTATGTAAAATTAGTAATTTGTTTGGAAATTTAAAAAATTGCTTAGAAAAGGGATATTACTTTGACTAATTTATTAAATAATTCAAAGGAAATTTTTGATAAAAAGACTATTCCTGGAGTAGTGAATATTATGCCTTGTTTTTGTAAGAAAATATATATATGTGTGTGTGTGTGTCAGAATCGTTTGAGCTTACATGAAAGAATAAAGCTATATAAAAGTAGCATTAGAAATAAATATCTTAGTTCTGCCTTATATATCCATGAAAAAGTTACAGGCTACACTAATTTGGTGAGGCTAAGGTTGTCCCCTTTGAGAAAAATGTAAGAAGAATTAAAGAATGTTTATTATTTAAATGTATGATTCTGAAGTAATTGACTTGTTTAAAAGTGTTTTTAATATTAAGGGTATATGAGATGTAAGTGAAATTATGGGTATGTTTAGTATAAATATGTTGTTAACTTGTAGTCCTTTACACTTGAGAAGTCTGCTTGCAGCAGTTGTGTTTTAGACTTTATTTTCTTTGGCAAGTCTGGTTGAGTTATGAATTTGGGGTAATTTTGATTATGTATATTATAATGTCTCCCATCTTGCTAGATCTCTATATGCATTACAAAATGCATGAGTTGATCAAGTTATATCAAAAAGAAGAAAGTTGTATTTCTATTTCTAAAAACATAACTATATTTCCTGATCAACTCTACCTAGTAATTGTTGTGAATTACGCCATCAATGAAATCAGCTTTTAATTTATTTGATCAGGGTGCCAGGATTCTGTAAAAGAACCCGCTGAAATCTGTCAAATAACGTATCGCAAATTAAGAAGAAAATGCTTTTTTAAAATAATCAGTAATTATATTTTACCGTGAATTAGAATAATTTCTTAAATATTATTATTCCTGGAACTTAATAAACATATTGGCAAAGGTAAATTATATTTTTAAACATCATTAAACTAATATTAATAAATTTAATAATAATTAATAACTATTATTAATAATGCACAATGAAAAAGGTTGATAAAAGTAAAATCTCTTTTATTCTAACTAACAAAAAAATATTTAACGTTAAATTGTTAATTAAATAAACTGGAGAGAACACACACTAATTCAGATATGAATACATTAATAAAAAAACAACAGTTTCACAATTAAAAAAAGTTCTTGGATAACTAGAAGTCTCTTGAACGGAAAAATTAAAGTCTCTATCAGGGTTCAATTATACATATATTTTTCACGAGTTGTTTGCAAAATGGTTTGTCGACAATTTAGTCACAATCGTGAATAATAAAGAGTCGTAGCTTACCGGTAAGTTTAGTGAAAAAGTTGTAGCTTACTATGCATAGTTTTTTGGGTTAGAATGAGCTCGGCCATTGGTTATTAGTTGATCTTGTAGTCTATTCTGAAGGCTAGTTGCAGAAGCTTTTCTAATGTCCATCTTTTTAACGATGTCCTAAAGCCCCAGTCTACTCCCGCATGAAGGATTATTTCATCGTGAAGTGGTCTTGGATTTAATAATCCAAAACCAGCCAAAGGAAAAACAGACAAAACAAGACATTTGTCAAACTGGTCTCTGCCTTTTATACTAGAGGCCCAGTTTTCAGACTTCTGTGCATGTTATTATCATGGCGTTTAGGTTCATAATCTTGTACATTTTTTATCATTTTTCAATTACAAAGTTCTCTTTTTTTAGCAAATCTTTCGGCCATCTTTAATTAGCTAAAATATTTTTATTTTAGCTTATCTAGATTAATGATTTGTGTGTCTTTTTTTCTCTCTAATTTTTACTTTTATTTTTAATTATGTAAAAAAATATAAAAGACAGTTTTAATTTTCACTGTACGTTTTTAAGAAAATAAATTATACTCAAAAAAAATCTAAATTTACTTTCTTTTTTTAGCTTTTATCAAATGCCAATATATCTGTACCAAATAAATGGTACAATATATATACACCTGGGTCTTTTTTTACATGGACTTATTTAACACGATTTTGAAGTTACGTGATTCGTGTTTCACCGGAAATCGAACTCCGATATTGCGTTATTACTTTAAATAATAAATTTTGCACACTTACGTTATATTGAAAGTAATAGCACATTATTGAAATTTGACTTTCAACTTAGTAATTTCAATATTTTCAGTGCTCTATAATAGTAAGATTTTATGCAATAATGAAATTAAAATCATGATTTCCACATTTTATGTATACACACATTAAATTTTACAAGATTATAATGTAAATTTGTTCAAACATTGTGCATGTTAATTTTGCATTTTAAATCACATTCTGTTTTTTGCTTTTTAAAAAAGAATGTAATTTTATTTTTAAAAGGTGAGTAATAGCAGTGGGCACAATTAAAATTGAAAATTAAAGACAAAAATAAGAATTTAATTTTTAGTTGTTAGATTAATTACTAATTACATTGTCACCAGAAAACCATTAATTAACACAACATGAGAGTGACATTGGCAGTAGTTGTATTTCATCTTGTGAAGAATCTGATTTTTTTATCAGTTTGCAAACGAACTTGTTTACTGGCAAATAGCAATAATAATTAAAACATGTATAAAAAAAATATAAATTACTGTAAATTATGCATAAAAATATATTGTTTTGAATAAAATTAAATATTATAGTTAAAAAAAGTTTGTCTTGTATCAATTTTTTTCAAATTTGAAATTTTTTATTAGTCATATTTTATTTCCTTATTTTTTTTTTTACGTGAATTTTAAAGTAATTTTACGTTGGTGCTTTGCTTTTACATGATTTTTGAAAAATCACAGTCCGTATCCCCCCTTTTCCAAGGTAAGTTACGTCTATTTTTGCACGATTTCGTTTGCACGTTTTCTGAGGAACCTATCTATCGCGTAAAACGAGACCCAGGTGTATAAGATTTTAATAGTAACTGAATTAATATGTCCTTAAACTAATAACTCATATGTAAGCATAAGTAATTTTTTTTTACTTGTGTCAGCTCAAATTATTATTAGTCATACTAATTTTGTTATTTAAATTAAGAATAAAATTGTCATTATGTAAGCTCTCTTTCTGGAAATTGGAAACTGTGGAATTATTTTCTCACTTATATATAGTTTTTTTTTAACAATTAAATTCATTATCTATTAAAAGTATTTGCATTTGAAAAGATATTGTGTGTTTGTACAAACTTGTACTTTGTGAATTTTCATAATCCAAATACCAAAATAACAGTTATATTTAAAAAAATATTTAATTATATCATTTCTGAAATTAGGTGACATTATTTACTGATAGAGTGCATCAATAGTAAATGGTTAATTGGGAAAGAACAAGAACTATCATCATTTATATATTTTTTTTACTTATTTTTGTTATTTATATTTTATAGTATTATGTATTTTACAAGTGAAGTTTAATATTATCAGCTCACTAAGATATGTTAATGTACTCATAGTATTTAATGTATTTGGTTTCATTTTTAAAGAAAGAAATGAATTTGTAGTTTTCTTATTCAAGGAAAATATTATGAATTAATCATCAATAATTCTTCATTAGTCATCTTTACCAGCTACCTAAGCAGGCATTCACTCCTTTTTTATTATATATGTCACAGTCACATCTATTTGTGGTTATATTTTTATTACTCGATAGTTCTAGCGGGCCTATCTCATCGATTAAGTTAAAAATATCAATTTTAAGGGCTACTATTTCATCTAATGCCATCCCAATGTATTTCTTTTAGTGATAGTGCCAAATTTAATCTTAATAAACTCCTGGTTAAAAATGGCATATTGTGAAATTAATTGATTATGAACATGTTCACATATAATAACGATAATATATATTAAATCGTGAGAAAATAAAAAAAATTGAATAGAGTTAAGATAATGTTTTATATTATCATTGTATATAAATATCCTGATAGCACTTTAAAGATATTATTGTTTTGAATTACATTTAATATCGTGCGTTCATATTATATGATAATTCCCACGCCGTTTTTGAAAGAGTTTAATTAAATGATCTTCAATCGTAAGATAAGGAAGAATAAATATTTAGATTTTTAAGTATTTTACTACAAGCTGTCTAATACAAAATATATTTTTTTATTTTATTAAATAAAATAATTAATTTAGATAAATGGTAATCAAACAAATTAGCCAAGTTTAAGTTTATTTATCACCATTGTTGGCTGCAGAAAAGAGTTTGCTATTAACTGAAAGGAGACCCTTTGATTCCTCTTGGAGGCCTTAAAGGAACCGAGCAGGGCAAATTCCTAATGTCCACTCCATACGTTCTTGTCGTTGCAGCTGTTATTACTATGTGATTATTCATATAGTATACGAACATGGATGGGCTGCTCACCAACATGCATTAGCCAGCGTGGTGAGTTTATTGGCTTTTTACCTCTGAGTTTAAGATCAAGAAACACCATGGTCTTTCTTCTCAGTGCCTGATAAGGCAGAATGAATGTTTGTGTAAATGATAAATATTTTTCCAATACATATATACAATTATGACAGACAAAAATAAAGCATGGCCCTTATTCCCAGGAGGCTGTAAAGTCACCAACCAAGGCAGCGGTTGGTGGCCGAAGGCAGAGGGTGCTAAGAATCCCCTGATTGTGGACCCAGGCTGCCATTTGATGATGACTTTTTATTTAGGTACTTACAACTGCAGATCACTTTCAAGTGAAGGAAGATTGCAAGAATTAGAAGAAGAACTGTCTTATATTAAATGGGACATTATTGGACTTTGTGAAGTTAGAAGAAAAGGAGAAGAAACAATTGATTTAAAAAGTGGACATATACTCTATTATAAAGGCACACATATTGGAAATACAAGTGGAGTAGGATTCATTATAAATAAAAAGTGGAAGAACAATATTGTGGAGATTGATGGTGTATCGGACAGAGTGGCAAGATTAGTTATACAACTTAATAGCAGATACCAAATGCAGATAATTCAGGTTTATGCCCCAACAAGTTCTCATAGTGATGAAGTAGTAGAAGATTTTTATATGGATGTACAAAAAGCTTTTGATCAGAGTAAACAACATTTTAAAATTGTTATGGGAGACTTTAATGCTAGAATTGGTAGACAAATGAAAGATGAAATTGCTGTAGGTAATTTTGGTTATGGTAATAGAAATGAGAGAGGACATAGACTTGTGGAGTTTGCAGAAAAAGAAAAACTTTATATTATGAATTCATTTTTTGAGAAAAATGTTAAAAGGAAATGGACATGGAAGCATCCAAATGAAGGTACAACAGAATTGGATTATATTTTGACTAACAGGAAATACATATTTCAAGATTGTAATGTTCTTAATAAATTTAACACAGGAAGTGATCATCGATTAGTAAGGTGTAAGTTACGTGTTAATGTAAAACTAGAGAGACAAAAATTATTAAGAAAAACAATATTTACAGTTGATATTCCTAATCTTCAGAAACATTCTAATGAATTTAAATTAGAACTTACAAATAGGTTTCAAGTGTTAGGAGATTTTGAACATGATTCAGATTTGAATGAAATTAATATGAAAATAACTGATACACTTTTAAAAACTGCAACAAACATAGCTGGTAGAAAAAAGCAGCAATTGACTAATAAAATTTCTACTGAGACTAGAGAATTTATGAAGAAAAGAAGGAATATGAAGATATATAAAAAAAGATGTATTAAAAAGAATTGAATATCTCGAATTTTGGAAAATGGTACGGAAAAGAGTTGAAAATGATATAAGAAAGTATAAATGTGAAATAGCAAGGAAAGCTGTAAAAGAAAATAAAAGTCTCAAAAATGTTAAACAACATTTTGGTATTGGTAGGAAATTTATATCTGCAATAAGAAAAAAAGATGGAATTATTACTAAAAAGAGAGATGACATCATGAAATTGGTAGAAGATTTTTATCAAGAATTATATAGTAATAAAGAACAAGTACCTCCTATATCTATTACATCTTCCGAATTGCCCAGAATTTTAAATGAAGAAGTGAGACATGCAATTAAGTGTATGAAGAAAGGAAAGGCTCCAGGAAATGATGGAATTATAATTGATATATTAAAAGAAGCAGGTGAAGAAATAGAAACAATTTTAACAAAGTTATATACCAAATGTCTAAATGATAAAGATGTACCAGAAGATTGGAAGAATGCAGTAATAATATTAATATTTAAAAAAGGTGATAAAGAAGATATTAGAAATTACAGACCTATCAGCCTTTTATCAGTTTTATATAAAATTTTTACCAAGATAATTACAACTCATCTACAGAGAACTTTGGATTTCCACCAACCAAGAGAACAAGCTGGATTTAAAAGTGGTTTTAGTACAATAGATCATATCCAGGTATTGAGAGAAGTCATAGAAAGGACAAACGAATATGAGTTGTCATTATGTTTTGGATTTGTAGATTATGAAAAGGCATTCGATTCTATACACATTTCTTCAGTGATTAAAGCATTGGATCATCAAGGTATAGATCCAGGATATTGTCATATTTTAAAGAATATTTATAAAAATGCAACAGCAACAATTAGATTACATAATGATACTGGAAAAATCAACATTGAGAAAGGTGTAAGACAAGGTGACTCCATATCTCCAAAACTCTTTATAGCAGTGCTGCAAGAAGTATTTTGTGGATTAAAATGGGAAACTAAAGGAGTGAAAGTAAATGGAGAGTATTTAAGTCATTTAGATTTTGCAGATGATGTAGTTGTTTTTGCAAATAATGCTTCAGAGTTGCAGGAAATGTTGCAGGAGTTAGCAGATGAAAGTAGAAAAGTAGGACTAAAGATAAATGTTAAAAAGACTAAAGTAATGTTTAATCGATTTGCTCAAAATATGAAAATAAAGATTGATTATGAAGAATTAGAAGAAGTTAACAGTTACAAATACCTTGGTCAGATTATTAATACAGATGGAAACATAATGGAGGAAATTAATCATAGAATTAAACTTGGTTGGAGTGCTTTTGGTAGAAATAACTTGATACTAAAAGGAAATATGCCTATGTGTTTGAAAAGGATGGTTTTTAACAAATGTGTTTTACCAGTTCTTACTTATGGATCTGAGACTTGGACACTTAATAGAAGAGCAATACAGAGACTTCAGACCACTCAAAGGAGTATGGAGAGATGTATGTTGGGAGTAACAAGAAGAGATCGAAAACGCAATGTATGGGTAAGACAACAAACAGGTGTTACTGACCTTATTGAAAAAATTAAAAGATTGAAATGGAGTTGGGCTGGACATATTGCTAGAAGAGATGATAATAGATGGACAATTGAAATTTTAAACTGGATTCCAAGAGATTGTAAAAGACCCAGAAAGAGACCACATGTGAGATGGATGGATGAAATAAGAAAATGTGCAGGGGTGTTGTGGAGAAGAGAAGCTAAAGATCAGAGAAGATGGATTAAACTTGGAGAGACCTTCATCCTGCAGTGGATTGATAATGGTTGATGATGATGATGATGATACCATTGTTAGTAGCCACTAATGGTCATTCTATTTTCAGAAGGATATATATACAAAGAATTGAAGATATATTTTGTGATGGCTATACACACTCCTTCACATGTAAGTTGGTCCTTTATGCTATTTTGTTGATATCTTCGGTATTGTTTTTGATTTTTTTTTCTATACCAACTTTTACCATTTAGAATACTTCAACACTTTTCCTAATTGCAGCTCTTCGTTGTAATTACTAGATTAATTTCTAGAAATATGCTGTTTCCGCCACACCCAAGCATTTATGCCTTCTTTCTACAATAAATCCTAGAAAGAGTGTTAACTTGAAGTTAAGTCTTCTTTCTTTGCTAAAGTCTAGAAAGTGTGTTAACTCGAAGTTAAGCCTTCTTTCTATGATAAAACCTAGAAAGAGTGTTAACTCGGCTGGCAGCTAGTGCTGTGGCTTTTTTCTATGCTAAATGCAGAGGAGAATGTCATAGTTGTTTGTGTTACACACTATATCATAATGCTGTGTTATGTATTTTATGTAACAGTATCATATAAGGGTGTGTTAAGTTCATCATGTCAAAATTATTTAAATGTTCATTGGGGTCTTTTTTTCATATGAATTGATGTACTATTACCTTTTAACAGTTTTAACAGTGTCATGATTGTTCCTCATAAACCTGTAAGCCTCCTAAATTCTCTATTAGGATGGGTTAGTGCAATATTTTGACAATCATGCTTTAAGTCATGTTTTAGCGAGTAATTTTCTGAGACCAAGAATATGGCTAATTCGAACACAGAAAACTTAAAAATATGGGAATTGCTAGACATGGAAACCAGCACTGTAACATTTCTACAGCAGAAAAACATCCTGCTGAAAGAAAAGAGATGGTTGTGCAGCAAATATATGTGACTTGAGGTCCATAAACATCTTTGGACTTTCATTTGTAAGTCTTGTTCTTGCCGATAGAAATGTTCACTTCATAAAGGCAGCTTGTCTAAGGAATTCCAAATGGCCTTTGTCAAATGTAAAAATAAAAGTAACTTAAATTTTTATTCAAACATGCACCCCTTCTCCCAATAATTGTTGTCAATCAAATGTAAAATAAAAGTTACTTAAATTTTTATTTAAACAAACACAAAAAAACCCTTCTGTCAATAATTGTTGTCGGTAATCAAATGTAAAATAAAAGTAATGTAAATTATTATTTAATCATACACAAAAACACCCCTCCCACTAAAAGTTGTCAATCAAATGTAAACCAATAAAAGTAACGTAAATTATTATTTAAAGATACATAAAACACCCATTCTCTCTTGAATTTTGTCAATCAAATTTTAAAAAACAGTAATACTATTTAAAAAACCCAAATTACTATTTGAACATACACCAAAAAAAGATGCACTTGTCAAGAAAAATTAAAAAACAACTATTATTGTCCCATTATCAAAAATATTATTTGGGAAAAATAATTTAGAAATGAAAGAAAGTAAAATTTGTAAACAAAAAAAAGAAGTCAATATTAATAGAGAATTGCTAGCCCGGGAACGTTATATTAATGTGTTTTTGGTTAGCATCAACACCATCAGCTGGCTGACAGAATAGATCAGAACACAACCATATATTATAACCTTAAAAACTTTGTTAGGTATTTTTTGCAAATATATCTAAAAAGTTACAATAGTTTTTTTTATTAAATAAATTATCTTTGCATAGTAAATAAATTATCTTTGCATAATAAAAGTAATGAATCATTTAATAAGTTGTCTTAATGATTTATAACTAATGTTATAAAATATTATTTATGATAAATTTAAATAAATGAATTTGAGCAATTTTAACTTATCAGTCAAGCTTATTTTGTAATTATAAGTGTTAGAAACTATAATGTCAGTATTGTAATGTATAATTAATTTTTAAAGATGTAATTAGTTCTTACGAGTATTTATTAAGTTAAGTCTTTATAAAATAAACACTTAAGTAATTTTAATAATGCTTTATTGATTTTTATTTATATAATTAATTTAATAAAATTGATATTAAAAATATCTCATTGCTAGCTTAATAGTAATCTAATGTTATATAAGTATTAATGATTAGCCCATAATTTTAAATTAATTATTTTAGGTCATATCTAAAATATCATTAGTACTTGTGAATGCATGTAATCTATTTCCATTTAAAGATAAAATTTTAAAAGGATTATATTTCAATTTCCTTATTTGGAAGATATAATCATTTGAAATAATTTTATTGTAAAGTTTTGTTTTTAAAAATATGTTTTTATTTATAAAAAGTGCTGCACTGAAGTTAATATTTTGAAAATTTATCATATTCTTATTAAATAATTTGTAAAATGCATAATATAATACCAAGATGATGTAATATCAATTTATTGTTTTGTCTAAAAATTTTCAAACAATATATAAAAAAGTTATTTTAGCATATTTGCCTTATCAATGGAATTACATCACATAAATTAATTAATAATTTATAGCGTCATTGTCAATCATTTAATTAGTCACCTATCACCTGATATACCATATTCAAGCTCTGACTTTATGTATCTTAACCATTTCATTTTTCCCCATTTATTTTATCCTGTGTAATTTTTTACAATTACTTATTATTTTTATAAAGTTTAATCCATGAACAGCTAGAATAATTGTCATCTTAGGTCTCTAGCTTGGGCCCATTTGTCACTCTTCAGAATCTCAATGTATATAGCATTTGGAAAGTTCTAACAGTGCATAATTACAGAAGTTAGATACTCTAGCAATGCTGAGTCACAACTGGAATTTTCTATAGAGGGTATAATTATATTGCTAAAACTTATTTGTAATCAATTGCTTGTTTGGTCATGCTAAAATTATATGGAATTAAGACTTAAAATGCTGAATGCTGGAATATTATATAACTTCAAGATTACATTCTATTTTATCATGAATTATTGACAATAATTGCAAAGAAATCAAGTTATACATCATGTGATTTAATTTAATAAGCTTGTACTACAAATGTTATATAATGAGCATTGTAATAGCTCTTAACAAGCTTTTCAAAATATCACTATCCTCAGACCAATTTTTAGCTCTGACTATCATCAGTGAGGCACTAGGATATTCAGGCATTAGATTTAAAAATGCCAGGTCAATCCCAGTATTTATCTAAGAGTTAATAATTATTAAGTAGAAAATCTGAAATTTTTAGACATATATATATATTCTAATCCAACTATCTAACTTAAATAGCCTTATGGGACTGAACTAAGTTCAGATACATCATATATTAATAGCATATAAAATCACCAAAGCCTCAAGAGTAAAACTATAATTGCAAAGAAATCAAGTTGTACATCACATGACTTAATTTAATAAGCTTGTACTTCAAATATTATATAATGAGCATGCTAACACCTCTTAACTAGCTTTTCTCAAATATTCCTATCCTCAGACTGATTTCTAGATTTTTCCATCATCAGTGAGGCATTAGGATATTCAGGTATTAAATTTAAAAATACCAGGTCAAGTCCAACATTTATCTAATAATTAACTATTAAGTAAAAAATCTGAAATTTTCAGACATCTATGTCTTCAAATGCAGCTATTTAACTTAAATAGCCATATGGGACTGAACTATTGTTGACTATATTTTGAAAATGCTGAACTTATTATCATGTGCAAGAAATCCTCATTTAAGCTTAATATTAGATGTTATATTCAAATTACAACTTTTGCTGAACTTGCAAGAGGTTGTAAATGATAAAAGCAGTTGTGGAATAATAATTATGAATGTCTTTGCTTGTTATGAAAGCAAAATTATTCTATTATTGTTTCAGAATTTAAAATTACTTTTCATGAAAGTTATTACGATGCTATTTTAAAATAAATGAAATGTTTATTTAAACATTTATAAAATTACAGAATGAATATATTGTATTTTTATGAATTATATTGTATTCTTAAATATGTTATAAATGAATAAATTGATGTTCATGCATTTTTCCTTCAAAATAAAATATACATGGCAAAATATTGCATTTTAAGGAAATCTTTTGCCTTACTATACAAATATAGAATAAATATTTATGATTTAATGTACTTTATTGCCTTAAATAAAATATAAATATTGCATAAAACCTATTCTGTGCTATTTTGAAATCTGCTCATTGTCTTAAAAGCATATAGTTGCATATAATTTTTTTAAAAGATTGTTGTGTTCCAAATAAATTATTTGTTGCTGAATAAAACTTTGCATTGCTTTAATGAAAACATATTAAACTCTTTATAAATTTCTTGTTGCATGAAGCTATGAATTGTGTTTCACAAGAAAATATTATTATCTGTATGCTGTCTGAAATAAGTATAATGTTTATTACTTTTTCATTATTTTATATTTGAATTGCTTCAAATCTTATCATTGTATTGTTTCAATACATACTTTGTTATTTACCACGAATAGCTTTTCAAATTATGTCAGTGCTTATTTATTTTACATGTCTCAGATTTTAATTAATTGTTTGCCAATATTTAATATTAATATCATCCAAGTACTTAAATAAATCTTCAACATAACTAAGAACTCATTATTGTAACTGTTGTGCTACAAAATGGTATTGAAGTAAAAGATTTAAGGAATTACGAACTATTAAGTGGTAAAAGGGTTATAAATATTTAGTTATAACTTTTGTTTATATATGAATAATATTTATGATATATTTATTGTTATGATTTGTACTATATTAAATATGGAAGTTTCTCAGAATATTATCATTTTGAAATATAATCAAAAGGTAACCATTCTGTATGGAATAGTTAGAATGTGTATAATTGAATGGAAGAATTAGTCAAGTAGATATATATTTTTTTATTGAATTGTTAAGTCACAATTTATATGTCTAGTTATATTTTGCTTTAATTATTATATTTTATCCGTTTTGCTGTTCATTATTGCTATATGAGATAGTAGGATGGATTCTATTTTCATATATTATTATTATCATCTTTGTGAGATGTAATCTGTCTTCGGTCACAGTTAGCTAATAATACTATATATTAGGCATTTTTGTGATGGTTTATGCTCAGCATATTTGTTAAGATTAGAGACAAGGTTTAGATTCCAATATAACAATTAGTCAATTGCTGACTCATAGGAGTTGAAAGCACTTGGCAATAGCTATTTTATTTATTAAAGATTCTCTGTTTTAGCAATTGAAGAATTGTTATATTGTAATTTATAAATTGTATTAACAAAAGTATATTTATTTATTATAGACAAGGTTTAGATGAGTTTATTTTGAATCTATTCCATCCTAATGCTTTTTATATTCCTTGATGTTTAACTTGGTAAAAATTTTCTGTAAAGTCATGTGTAATATCAGCCATGTCTTTATTTTGATTCGTGAGTATTAAAGTCATGTGTGATGCCAATTATGTCTTTATTTTGGTCCTGGTGCAATAAGAGTAGTTTAAGAATATTGATGTTTTTAATATGACTAATCTGCATATTTGATGTATTTAAAAATCTTGATAAAATGTTTTTATGCTTAAATTTATAATTATTTATATGTGGCTATCAGATTGTGCATCTTCCAAATTCAGCATTATTATATTACTGGTAAGATTTATTTGTTGATATTATTAAATATATTTCATACTGTGACATAGGAATAAAAGTTGGATTAATTATTATAGAGCTTTCTGTATTATTTTATTTTTTTTAAATTTTACTTAAACTTGTGATAATTATAATTTTAAATTTTATTAAAATATTTAATGATTATCCTTGTCAAGTTTATTAGTGTTAAGAAAACATTGATTTAACTATTATTTCAGAATTTGTATGTGTCATTATCTGCATTCTCAAAAATCAAAAATCCCACATATATTAAACTATAAGAATATAAGATTATAAATTCACTTAAATTGATATTATTGATGTTTTACTGTCACATCCTTGATTAACAATATTATTTTATTATGATTAATATTATAAGAGAATCCTTTGTGTTATATATGGGTAGCAATAAAATTCCTTTCATGCTAAAGCACCTTTCATCAGTTGGTTCAGATCATCATCTCCCACACAGTACTTAGTTTATATTAAAATAGCAAATCTTCAAACTTTAAACAGGCTTCAACCTACTCCATCTTCTGACTATTCAGCCATTTATATCATTGAAAATCTGATGATGGAATGCCGAAATCCCATTGTTGATGCCAACATTATTGTCATGCTTAGGTTTACTTTAAGTCACTTTACCCCCTCATGTTTAGGACTTTATCCATTTAAATAAACAGAAGAGGGATGGGCTGGATGCAGACTGAATCTGTGATAATTTGATTGATATTGATCTGGACCAACTGATGAGTGCTGGTTCAGCATGAAATATTATATTGGTGATCATTTATCTTTTTCACATGTGTGTGGTCATGTGTATCAGTTGTATGAGATACAATGGATAGATGAAGCGAGCTTGAAAGCCTGTGTTCAAATCCCTTATAATTTACATCTAAAATTCCTAGTATATAAATTATACTGGTATTCAATCAAATATTAAAGATTCACCCTGTATTTTTCCATCCCTCTTTTGTGTATTTAAATAGATAAGGTCCTATACATGAGGGATCAGAGTGACTTAAAGTCATGGACATAACAATAATGTTGGCATAAAAAGGGATTTGGGTATTCCATAATTAGATTTTCAATGGAATGGATGGCTGAAGAGTTGGAAGGTGGAATAGCTTGAAGCCTGTCCATTAAAGTTTGAAGATTTGCTATCTTAATATAAACTGAGCACTGATCACATATATGTTTGAGAGATGATGATCTGGACCAACTGATGAGTTCTGGTTCAGTATGAAATATGTGTTTTGGAGATCATTTATCTTTTTCACAATTGTGTGACCATATGTATCAGTTTTATGAGATAGAACAAATAATTGAAGAGAGTTTGAAAATCTGCTTTCAAATCCCTTATAATTTACATCTAAAATATAATTTATAAAAATCTTTTTAAATATTAAAACAAAATTAAAAATAACTAAAACATTTTTTATTGTTTATCTCATAGGATAAAGTCTATCTATGAGCTGGTTTTTTCACTTACTTAAATATTATTCTAAATAGTAAACTTTATTTGAACTTTTTTTTTTCATATGTCATAGCATCGGCCGAGAGGCGAACCCATAACTGCAAGGTAGCTGCGATGACCTCTCGGCTAGCAACGCTTGACGACTTTATTTGAACTTCACTGGCTTTTTGCGAAAAATAACAATGTTAAAATTAATCCATGAAATAGATTTGATAACTGAAGAATATATTAATAGTTGCACAGGAATAATAACTTAGGATTTTATAATCATATATAATTTTCTTTTCTTTTATTAACATTATATATTATTATAGGATTTTACATGTGATAAACATATTTATAAAGTGGGAGAAAAAAATATTGTCGTCCTAAAAAATTATTTTTTTATGATTATAAAATGTGTATATGCATGTTGTGCAATTAGTTTATCTTTGCATCTTTACTCCTTTCAGATATGACTATATTATACATATGGCTTGTTACTAAAAAAAGTATATATTTCATATTATTTAATAATGTGGAAACTAATCTGTGAAATGAATTCTGAGAAGCTTCTTATGATAATAACAATGTTTTTTTTAACAATATTAAAACTAATCTATGAAAGAGATGCAAGAATTAGAATCCAATAACAACAAATAGTTCTGATTGTATAGTCATGATTTTAAAAAAAATAGTTAAAATAAAAGTGAATAAAAAAAACTTATAGAAAAATTTTAATAATAAGCTTTCTTCGAATTTTACTGATATCCTGTCATTTTATAAATATATATATATAATTTTTTGATCAAAAAAAAAACTATTACAAACACAATAACAATATAGAAAGAGGGAGTTTTTATAGGATATTTAAATAATATTCAAAATCAATGTTTTTCACCTAAATGAGATAATCAGCAAATGAACAAATCATCAACAGTTATTTACTCTTTATGATTGGATTCAAAAAGACATTTTAAGAACGTAGGTAAATCACCATCAAGCCAATGCCAAAAGTGGAATATAATATTGTATAAAAAAGCAATCATTAATATTTATGCTGCATGCATAAACTTAGGTACTAAAATAATTATAAAATTTAGCTTAAATCATCATCAATACTCAAATCATCTGGTATTATGAATATACTGGGTATAAATGAAGTAGTAATCATCATCATAAAATTAATAAAGTGAGAAAACTTAACAAGTGAATGTCATTATCTTAGAACTATCTAATTAATCTAAAGAAAATTATATAGATGCCCACATTCACATCTACATGCTATAACCTGTAATTAGTTTAGTATAACAATTGCACTGATCACATGAAACAAATATACAAAACTTAATCTATTCAGTAATAAATGTCTTCACTGGAATAACTTTAAGTAGTGGTTAATTAATAAGTAGTAGTAACAAAAAATAAAAGTTCTGATAAATACTCATTGTCATAAACTGACAAACAAAACTATCAATTAAAATTTATCTTCTACATCATGTATTTTAAACTTATATAAAAATATCAATAACAATATAAGGAATGATAAATACTATCAGTTTTGTCTGTATTTCTGTTTATATATAGGCAATAGAAAATTTATTCCAGATGTAGTTTTATATATATGTGTGTGTGTGCGTGTGTGTGTGTGTCTATCATAATTTAATATGTATTTCTAGAATCTATCAGCAGGTGCAATTTCATATATATTGGCAGTATGGCATAGCCTGATTAACAAACATTTAAGATAAATTCAGAAAGTTCTCAACTCAATTTAGCTTTTATAATGTCTGGATATTACTTATGGCACAGTAGTGCTTTCTATGCACTCACTGGAATATAACCTGTCACAGAGAAGCTATTCCCCTTTACTTCACCCATTGCTCAAACTCAAGCAACATCTAGATTAGCAGCGATTGATTTTATTTGGAGGCTGACTTTTATAATATTTTATTAAATTAAATAGAATCAACTATTTATAGTAAATATGATTGAATTTACAAAACAGAGGATTTAGTAAATAATTTTCTTCTTAAATAATAATAATAATAACTCAGGATTATAATTACGTTACACTTTTTCTTTTTAAATTTACATTCATCAAAACCAAAAATAGAATCAAGAAGTTGCTTAATAAAAAAATTCCTTCTTAATCCTTTAAGCAAAAACATATTTCAAATAATTTTGAACATTAAAATAGATATCTTTGTTTTACACAAAAATAGTTTTCTTTCTTTGTTAGATTAAAAATAAATTTTTGACAAAATTAAAAGTCAAATAAAATATTTGTATTAAATAAAGAACTTTTTATATTTAATTTCCAATAATTTATAGTACTCAAAATATCAAGATCTATGATGACTTTATCAAATAAGTAATAAATATTTTATAATAAATAAGAGCAAAGAGAGAAAATGAACAGACTAAATACTAATATAATAATAAGAATGGCATCAGCAGCAACTGTCAATCAGAGTCACCTTTTGTGATTGATTCAAAAGAGACATAGTATAAATCTTACCTCATTATCAAGTCAATGTCAAATGTGTATCATAATATTAATGTTTTAAGAAAAAAACGTCAATAATTCTGTTGCATGCACATACTTAAATGCCAAAATATCTATAAAATCTATTATTATATCTAAAATGGTGGCGTCATTATATCAATGTTGCATTGTTATCAATGATTTAGGCAATATATGAGTGTACAAGCTGTCATTGAACTAATAATCATGGTAATATATATTAAAGTGAATGAATTTCACAGGTGATCTTCATTACTTTCATCATTTTCAACCATTATCGATTCACTGCAGAATGAAGATTTATCCAAGTTTAATCCAGTTTCTCCTATTTCTAACATCTTTTCTCAACATCACATCAGCAAACTTTTTTTATTTATCTATCCATATTACAAGTGGTCTCAATCTCTTTGGATCCACTTTAAAATTTCAGATGTCCACCTATTACCATTTCTTTTAGAAATGTCCATCCCCAGATCCAATTCAATATCTTATTTTTTTTATTGATGTCAGTAATACCTGCTCATTCTCTCATCAATGTATTTTATTTTCAGTCCCTTCTTGTCACTCCTAATATATTGTACCAGTCGAAAATGTATGTCCATCCAACAAGACTTAGAATCTGAGCAAAAGTACCCTGAATCCAATCATGCCCAAGATACACAGGTCAGGAGCAATCATGAATTCTAACCTATTTGCCCATTTCCTAAATCTATAACACTACGGACAACACCTATGGTGATACCACATGAATTCATTCCTTCCTGGCTTGGTGCTACAACGTTTTGCATGAGAACTCAACTGGTGATGATGATGATGAGAGATTGAGTGAACCTGAGATATAAGTTAAAAACATACATAAATATATTAATGAGATTTGAACAACTGGATTAAGTTTAAAAATATGAATATTTATTTTGACAAAATTCAAGATGATTTTATATATATAATCAACTTCATGCATTTTAAACTTTATTTTCATTACAAACATTTTACAAACTGGAGTCAATTATTTTTATTTTAACAGATATCAATTTAGTGCAGCATTACAATACTGAATGTGTATTTGGAAATCGGAGTTTATTTAATGTTACAAAAACAGATTTATCTGGGTGATTGGTGGATGTTTTATATATTTAGAAAACATATGTAAAGATACAATAATAGAGTTTTGCTGATTATAGGACTTGAATATAATGCCTTTGGCATTTGATACATAACTTTATTTTCTTCATAGAATTTAGTTATAACAATTTAAATAAGGATACATTATGATCCGTAAGTATACTAAAAACATTTATTTATTTATTCTACATTTTCAACATTTAACAATCAAATATTGCGAAACTCTATAAATACAGGAATGGCTTATTTCAATAAAGGGGAGGGCAGCTTTGAGAGGTTGGATCTAAAACTCCAACAAAAAATATTTAAAAACGTTTCATTATTACACATCATTATGATTTATTTTGTTAAACAGGCTAGGAAACGAACTATAAGAAATTGTGGTACTAGCATTATGTCAGGAAAGAGAAAATGGCAACTTCAGCCAAAAAAATGTCATTCTCTGATTTTAAGGTGGTACGCCAGCTTCAGGCTGAGCAGTACCTAATGGAAAGGTAGGTAGGAAGTTACTATGGATCCAGTTCACAGTAAGTCCATGCAGAGCTTCAACTACACTAACTGGCTTGTTCCAGGGAGTAGACTTAGACCCCTGTTACGAACGAGAACACAAAGATGGAAGGCTTTAAATCTTCTGGAATGAGGTACAGACAGATTCGAGCAGTATATAAATATATACTTTGAGGAGAAGAATGACAAATGAAGATGATCAAGACTCCCTGGAATGAGGTACGGGTGAATCAAGATCAAAGCCCTTATGTGGCTCATTAATAATGTCTGACATATGCTAGCAACGCTATTATAAGAATATAAAATCATTAGATTTAAATACTAAAGTGAAGCCCTAAGTGGTTTAACAAATATGTAATGATATGTTAAAATAATGACCCATGTAAGATAAAGTCATTTATCAGAAGTTAAAACTATAATTAATAAAGCATGCATTTCTCCCCCTTCTTGAATCAATACTATTTTGTTTAACATATATCTAAAAAACTAAAATTTGCGCACTTAAAAGTGCAAATAACAAAATAGTATTTGGTCACCAGCCTTTTGGTGATGATGATCAATAAAGAAATCAATAAAATTAACAAACACCAATATCCACTCCAGATTGAAATGTATTTATACATTTTGTATAAATTTACGATCAAATTATTTTTTAAAAACATATATTCATTTAACAGACAAACTCAATCTTACGAGCTATTTAGAAATAAAGACATGAAATAGATAATTCCTTTTCCCCTTTCTATTTCACAGCAGGATATAGAAGAAGTTTGTAAGACTGGATTTGATTGGCATTTACAAATAAAAAATTAAGTGAAAATGCAAAAATATCATTAAAATTAAATTATAACTGCACTAAATTATAAGAAAAATAAGAAGCATGAGTTGGATGAAATATTTTACAATAAGGTTAATTTAGATTATAGAGAATCAATACTAAGAAAATAATTATTAGTTTAACATACTCACTGATTAGTGAGTTAAAGAGGTTTAACATAAAGAGAAACATTAATTTTAAAGAGTTAGGAGTTAGAATTCAGGTAAGGTGATGATAATGACTTTGGGCTTGTTACCTCATGATTCTATGGAATGAAGTATGGACGAATCTTCTGTGGAAGGCAGCATTCTTTGATTGGTAGGAGCTACATCTCTGCATGGCAAAGAGTCAGGCTGAAGATGGAGGGAAAGGCAGCTTAGGTTGCTCTACCCAAAAACCATTTTAAAAACCAAAAAGATGTGAAGTCAGTTTAGCAGCAATTGACCAAACTCTAACACAATAGATTTTTAGCCCTATTTATACAAGTTTTGAGTTATTCAAAGAATGTTTTTAATTAAACTTCTTAACTCAAATGTAATCCTGAATCTACAGAAATATTTTCTCTATTGTTATTGGAGATGCAATCACTAGATAACTGTCCAAAAATAAATTCAAATCAATTTCCAGATTGGAAATAGATTTGATAAAAATGTTAACAGCTAACTTAAAATCAATTAGCTTTGTTTTAAATTTTACTTTCATTAACTTTGATTTAAAAATTCCTTTTAAAATCATGAAACAAACTAATGTTCTTGCCCCTTTAATTACTCTTGGACAGTTAGCGGTTGCATCTTCCATCTTGAACTTTTATGTAGTTTTATAATGAAAAATAATTACAAAATAAATAAAATATAATTAAAAAAAAAAATACAAAATTATTTACAATATTTGTTTGTGCTGTAGATATATATATATATATTATACCAGTCCATACTCCCTGCGGAATTCTTTTCCTAATCTTGCACTGAGCATGAAGTGACCAAGATTCAACAGGTAAAGAAATGGATATCAATCTAGCCGATTGTCTGTACTCATGTATATTGGTACTTCCAGCTAAATTGATAGAAAGAGTGGATTGACAGGACTCTTCCAGTTAAAAACACCCTTTAGTTGATATCTTACCTGAATGCCCGAATATTTAGAACAATGGCAAGTACACACCCTTTGAAAAATCTATTTACAAAATAGACTTCTGCGCACCACTTCTAGAAAAGAATCAAAAAAATGAATTTTTCACCCTCCTAGAAGGATGTGCAATACCATATGTTCAGCGGAGCATAAGAATAAGATTTAACACCCCGGTAGAGTGATATCCCTTTGTGGCTAGCTCAGTCACTCTACAATCTAGGGTCTTCAAATGGGTAAGTTAAATGATTATTACCGGTACATGGTTGATAAGGAAAGAATACATTTTGATCAATATAAATAATAATATGAAAACGAAACAAGTTTAATATTATGATTAAATATTTATTTAATCCCAAATACCCACCACCATTTCATACTAATGATGATATAATAACAAAATACTAAATAATTAATTATCCCAAACCATATATATTTGAGGCATTGAAATAGATAAAATACAATTTTAAATAAGAAAAATAATAAATCCCTAAAGCTATTTACAATGTTTATAAGTAATGGAAGTGGTCTGAGCTCCTTTTACCCAATAGAAATAAATTTTACTTTGTGTGATTTGATATACAGATATGAGATTTTCGGTCATACAGGCATGCGCTTTTACTCAGTGCTTTAAAACCCTTTTATTGATAGCAATAATAATAATAAAAACTATGCATATGTATATTTGCATTATGAGATATTTCAATAATTTCGTATTTTTCAACAAGGTTGCATTGGCTCAGATACTATATCGTACTCACCATAAGGTACTGTATCTATTTCCCGCTTGCTATAGATAAATTACTGTACATGTATATATGCGCAGCACAATTATACACTTACTATTACTTTAAATATAAAGTTATTAGAGTACTTGCTTACAGGGAATCTATAATAGATCAATCCCTTCTTGCACGCATCATAAGGTGCAGCAGTGACAAAAAAAATAACTTAAAAAGGATATACAGTTAAATACATTTTTAGATATTCAGCATGAGATATCGTATTTACCGAATATTATAAGCATATGTACGCATATACATACATGTATATCCATATATGATGAATTCCAGGAGTAACAACAAGAGGAAAATGAATAGCAACAACAAAAAAGAATCTCATTGCAATCTTTGTTGAAAATACTAGAATTTGAAATAGAAAAATTGACTCAAAGGATTTAAGTAAAAGCTTTATCATTTATGCCCATAATAACCGCAAATTCATATACATATGCTACATATGCGAGAGACTCTCTTTTTTAAATGATTAATAATAATAACAAAAAATAATATATCTAATCGGAAATATCAAAGTTAATTATTTCAATATTAATAAATATCTTAAAATAAACTTATATCTGCGTCTTCATTCTTCTCCTCTGGGCTCTTGAGTGGGCTTCAAGTTAACTGGCTGTGTGGTGAAGATTTCATCCATTTAGCAAGGCGGCATTTGTCATCATCATGGGTGGCTGGAATTGGCGTGGTCACATCTTGGCGGCTTGGGACAGAGAAAGGGCGGTGTACTGGCTAATTGTCTACCCCATGGTCATTTTTCTGGAATCTCTAGTATATTGCTTCATATCTACTTTTTTATATATATCTAATAATAATTAAGATTATTAATAAATTTTCATAAGCTGTCTCCAATGATTACTCGAAACCACAAAGACAAGAGTTCTTAAAAGAACTGTATAATGGATGTGTTCTTAAGAATGTCACTAATAGTCCTATTCGTAAATGAATCTCTAAGTAGCTGGTTGCTTGGAGAATTCTGGAGCCACAAAAAAGAATGACTTGCCCAGAATGGCTGCCAAAGAAAGAATGAATCCCACAGCACTATCAATCTTACTAATAAGAACCAATTCAGATATCCCTCTGAGAAGAATGAATCAGCCAATCCTTTTAATTTAGCTTATCACTTAGATTGCAAACATTCCTTTATATTTTTCAGATTAAATTCTACATTTTAAGTTTGACATCCATCTTGAATAACCCAGACCACTTGATTACAAAATCAATTCAAAAGAATTTTTTTTAAAAGATATAACAGTTTAATTATAGCATTATCAAACCTTTTGCTTTTGATCAGATTTTTGCAAAAGCAATTAACATTACTTGCTTATGGAATAAAATTACAATCTTTAGAAAAGTAATTTAAAAAAATATACAAGTATGTTGGAAAAAAAAAATACATATAATGACTTATCATAAAAAATATACAAAAAGGAAAAATAAAAATAATACATGAGTTTATTATACGTGTAAAATATTTAAATTTGTGTGTGTGGGTACTCTACTGCTCAGACCGAACCTCCATTATTAATCTAGCACATTTTTATATTTGTTGTGCTTAATACAGACTTTGTGCAAGGCCATTTGATAATGCCTGGCACAATATATATGTATATATATCTGCTCTGTTAATATACATACATATCTGAGTCACATCTAGAGACATTAATATCAAAATAATTAAAGAAATTTTATTTAAAATTGATATTTATAACTTTTACAGATGTTTCTCAGAAATATACATACGACAAAAAGGAGCAGGGTGAAATGTGGGTGGTAGAACAGTGAAGCTCGAGCTTGGGCTAAGATTGACTGCTACAATACTTCTCTTCATACTTTATTCACTGGTCTGAAGTCTTTGTAATGTTCTTCTGTTGAGTATCCATATCTCCGATCTAAAAGCAAGAACTGATAAAATACATTTATTAAAAACTTTTTTTTTCAATCACATATGCATATTTAATAATTTTTAACAGTTATTCATTAAACAAGAGCTTATCCAATAATAAATAGTATTTTGGAGATAATACATCTTTTCACATGTCTTTGATCATATGTTTATAATTACATCCCTCAACAAGGTATTAAAAGCAAATAGAAACCAGTCTTTACCTTGAGTGAGAATGGTATAGTGAAAATGTCACTATCATATTTGTTTTAGTATTAAATTATCCAAGTCTGAATTCTATGATTGATTTCATCAAATAAGTTTGTAATCTGTGTTATAATTGGAGCAAGGTATTTATAGTTGATAATTTATTCTAATTCATCATCATCAAACTTTATTCTTTTCTTTTGAGAAAATAGATTGAACATTATTTTAACCTTTTTTCTTTTTTACTTTCATCTGATAACTTTTGCAACATTTTCTGAAGGTCTGAAATATTATTTCCAAAAACAATGACATTATCTGCAAAATTTAGATGACTTAATTAATCTCCATTTCCTGTTAATTTCTTATTTTTCCATTTTAATCTACAAAATACTTCTTTTAAAACTGCTGTAAAAAATCTCAGAGAAACGGAGTCACCTTGTTACACATCCTTCTCAATTATAATCTTTTCAATACAATTATGTAATTTAATAAAGGCTGAAGCATTTTAAGAATATTCTTCAGAATATAAGAACATCCTGGGTTTATATCTTGATGATCCAAATTTTGATGATTGAAGAAATACTTATAGAGTCAAATGCCTTTTCATAAATTCAAAACATAATAACAATTCATATTAGCACATAAATCAGTAGCTAGTGATAGATAATGAAAAAATTATTCTACATCACTTGTATCTCATTTAACTATATAGATGTTCCAGTTCATATAATATTTTCTCAAAATTATATAATAATTTAATATTGACATATACTAAATATTTTTCACCTTGTTAAATTTTAGAGCATTTGTTTAGAAAGAATTTATGTGAATGAAGCAATTCATCCATACTCTTTAATTCTCCATCCTAATCTCTAATGAACATGACAAACATCAAGTTAATATATCATTACAAATTATTAGTTTGTTTATTTTTAATCATGAAAGGTTTTTTTTCTAAATCAATTTTTAATACAGTGAAAAATATAATGTGAAGTCTAAGCCATGTGTGCCCAAATCATCACCTACATTAGCTGAAACTTCGAAAAATTGATATATATTCAAAATTTCATTTTGCTTTTTTACTACTGTATTCATCTTCTCAATTTTATTATATTGCAACCATATTTAGTATAGAGTCAGACTCAACATTTTTTATTATGCATGCATTTTCAAACAACTTTCTCTCTTCATGTTAGCTTAAACATCTCCTTTTTTTTTTCCTGTGTAATATATTTATGTTAAATACACTTAAAACTTTCTTCTTCATATATTTGGGGAAGATATAATAAATTATAATCCATAATAACTTCTGAGAAAAACTCTGTAGATTATTATAAATAAATATATGGATAATGATTTGGCAAAATAACATTTACCTCCATCTGGAAAAGAGAATTGTAAATAATGCTGCCAACATGTAGAAAATTGTAAAGAATTACTTCAAATCTTTAAAAAGTAGAACATCAATTATATTACAGAATAGAAATTAGAATTATCACGTTTTTATTGTTTTTGACTAAATAGAAGCAAAATGAAAGATAATAAAAACAATAAATAAATGGAAATGTGAATACCAAACATAAGGTAATGAGATTGAAATAAGTTGATGTTAATTTAAATATTATTATTTCACCCTTACTATTTTATCTTTTTTTATTTATTTATTACATTATTAAAACAGGCAAAACTCACTATATATATTGCCACACACAGCAAGCTAGAGTAATCAATGGATACCAGAAGGCTTGTGCATAAAATCCCCATCTAGTGCCTACTCATCCAATATCCCCAGACTAGTTTCTGGCTTGTGGCCTTCATCAGTGAGGAGCCTTGGATCTGAGAGCACTGCATCTAGATCTTAGGATCTAATGCAACCCTCCAGCAACCACTTTTTATCTCCATTTAACTACAAAACTATGAGTCTTAAACTGAAAACACCTTAATGTTTTCAATCCAAGCCCATTAGCTTATATAGTCATATGGGTCTGAACCCAGTTCAGTACCCATACATTTTGATGTCTTTGGTTCTTTAACAACCATAGCCACCACTATCCTATTAGGCAGGATTGGTTTTAAGCCAATAAATATCACATGACCACCTCCTTTTATGCTTGTGTATAACTGTTGTTATACACTAGATGGGGATTTTATTCACAAGCCTTCTGGCATCCATTGATTACTCTAGCTTGCTGTGTGTGGCAATACGTATAGTGAGTTTTACCTGTTTTAACAATAGTTATACACAAGCATAAGAGGAGGTGGTCATGTGATGTTTATTGGCTTATTATATTATTGTTGTTCCTGCCTTTTGTTTTGTTTTCAATTGGACAAAAATAATATAATCTTACACTGTTTTTCATTTTTGTTGTATAATCTTATATAGAGAAGGCATATGATAGAGTAAATAGAAATAGATTGTGGATAAGTTTAGCAAATTTGGGAATGGATGGAAGCTTTAATAGATATTATTAAGAAATTATATGAAAATAATTATTATATATTGTAACGGTAAGAACTCGTATGCCTTGTTAACATGTTGCAAAATTCCACCACCATGTTTGAAGAGCAGCACAATAGGGGGTTCAGGTTCTACTGCACCGTGTTCGAACATAGTCATTTCATTTCACAACAAAACCCTCGTGACAACGCATATACCATAACAATAGTAAATATTTTCTAGGCCCTGTGGTGAGGTAAACAAGAGACTCTAATTGAATTATTTAATATTAAGGGCCACTGCTACATAATTAATACTAGTTTGATAATGAAATGAGACATCAAATTTTATTATTAAATCAAGCAGACATGCAAACATAGAAATAGATATATATTTAATGATGATTAATTAGTATACCACTACTAGGGTATCATATTCAATCATATCTCATGCCTCACGTTTAAGTTGCGAATGTTACGAGATTACGCTACGAGGTAATAATGATGAGTGCATCTGTCAACCCGGCAATCATTCCTTGCTTTCTTAATATTAATATGTGCTAACAAATTCTTAATAGATTAGCAGATGTGGAGGAGTGGAAAGAGATCGAGCATAGACATTCATAATCATTTTTAAAGCGACCTGCGATAGTTTGGATGCTGCCGAGCTATAAAAGAGATTCGGCTTTCTAATAGGATGACCACTGAGAAACGTTGGAGGCGAGAGGGACAGCTAAACATCAGGTCAGAGCCCTTAGGAGTGGTCACGAGTGCAGATCGGTATGAGGTCATAGTCTTTCCATCCCAGACAGCGTGACAATGTTAGTTACCATTGGAGTCATTTCGTATGCCCTTTGATTATGGGAACTAAAACATTTAAAATACCTCTATTTTGTTTCTGCGGTTTAAACTTAAGGCATCGATAAACAAGCGCAGTTCACACATATAATGCAAACACATTTATCTACTCTATGCTTTTAAAATATAAAATCTACCTCCAATCCCCACATGACTAAGCAAACGATTACTGTTTACTGCCCCTCCTCTTATTTCATAAAACAATACTGCTCTATATTTAAAGACTTAACAAACTAACTTTAAAATGAATGATCGCCAAGTAGCTAATACACTATTTTAATAATTACAAGATCTTGTCTTCATAATACATATTGAATTAAAATTATAATTTCCGAGCTGAGTATTTATTAAAAGATACGGGTTTACGTGAATCTAAAATCGCAAAAGAGTGGCAACTCTTTTGCGAATAAAAAATGGGAAGAAAACATCAGCTCGGAAATCAGACAGGCATGAAATATAATATCTAACTAATAACAAACAAAAATTTAGATACCCAAGTAGAAGAATAAGAATAGATTGATTTAATGAGAGTTATAAATATAATATTACTTTTACACAATTTACAAAATCGATATTAGAGTTTAGTGGAAAATTATACTATGTTGGATTTAAGATATGAAATATTAAAGGTACAGCAGAGAATAAAATTTAACTTTAGAGTTCAAAAGACAGTCCTTTAATCTTGGGTATCATTTACCTTTGACTAGTGGAAGTGTGCACACTTGATGGGAGAGTCCGAGGTTCCGTGTTGAATAGCATTTACATGTAGGAGAAATATGTAGGCAGCAATCTAAGTTCGAGTTTATTGCATTTTTTATGGGAAGCTCCGTATCACCATAGCCACAGTCCAGAGAAGTGCAGCAGTCGCCTACTCCTTGCACATTGCTAAATGAAAATTAGGATCTCGACAAGAAATAAACGGTAACAGCATACTTTTCAATTTAATAGTTCTGACCTAAATAATAATAAATATGTTTTCACTTAAAATACAACTATTTTAGCTTTTATTAAATCGCACGACAAATCTAATAATCATTTGCAGTGCATTATTTTTAAAACAGACTATATCGGAGTGTGTGCATACATACGATGTTTTTACATAACTGTACATCCATTTATAATATTATGCACAAAGTCCAATATTCAAGGTCAGGACCTATGTAAACTAATAATAATGGGTAAGAGGTGGAGCGATGACAGAACTAAGGTGAAACTAAGATTTGAATATAAATCTTACTGTTTTAATATATCAATTAGGAATATAGAATCGGTTAAAGTTAAAAATGGGGTGAGAATGCAAGGATGCCCTATGTCACCTATTTTGTTTGTGTTGTATTTGAGTGAAATGGAAACAGCAATAGAAAGATTAGGAAGAGGGATAGAGATACCGTTAATAGGTAGTAAGAGAGTATATATTTTGTCAGGTCTTTTTTTGCACATGATATATTTTTGTGTGCAGAAAGAAGAGAAGATATGGAAGTTATGCTGATGACATGTGCAAGGGTGGGTAAAAAGATGGGGATTAAATTTAGTGAAGAAAAATCAAATATAATGATGGTTAATACTGGGGAAAGAGAAGATTTAGAATTTTTATTGGGAGATATTAAGTTAAGTTTTGTGAATAGATATAGTTATTTGGGAATTATTTTAAGTAATCAGAAAAATTATTTGGATGAATGGGAGAAAAAATTGGTAAATGAAGCAAAGAAACGAAATGGATTGATAAAGAAATTAACGGTATTTTCATATAATAAATATGATGTAGATAGAATTATATGGAAGGGAGTTGCAGTAGGGTTAACATATGGTAATGATGCATTATATGTTAGTAAAGGGGTATTAAATTACTTAGAAAAAGTTCAAAGGGAAGTACGAAGACATGCATTGGATGCAGATGTATGGACAGCAAGGGAGGCAATTCAAGGAGAAATGGGATGGTCAAGTTTTCATATGAAAGATGCAAAAAGTAAAATGAAAATGTTTGGTAGATTGCAGTTTATGGATAATAAAAGAATAGCCAAAATAGTATTTAATTGGGTTATGAGTAAAGGGCAGGCAACAATATGGGTAAGAAAGGTAATGCGGTATGCAAAAGATTTGTATAAAGAATTTATATCAGTATATTTGTACAAAAGATGGGATGACTGTGTTAGGAGGATTGTTGAGTGTTATAGTGGTAAGGAATGGGATAAAAGAATAGATTTATTAATAAAGAATAGGGAGTTAGAGAGATGTAGAACTAGTATGGAGAGTAAAAGAGTTTAAATACATATAGAAATAAACAGAATATTAGGTGCCAGTAGTTTATTGTTTAAGGCTTGAACAGGATCTTTAACAACAAGAGAATATACATGTAAATGGAAAAATATGGGTGATTTAGTCTGTAAATTATGTAAGGAAGGAATAGAAAATATTAGGCATCTGTTAATTGAATGTAAATGCTTGAAAACAGAAAGGGCACATATAATGAAGTTATGGAAGAATAAATATGAAAAAAGGGATTATACAGAAAGTGGATTATTGGTTTTTATGCTGGGTTTGGGAAAAGATAAGGGGGATTTAGATATAAAGGCCATAGAGTTGACAAAGATTATGTTGTGGAAATGGGATGGAGCAGAATATGGGAAAACTTAGACTGGAGAATGTAAATTAAGTCGCTAACAGGTTTCTCTGAGCATAATTGCTGAGAGATTTTTGACTTCATTTAAGAAGCTACAGTACATCGCATCACATGACATTAAAATAGAAACTTAACATTTGAAAAAGGCACAAAACTATATGCCAAAAAAGGCTTTTTATGCATAATTATTATTAATATATATATATTTACATAGTGCTGTATATGATTTTTTTATTATTTATTGTAATTTATATTTTTTAACATTCTGCAAAATTATTCCGGAAACTACTATAGATTATAATATTTCTTTGACCTATTAAAATCTTGTGTAAATAATATTAATTAACTTAGCTGCAATTTTCAAATTCATTTTGCATGAAAATATACGACTTTAATAATTATTAGTAACCGAAGAATTATAATAAATTCAGGATTAATTCTTAGCCAGAAAAAGAAGAATGTTCAAATCATATTAACGACCTGAAAATTTTCAATATAGACGAGTAGGATAAAATAATAACAAAGTATTACAATCAACAGACCTACCTGAAAAAGGATCATATGTCTATACTGCTATGTTTATTATCTGCACAACTATTTAAAATTGTTTTTGAGAGTAAAATGATACGTTTGAGACAATATTGAATGTATCACAAACAAGAAAGATGGAGAGTCTATATGGAGCAAATACAAATATATATTAATTTAATAATTAGGGAATGTTATTTATAAATTTTAAACGCATGTTTTGTGCCAATTAATTAAAAAAAAAAAAAGTTTTCTTTGTTGATGTTGTTGTTGCTACGTTTTGTTTTAATTTTAAAGTTGTTTTTTTTTCTATAAAAATAATAATGGAATGAATTGTCTTAATTCTGGAGAGTTTATGTCTTCTAGCGCTGGAAAAGCCAGAACTGGAGTCGATCCAATGATTTTATTATCCAGAGTATGAAACTTTACAAACAGCTAAATTGGTGCAGGGCATTTTTTATGCAACAACAACAACAACAACAAAAATGAATTACAGAAAATATATTAAAAAATCATACTATGATCAGAAGTGTATAAAAGACTGGTTGTGAGATAACAAATTAAAATTTTCTTGAAGTGTTTTTAAAGAGTTCAATAACTAAACTCATTCATCATAATTTAATCATTTTTTATTGGAAAAGCTTGTTTAGAGTTATTAGCACACTAATTATATTATATTTAATTCTAAAGACTATAAATGAATGCTATATACTTTTGTTGATTTATTTTGGATTAATCATCAATTTAATTATTGATGCAATTACATTTTTAAAAAGAAGTTTTATGAAGATACTTTTTTTAAACTAATTTTAATAACCATTAAAATGTATTTATTAAGGTCATGGAATATGAAATGAAATGATTTTCAAGTTATTGACTTCTACAAGCGTTTTTTCAGAATTGATTTTGCTTCATTTGCAATTTGATTTACCATATTATGTAGATTATATTTACAGCAAAACTCTGTGTGATTTTTTTGCAATAGTACAGTGCAGAATGTGGAACTCAAAAATTCATGATTCGCAATTCAGATCTGTTATTTCCAAATAAAGCCATTAGACTAAATAGTTTAATTTACTGCAAACATTTTTTAAAATAAATAAATATGCATTTTAGAAATTTTTTGAAAAATCCAGACATTGTATAACATTTCACAATATTATAAACAAAGCAAAGCTCCATATAGTAG
>JAQFVV010006433.1:336310-443722 GCA_028023455.1 Epiperipatus broadwayi
GGATGCCAGAAGGCTTGTGCATAAAATCCCTATCTAATGCCTACTCATCCAATATCCCCAGACTAGTTTCTGGCTTGTGGCCTTTGTCAGTGAGGAGCTTTGGATCTGAGAGCACTGCATCTAGATCTTAGGATCTAATGCAACCCTCTAGCAACCACCTTTTATCTCTACTTAACTACAAAACTATGAGCATGAAATTGAAAACACAAAAAATATTTTCAATCTAAGCTCAATAGCTTATATAGTCATATGGGTCTGAACTCAGTTCAGCACCCATACATTTTGGTGTCTTTGGCTCTTTAACAACCATAGCCACCACTACCCTATTAGGCAGGATTGGTGTTAAACCAGCAAGCATCACATGATCACATCTCCAATACTAGCACATAATTGTTTATAAACAAAGCAAAGCAAAACTCCATATAGTAGTGCCACCTGTGCTAAACAGAGTAATCAATGGATGCCAGAAGGCTTGTGCATAAAATCCCTATCTAATGCCTACTCATCCAATATCCCCAGACTAGTTTCTGGCTTGTGGCCTTCGTCAGTGAGGAGCTTTGGATCTGAGAGCACTGCATCTAGATCTTAGGATCTAATGCAACCCTCTAGCAACCACCTTTTATCTCTACTTAACTACAAAACTATGAGCATGAAATTGAAAACACAAAAAATATTTTCAATCTAAGCTCAATAGCTTATATAGTCATATGGGTCTGAACTCAGTTCAGCACCCATACATTTTGGTGTCTTTGGCTCTTTAACAACCATAGCCACCACTACCCTATTAGGCAGGATTGGTGTTAAACCAGCAAGCATCACATGATCACATCTCCAATACTAGCACATAATTGTTTATAAACAAAGCAAAGCAAAACTCCATATAGTAGTGCCACCTGTGCTAAACAGAGTAATCAATGGATGCCAGAAGGCTTGTGCATAAAATCCCTATCTAATGCCTACTCATCCAATATCCCCAGACTAGTTTCTGGCTTGTGGCCTTCGTCAGTGAGGAGCTTTGGATCTGAGAGCACTGCATCTAGATCTTAGGATCTAATGCAACCCTCTAGCAACCACCTTTTATCTCTACTTAACTACAAAACTATGAGCATGAAATTGAAAACACAAAAAATATTTTCAATCTAAGCTCAATAGCTTATATAGTCATATGGGTCTGAACTCAGTTCAGCACCCATACATTTTGGTGTCTTTGGCTCTTTAACAACCATAGCCACCACTACCCTATTAGGCAGGATTGGTGTTAAACCAGCAAGCATCACATGATCACATCTCCAATACTAGCACATAATTGTGTTTTCAATTTCATGCTCATAATTTTGTAGTTAAGTAGAAATAAAAGGTGGTTGCTAGAGGGTTGCATTAGATCTTAAGATCTAGATGCAATGCTCTCAGATCCAAAGCTCCTCACTGACGAAGGCCACAAGCCAGAAACTAGTCTGGGGATATTGGATGAGTAGGTATTAGATAGGGATTTTATGCACAAGCCTTCTGGTATCCAGTGATTACTCTGTTTAGCACAGGTGGCACTACTATATGGAGTTTTGCTTTGCTTTGTTTATAAACAATTATGTGCTAGTATGGGAGATGTGATCATGTGATTTCACAATATTCAAGTTCAATATTTTTTGTAGTTATAAATACCCCCCCCCTCCCATCCGTTATGTTTTTCATCATGTAAATAAATAAATATGAATTATAGTTTCTGATGATGACATTTTCCTTATAATTATATGTTGGATTATTTCCATCATTTTAAATCAATTGTTAAATTTCTTCACTTTAAATAAAATTAAATGTCATAATCAAAAAAGCAAGTCATATATAACGTGACCTTACTTTTATAAGCTTGTATTTACAAAAATGTAACACAGAGAGCGTACCAATAGCTCAAACAAGCTTGAATTTTTCTAAAGGCATTTAATAATCATCTCCACATAGGGAAATAATAACCTATAATTATAAGCATGATATAAATATGTATATTGTTAGAAAGAGTATGATGTAATAGTATAATTAAATGTTGCCAATTAATAATATATTATGACCTGATCAAATCTCCTAAGTTGTCTAAGCAAATGAAAATGGAATTATTTCTAACTTTTCCGAATATTTATTAATATGTAAAAATGGACAAAACCGTTTACTAGGTTCGACATGAAATTCATTGAAATGTCATTATCCTTTTTTTTTTAAGAATATTCCTTTTTATTTCTGTTTTTATCTGTTGATACGTTGGATGATAATTAAGACAAATTGGCTAATTAGATTTAAAATATATGGTACTAGAAGCTTTCATCTACTTCTAAAATTGTTAAAAGTATGGATGCTTATCTGCGATCTGACTTTTAAGTTTTGGCTGAATGAATATTGAAAAATTTTTAAAGATTTTTTTTTTAATATTTAGTCTTAGAAAGTCGATCATTACTACATAGAAAATGAATATTGAAATATCATTGACTAAAAGATAAATAATCCAAATTTGCCTTGACTGTAAAAATAAAAATAAAATTGTAATATAATTCAATCTTCAACATTGATGAAGATAAAATACTTTTTGCATACTGACTTTATTCTTTATGATTATTTTTTTCAAAGGCAAGCAAAAAAACTAACCAATAGAATATTACAATCAAATAACAATACTTGATTGTTGTTAGTAGTAGTTTGTTTCTATTTGATGCTCTTTTAATACAATTTATTATAACATTTTAATATTAGAGCTATGTTTTAGAGTAAAAGCCCTTATATTATTTTTACTTAAACCAAAAAATGCAATTATTGCAAAATATGAGGCAATTTTTAGTTTAAAATACATTATTCTATTTTTTTTTTTTTTTTGTTTTGATTTTTATTTTATCTGTCCTTGCATTAAACATTTGATTATAACCCTACAATATCTAATATACATATATTTGCTTCACATGTCATTACTTGTTTTATATAGACTAATGGGTCACTATCAAATTGTTATACTTTTTAAAACTATTTCAGTATTCTCCCTAATAAGATCTATATCAACTGTTTTTATCTCATCTAATAAATTTGAAATGTTAATCTGGTTGCTGGTCGACTTTTAAAAAGAACTACTTATTAACTTAAATGTTTTAATAAGATTTATATACTTAAATTTCTTCATCTTATTTATTGTAAATAAGTAATATATTGTGCACTAGTCTGAGGATATAAATTTAATTGTAATATTCTATTGAAATTATAATATTTGTCTTAAAATCAGTCAACAATATCTAATATTTTAACCTTAATTTTAAAGTAATATATCATTTATAAATACTATAAGCTTTTATGATATTCAAATAGGAACTTAAAGTAAAGCAGAAAAAAACTACAAGTTTATCCAACAGCTTAGATTTATACAATTTTCTTCTTCTTCCTTCTCCTTTCTTTATGTATTGATTTCTATATTTACATATGATACAAATTCAACTTTCTTACACACTTAACAATACTATTTTCTTACACCAAAACTTTATTCTTACAGGTTAGACTGTCCTGCAGTCATCATCAAAGCTACAATATCCAAATATATAATCATACAATTAATACATTATATTTATACTGAAGCAGTCGGATCTGAGTTCGATCCTAGCTTCATGACATCTAGCCATAAGCCCACTTCAAATCCCTAGTACTAACCTTAAATTTCCGATGCAATGGGGCTTTATACGTTCAATCCACGCTAATTTCCATAAAGAATAACTTATTTCATAAATGTGTATTCAAATAACTAGTTTCAGATTTAAATTGATTAATTTTATTAATAAATTCATGATAGAATTATTCATGAATTTATATGTATTATAACTGCGTGGATTGTGCGTATATATTTGTAAATATTTAAATATATATAATTGTTTAAAAGTTTCATGGCGTCGAGAATGTTTGATTTTATTTTTAAATAATTTGTTAAAGTTTTATTGATTAAAAGCTACATTCTTTCGATAAGCTTTCAGATTTTCCCTTTCCAAAAACAACAGTTAAAGTTTTATTAATTAGAAAAAAGATAAGGATTTCCTAATTAAAATCATTTTCTGATTTTAAGAATTCATTTTCTAATTAGAAAATGAATTCAAGTTAATGAGTTTGAAAGCCTTATCGAAGGAATGTATCTAAAAACAACCCTAAACATGATAAGAAAGAAGCGCTAGCCTGAAGGCATCAGAGGACCAGTATATATAGCTCTGAAAAGTTTGGAAAGAAGGGGAAGCCATCTTTGTTGTAGAGAAGTGCAGTGAATTCTGTGCATTTCAAAATCATAAATTTAAATAGTGCTTCGATCATGGTGAAGGGCTAAAATGTCAGGAATCTGGCTGCGGTTCCTGAAGTCCCCTGAAATCTTCAATGAAGCTGCTGAATCTTTTCTGGACCAATCATGCTGCTAAGATCATGAAAATTCATTAAAATACTGTTCAAGTAATCAACCAAATGGTGCCTACGTTTTTACCAACTCGGACGTGTAACCTAAGGATCCAGCCCGGAAGAAATGGGTAATATATTTCCATAATGAACCTTAAACTTTCTGGCCAGTTCCGAACTTTACTTTACACTCCCTTTAAGAGCTCTTTTCATTCTATAAATGTCATAATCTCTGTGTAATAATCTCTGTGTAAACTTACTTTTATTTATGCTATTATATCGTAATTCTCTCAACCTCTAGTCTTTAAACTTTCTCTTTTCTTACTTGGCAGTTCATTTATTATATATAATATATATATATATATATATATATTTGTGTGCTTTATTAATGTCGTTTATTTTTAATTATATGCCAATAATCTTTCGACTCGATGAGCTCCTTTGTTCTATTTGCCTCATGCAAATAATATAATATTAATTCTAATAGTAGTTCTCGCCCATTAGAACTAAATTTATAAGTTCTATCAATCATCGAGTCGAAAGAAATTATTATATGTTTACTATTTTTATAATTGGCTAATAATAAATTATTAGCTCCACTTCCAATCTATGCCTCAGCTATTTTCTCGTATTCACCAATGTATATTTATTCAAATATAATCTTAAAATGTTTTTTGCAAAGGGCCGATAAAGGAATCAAATAAATATATTCTAATTCAACTTTGTTATTTTCTATTAAGATTCAGGAAGGGCACGATGATTGGGGCATAATTAATATGATTTACAAATACTTTAAAATAGTTTTACTTAAAAGCTCATTTGGCTTTAATTCATTTGATCAAGTCATCATGTAGAGCATTCTATATGGGTTTTAGTATTCAAACGATGACTATCAAGTCATCATCTTCAAACGTTGCTGACATAGGGCAATCTTCCGCTCCGTTAGGCTGGTCGGTGATCATATTTCTGTTATTTTAAATTATCGAGGAAGAAAGCACTTCCTCTCCTGTTCATATTAGTCAAAGGGCATAAGACTTGTCAGACGCAAGCTGCCATAGGACTTCGATTATCGACTAGCTATTATCTTTCAATTTCATTTTATAGCTCATAATTCGTCAGCACCGTTACCTCTCTGTTCCAGTAAAGCCCACTCTGATGCTCGTAATTCATGATGAAGTGATTTCAATTAAAGTCGAACAAATTCTCAGTTATATTTAATTAAATAAGTTTTCCAATAAAGATTAAAGTTATGCCCTAAAATACGTATCTTGCTCTTCATGAATGGATTTGCGAATGTGAAAATAAATATCACATTCTTTCGTAAAAAATTAGAGTAATAATTTTCCTTACTAATGAATACCTTTATCTGCCTTTATTTTCTTGTTGGGGGCATAGACATAGACTTTCAAATATTGCGTAATATTCATTGGCATATAATAAGGACCGCCACTCGTATTATAATTATAAACTTTGTTTAAGGACTAGAATTAATTAATTTAATTTTTATTTAAAATTCAAACCAAACAAATTATTATTATTAAATATTTTCTAAACACACTTGGTTTCTTAGTGCTTAATTCTTTCAGAATTATTTTAATGTTAATACTCGCTGTCTGTGTTGGCAACCTGAACATATACATATGATTCGATTTAAAATTATTTTAGTCAGTTTATTATCAGATATTAATGTCAGTTCAGGGGTCTCTGATCCTCACCAACCATTGAGCTAGTTTCTTGGTGCATAGCACTGTGCCGTCGATTTGTACTAATCTGAGCTGGTGAGTTGGGTTTGAATTCAGTTTGAACTGCCTGAGTTTGGATCCGACTTGCAGTTTAGGTGGTGGGTTTTTCGACTGGTACAATACACATAATCAATAATATACATCTTAGCCTGACCAATATAAATAATAATTTTCCATTTTATTATTCTACTCTTAATTAATTTTATTTATTTATAGTATTTTATTATTAAATTATTCTAAAACAATATATTATAATTTTAAAACTTTAATCTTTAAACTCTACTAGTAATTTATCATTTTATTATTATCTTTTTCATTATATATTTTTTTACAAATCTTAATAGGGATTTGGGGGGTAGAAATAATAGTTTTATAAATAATTATAGCTATTATTAGTTTGAATATAAAAAGGTTTAAAATAATGTTGAAGAAAATTATGATAGAGGGAGTTGTTAAACAAGTATAAGAATTTTTGAAAATTTGTCAGTTGGTTTTTGGAAATAGGATTATAAAGACGTGCGTAGTAATGTAATGAAAATGTAATTTATAATGTAAAAAAAATTAATAGTTAAATATATAATAAAAATAAAAAAAGTTTAGAAGTAATTAAAAAATATAATTAAAATGATAATAAAATGGTAGATTAAATAGTAGTGTTTAAAGATTAAAGTTTTAAAATTATAATACATATTGTTTTAGAATAATTTAATAAGAAAATACTATAAATAAGAAAATAAAATTTGCTAAGAGTAGAATAATAATAAAATGGAAAATTATTATTTATAATGGTCAGGCTAAGATGTATGTTATTGATTATGTATATAAATATAATGTATTAATTATATAATTATATATTTGGATATTGTAGCTCTGATGGTGACTGCAATACAGTCTAAACTGTAATAGTAAAGTTTTGATGTAAAAAGTAGTATTGTTAAGTGTATAAGAAAGTTGTAAATGGTAACATAGATTTATCCTAAAGAATATATTTACTATTTTAAAAAATAACATCAGAAATTGATTTTAAATTTTATAAATAATCAGTTGTAAACTATGGATAGATTGAGATTAATAAAGTTGATATCAGAAAGTTTAATTACAATGAAAAAATTAAAATAGATCTTGGGTCACAAAAAAAGAATAACCAAAATTAAAAATAATATTTTAGGAGATTTGAAGTGAAAATTTTAAACAGCAGTTAGAAAAATGAGGAGCGATATTATAACAGCATTTAAAAAAATATTGAAAATCAAAACATGTTAGAAAAACAATAACAATTTTCAAAGCTTGGCAAAATCAAAAGGAAATCATAAACTTGCATGATCAGATTATAATTCAAATAAAGATCAAACCCAGATAATGTAATATGTAGAACCTTTGATTACCAAAATAGGATCTTGAAAATTGTTGGCATTTGTAAATTCAGAATGATTAATTATGCTTGTTTAAATCAGTTCTAATATATAGTTTTCACTCTTTAGTTCCACCAAAAACCTAAGAATAGATATCTATTGTATTGCCTATCATTTATTGAAATATGAGTGTGATTTGACCATAGTTTGAAAGAGGGGGGGGGTACTTCTATTTATATACATATATTGGAAACTAAAATTATGTGAAAATAATTCATTTTTTAATAATTATAATTAATAAATATTTTGCTATGGTAACCGTTTTAATCAATGTGCAATAGTCTTATTCTTTGTGCTGCATATGAATAAATATTTTTAAAGTTATGGCAATCTGTGCTTGAACCAATAGCTCAGACTTATTTAAAAATAATTTTTACTTTAATTTTTAACAAAAAATTCAAAATCATTTAAAATTAAAATGTTTAGTAATGATGTGTATTGGAAATATATGATCTTCAAATGCAAAAATTTAAAAAGTAATTAAGCTTGCATAATTAATATTAGCCAAATTAATTTTTCATATTGATCAATAAATAAATACAGTACAAAAGAGTTCTATTAATTATATTTTATTAACTTCCAATTTTATACAACTGTAAAGTGATTTATAAGCAAGTATGTGCTCAAATAAATAAAGATAAACAAAAGATTTCCTAACAAAAACAAATAATATATATAATCATGGCCAATTTATCATATCAATTGTAAAACATTATTTGTTTCAATAATAAAATCCTATTATTTATTATTTTACTTTTTTATCAGTAAAATCATCAATTTTAGGGTAAGTATGATGAAATAAATGAGAAGATTTATTTTAATGGATAGGTAATATTAGTTTGGGATCAAATTCACTTTTTTTTTTTATTTCTCTGATTTATACATTTTATTTTTTTATACAGCATGTTTCATTTTTAAATTTAAACTACGACTTAATAGTTGCCATATTTAGTATGAACTTCTCTGATGACTTAATGATAATAGCTTCTATATTTTGTAATAATACAAAAATACGTATTAATTATTTTATTAATTACTAAACGTGCAAAATGGTCTAGTTGTTAGAGCATCATATTAAGTTAATACTGTATTCATTAATTATGTGTCCCCAGTTAAATTTTTTTAATAAATTGTAATAGGTCAGGCTAGTAATATCTGAAAAAAAGAAGTTAATAATACTACTCAAAACATCGTGTTCTATACAAATTTGTGTATTATTATTACTAGTTGAAAGTATTTTAAAAAAAGTGTAATTCTGCAAATAAAATGCTAACATCACGAACTTTTAGACAATCGTTAAATGCTAACTCGACAGTTTTCTTGAGTTCCACTTTTAAAATTATGTAATTATATGCACAAAAGCAAAGTTTCTACTTGGAAATCAGATCTAATCGTATGATAGACTTCTCGCTAATTACAGAATTATATCTTTAAAATAAAAAAAATAAAAAATCACCTTAGTAATAAATATTTTAATTGATTTGTTAAATGAATATTAAGATGTCCGTTTATGCCAGAATTAAGCTTTTACGAAATGTTTATCTCTGCTTTTCTTATGAAACATATAAAACTATGGATAATCTTTAAGTTTATCGTTTTAATAGTTATCTGTATCATTACTTTTATTAACGTTTTAATGTTTTTCATAAATTAAACCCTCTTATTGTATTTCTTGTTATGTAAATAAAGTCATTTGGATATATATATTATTTTTTGATAATTTTCAATATTGTTAATGTTATGTTAAGAGTATAGTTCCTCTTTATTTTAAAATCTTTTTTATTGAATAATCATTTATATTGTTTATATAAACTTCACTTTTCAAGGTATTTTATATAATAATACAAACACATGACTAGGCATTAAATCGCGACGATCAAACCTATTATTAATAGAAAACCATTATTTGATTGTTACCAGTCCTAAATTAGAAAAAAAAAAAGAAAATTACTTCTACAAGATAATTAAATTATAACTCAAGTGATTTTATATATCTGTAAACGTTAAAATTTTATTTCATAAAAAAAAAAAGAAAATGCTAAATACTTTCACAATTATCGTAAAAAATTTATTAAACAAAATTCAAACATTTTTAGATTTTCACCAGATTTTTTCTGTCCAAATCTGAATTCAATCATGAAAAAATTTATTCACAAAATCAAATCACTCTCTGTATAGGTAAAGACAATGGGTTATTTTAAATCACTCGATTTAGAAGCCGGTTTATAATTATTTTTATCTTTAAAAAATCTGTTCTCTATTTTAGTTTGATATATTTAAATAATGTTAAACAAATTTTAAGAATAATTTTAACCTTAGACTAAAATTGATCTTATGTAATTTTATAGAAAAATTTTGTAAGAAGTCTTTTTTTTTTTTCAGATTTCTCTATTATTAATTTATAAACTTCAATAATCTCAATTATAACAATTCATTTTCTAAAACATTCGTAAATCGTTTTTTAAATAAATATTTTGCAGGTAATTAACTATATTTCATTCTCTTTAAATTTAACCTATTGGCACAAAAAACAAGTCTTTATATTCATTTATTTTGCCTAATAATAAAAAACGAGATAATGAAAAGTGACATGTTACCTTAAAAGTGGCCGAAGACTATATCATATTAGAGTCTCATTATTTGTTTTTCAGTCAGAAGTAATCTCAGATTGGACTGAGATAATCTCCTATTAATAATAAATTACACATATATTTACTGAACAGTGCTCAATGGCTGATTCTTTTGGCTATGAACCAGCTACCTGAAGAAAAAAAATCCTATTTTCCATGTTTAGCAATTAAATGTGATAATTATTTATAATAAAGCTTAGATTTATTCGAAAAGTATTACTAGAGAATACCATACATTTCTTATTCAAAAATGAGATACAAAATTTCCACAATATTTAAACTAGATAATAGGTATATTATTTCACTAATGTCCTTAAATAATGCTTCTATCATGGTATACTTTAGTCTTTAAAACATTTATATAGTCTTAGAATAAAAATGATTGAGCCATAAAAATATAATATAGTTTTACAAACAAACAGATTTAGCATCATGTTTTAGTATTAGGGGAAAATAGCATTGTGTTTAGTCTTTTTTGGTTCATTTTCATAAGAATTGAATGAAAGAAAAAGTGCAAATGACTTGTTTTCAATCATCCACTGTCCAATTTTTCTGTTTGTGTTATCACTGCTTCTACATATTAAAATTTCGACCAAAATCTATAAAATATCGTCATAGACATAAATATTTTACACATGAAGATTCTGATAAAATATTTTCATAGCCGATCTAGAAAGGAAGGATGCAAATTAGCATTGCAATTTTTTATACTACAGCATATTTGTATTATTTGACTTCATTTCTTTATTATAGTTAATACTTTTTCCCTATAAATCTTGTTTATAGGTATGGATGTTTGTAATACTGTTTGACTTCACATCACTGGTATACATAAACTATTATTCTTAAAACATTAAATGTCAAATTAAATGCCAATAATTTGATCCCTTTTAAAACAAAACATTCTGCATATTCAACATTTTTATTCTTAGGTTTATGAAATTGATCTCTGTCATTATTTAATATTGCTTTCAGAAGTTGTAGGAAAAAATATATTGCTATTTATAGTCATAATTTTAATAGTTATATGTATTAGATTCTTTACTTGAAGCCATTTAAATTAATGCCAATAGAAATTTTTTACAAATGTTGGTAATAATTGATCTTTAGTGCTTTGTTATTGTTTGACATCCTTTTAGCACAGTTTATTCTATCTTTTCTATTTTATAATAAATTCATAAACTTTAATACACTTCTATAAATGATGTTAAAAATAGAACTAAAATGGTGAATTATTCTATTATATATAACACATTAGGTGAAATTAATACAGATATTTATAAATATAAAATAATATGAGTCTTACTTCTAAACAATGTTAATACCAAAGTTTTTTTTTTAGATTCTGATTTAAATTAAGCTTAATTTGTTCTAGTTAGAACTGTTGGCCTGTTAATACATTTTAATTTACAAATATCAAACTCACTCCATCCACAAATTTGACACCATCCACTTCATATAAATACAGTAATGTTTATCAATAATCATTTACTAAACTAGTGAAATTATATAGTTTAAACTTCAATTATAGATTAATATATCTGAGTTTTATAATTAAGCAAACACACTTCAATTATAGATTAATATATCTGAGTTTTATAATTAAGCAAACACACTCATGGAGTTAAAAGCATTTATATTTTCCATATGTAATACCGTTATTAATATATCAAATAATCTCAACACTTCCACACATTCTTTTAAAATTATATAAATAAAGATACAATAAAAGACAAATGACTCTCAAGATACATTTTGTGCTGATCCAGCACTTATCAGTTGACTTAGGTCATTATTATTACATGAATATGCTAATAAACATCTATTTTTTATAAAATATGAACAATGTCTTGATCAACTTTACAAGCTATGTAAAAAAATTCATTTCATTTTTATTTGTAAGTAATCAGGAACAGCCTTTTAATAGATTACAGACTGCCAAGAATCTTATCAATAGTGTCAGTAGATTATTTTTTTCTTATACTTCTTTTATCTACCAGCTAAGGGTAATTAAATATCCATTTATTAATCATTATTTGATGATTATGGTTGGTTATCTATCAGATACCTGGAAAAATCCTGATTATGATTTATATCTTTACTTAGTCTGGATTAGATAGAACTCCAGATTGTGGACCTGTCAGGATCTTATGTTTCTATTTTGCCACAATTATTCATGATATAAGAATGGATTCTTGTGTTTTAAAAAACAATTAGCTGTTGTAAAGAGATTTAAAATTAGAACTGTAAATCAAAAAGTTAGGAATAACATTGATTTTTTTTCTCCTTAATTTTCAAAAGGATAAAATAAATTCAATTTTGATTCTTATTTATTAGTTTATTTTAAGTTATATTTGATCTTCCAATTTAAAATGAATCATTAAAACTTTAAACATTTATTATATCTTAAATATTTTCTTTTTGTTTTAGGTTAAAGTAGGTGACTGGGCAGCTGTAATATTGAATAATTATGCAACAATCAAAGAAGCTTTTGATAAAGGTAAGGATTCAACTTTAGCAAGCCGACCTGATCTTTATTTCAGACCCTTATACTCAGGTTACAGCAGTATATTTAATAAATATGGAGATGATTTTACAATCAGAAAAAAAATTATTACACAAGCTATAATGGCTGTTGTTAAGGATATGAATTTGCACACAAACATTAAAAGAACTTTTCAAATAGTAATTGAAGAATTTAACAAAACAAACGGACAACCATTTGATCCCAGATTAACAATAGATAAAGCAGTTGGACAAATTTTAACTTCCTTATGCTATGGTACAGAGTTTTTAAAGCATGAAGATTTAGTTATTAATCTTTTAAAAGATATCCATACTGTGTCTGAATTAAGAGGACCAGGAAATTTTCCCCTATCACAATTATTTTATCCAAAAAAATATTCTTATTATATAACAAAAGTAGAAAGTATACAAAATCTTTCTTTAAATTTAATAAAAGATATGCAAAAAGAAAAGAAAACAAGATTTAGTTTAGTTAACCTTCTCAAAACTGAGTACCAAACAGATGATGGAAGTGTAGCAATGTTTTCTGAGGCAGATTTGGCTACTTTGTCTTATGAAATTTTATGTGGAGGTTATATTCCAACAGCATCCATTTTACAATGGACTGTCTTATTATTGGCTGCACATCCAGAAATTCAAGCCAAAATTCACAACGAATTAGATAAACCTTTGAAATTAAATAATAATAACAAATTTCATAGCAATTCATCAGCACCCCTGTTTATTCAGGCTACACAGTTAGAAATTCTAAGATTTACATCAGTCGTTCCTTTAGGAATTTCTCATTTCACTTCTGAGGATATTGTTTTAGAAGGATATTCAGTTCCAAAAAATACAATTGTAATTCCAAATTTATGGTCTGCAAATCACGATTCAAAAATCTGGAAAGAACCCAATAAATTTAATCCAAATAGATTTTTAAATTCTAAAGAGACTGCTATTATGCCGGAAGTCGCCAGTCAGGTCATTACCTTTGGTTGTGGAATGAGAAGCTGCACCGGAATTCTTTTAGCTCGAATGCAACTTCACTTTTTTTTACATATTTTGATGCAAAACTTTCGTTTAGAAATGACAACTAATGACAAAATAGATTTTGAAAATTGCCAGTCTGGAATATATTTATCTCCAAAACCCTTCTTAGTATCAATCATATCAAGACACAAAATTTAAACTTTATGTTTGACTTTAAAAAAAAAAAAACACTTGTTTGAGAAGGGGATTGGAGTAAGGTGAAGTTTAATAACTTTAAAAAATATTTGTTATTAAAAAATATATGGCAATGTTTATTTTATTTCATTAAATATGTTGTGTATAAATTATAACAACAAATTGTAAAATCGTTGTTAGAAAAAGCAAATTATTCTTAGACGTAATCTACCTGGAAAAAATCAAAAAACGAAAACGTTCATTATAAAATAAAGATTTACACATTTTAAACAAATATAGTTAAATTTACAAATATCAAAATTAAACACTTTTTAAATATTGATTTTCTCTATGAAAAGAATTTCTCTAAAATCTCATAACATTGAAAAATATTACTGAGAAAAAGAGAAATTATATGTGCATATCAAACAAACCCACATGTAATCTTCCATGATATAGTAGTGGGTGCTCTTTCATAAAGCATATAAAAGTACTACTGCCTTAGTCATACCATAAGTACATATATTATGGCTCAAATATTAGTTGATCACTAAAGGTAACGTGATAATGCGTACAAACGTTTTACATTTGGTAATTTTTTTAAGTTTTATATGACTAATGTATTTCATATCTAATATGTTTTATCAAATATGTAATGGTTACCTAGTTCGCTGAACTGATACTGCCCCAAGAAATACAACTAATATTTATATTCTATGTCCGTATGTATATATAAATACATACATACCTGTATTGTGTAGCGTGCGTGAAAATGTATAAACTTTGTATCTTTATATATATACACACATGTGCACAATCACACTTATAATTATCATGATCATGATGTTAGTCGTTTAATTATATATGGTATTTATAATTGTATATACATATTCAAATTTGAATTCTATTAATGTAAGCGTTAAAAAATTATTGGTACAATAAATTATTATTTTTTTAATATTTATATTAGCCATGTTTTTGTTTTTTTGTTGTTTGTTTGTTTGTTCGTTATTTACTTGCCAATGCTAAATATTATAAGTACTTATTAAAGAAATTATATATCTTCTCGAGTTTTACTTATGCTTTATTCAACATAAAATGTACTATTTTATTTTCATTAAATAATTCTAGCATTAATCTTATCAAATAAAATACATTTCACAAAATCAATTAATGCTAAACAAATTATTTTGATTATGCCATGTATGTGCACGTGTGCTTTTTTTTAAATAATGCTAAATGAATGTTAGATCATTAACGTCGTGCTTAGAGCATGGTTTTCTAAATCCAGAAGAAAAAAAAAATGTTAGACGTTAATTTTATGACATAACGATAATACAAACCGATCAGATGGCACTAATTTATCAATATATGTCATTGATATGATCATTTAATATATTGCAATAACTCTTCTCCCACTCTCTCTTTTTCTTCTGAAAAAGAAATTATTGTAAACTAATTTCCTTTAACCACTCCCTCTATCTTTTATTTATGTAAGTTGAACTTTACAAAAATAAAAAGATAATTAAAATATTTTTTTATTGTTGTTCAAAGTAATTAAATCAATGTTTTCTTATATTTTCTTTGATTAAAATAATAGAACAGAAAAAGAAAAGAGTTTAACTTTCTGTTCATAAGATCTATGATATCAATCAAAGTATAGAAATTGAATTTGCATTTTTTGCCCTATATTGCAAGATTTTGTGAACCTTTTTCTTTTTTCAAACTTTAAAATGACATATTTCTTTTTTAATATTTTAATTTTAAAAAAATCTGAAGATGTCAGGACAATTGAAAAAGTGGAAATTTCGAAGAATGGTAAAGTTCACAATGATGAGCGCTCATTGTATTCTTGAACTTTGCAATATTACTTTGAGAAAATATGAATAACCATAAACTTGATTTTTTGTAAAGTTTATGATTATTTTTGCATAGTAATTGTGTGATAATTATTATAAATTAAAAATGTATATTATTGCATATTTTCTACAGAAATGTTTTATTTTAAAATGTAAAAGATTATATTTTTCTGATTAATATTATCATGGAAATTGTGGGAGCATAAACATGATCTTTCTAAAAAAATGTCATCACTAACAATTTGTTAGAAAATATAGCAATATAGTAAAAATTATTAAAAATTTTCAAACTTTTAAAGAACATGTTGATGAACTTACTAGATATTAATAATTATTCGTTGAGATTTTTCAAACAAATATCAACCAAAGAAGATTTTGTTCATTTTGCAAATTCACTCTGCTCTACCCATAATTTGAATGAAAAAATGGTACTTTGTTTTGATTAAAGTCTCATTTTTTAAAAAATAATTCCAAAAATCAAATGTGATTTTTTAAAATTTATTTAATTTCTAAACAAAAATATCTATAAAATAAGGTCAAATTTATTCTATTCTGATAAATAATAGTTTAATATTAAAATAAAATTTGAAAGCTTATAGTATGTGAGAACAAAGAAACCAGCCAGAATACAGGAGGATTAATTTAATTATTTTTTTAGTTTTGAAGAATAATATAATTATTTGAAAGTAATTAAAGCAAAATTGTTATTGAATGAAATCTAATCAGATTAAATCTTTCATTGATTTAAATTTAATCATATTTGTTAGTTTATGTACTTTAACTAATAATTCTAATTGAAAAAATAAAATATAGTTTAGTGGGGGCAAGTGTGTTTGAGACAGTAACCAGGTTTACTTATAAAAATGTTATTAAATATTTTATTTGACTCTCATTATTCATTTCTTTTACCTTGCTATATAGACTGGCCAAAAAACATATTTATTGTGACCACTATCTGACAATCTTCCAGCATTATAAAAACTAGGTTCTGCTTTGACATATCCTGTGCAATGAATATTTGATTGGCTGATTGTAGTCATAAGCGCTTGAGAAATTTGCCCTCTCTCAATTATTTCAATAGTTGGTATTGTAAAATTATAATGAAAATGCATTGCTAGATTCCCCAGCTATATGTCTGCTAGTATGGACACAATATAATCCTAGTTAATTATCCAGAGAGTATCTGCCCAAAGTCTGAAATACATGATCAAATTTAACCTGCCATTGCCTTGAAGGGTTTTCCCTGTGATACATATTTTGACTTGCCAAAGATTTATCAAATGGAAACATTCTTTTGTTAAAAAGAGCATCATATGTGCATGGATAAAATCTTGACATTAATTACATCTATAGAATAAAGTAAGCTGAAGATTTTTTAAAAAAATCCAAACTACAGGAATAACTCTACAATGCCAAATTGATAAAATGAAGAAAAATCAAAAGAAGACCAAATACTTTCAACAAAAAGAACTTTCATAAAAGTGATCACCAATGTATGTGGTAAGAATTTTAATTACTTGCCTATTTTTCTTTACATTGTATATCATGGCTATCTAAATGCAAACAGTTATTGTAATTTTTCTTTTTTTAATATTTATTTTAATATGTAAATAAGTTAATTAAACAGCATGTTTAAAGTTGTATTTATATATTAGACTATTTCCATCATCTAATATAAGTACTAAATATCTTTACAAAAATTTAACTTTTATTTAAATATTCCAAATACATTCAACTGTTAGTAATAGCACACAGTTTAGTATATGCACAATGTTTCAAGAAGTATTATTCTCCCCTCTTCTTCGGGTGTTGCTGCCCTGACTAGTGATAGTACTAACATGGTAATTGAACCTGGGTCTTTAGATTCTTGAATATTAAATTTTAAGTTAATGCTCTAACCAATTGAGGCATCAATATTCAAGAATCTAAGGGTCCAGGTTCAATTTCCACTCTAGTACTCTCAATGGTTAAGGCAGCAACACCTGAAGAAGGGAGCAGAGTAATACCTCTTGAAACATTATGTAGATGCTAACTTATGTGCTATTATTAACAGTTGTATGTATTTGGAATATTTAAATAAAACTTAATTTTTTCTAATGACATTCAATACTTATATTAGATGATGAAAATATTCCAATATATAAATACACCTTCAGGAAAACAGCATGTTTAAAAGTTCATAGGGCTATAATTAGCCAATCAATATTATTATTATGTAATAAATGTTTGTTTTGTTATTTGTTAATCTGGCCTCCATTCTATCTTCTCTTAATATCTCACCATTCAAATTAGAAAACTATTTACCATTGAGCAAATACCATTTATATATTTATTTTAAGAAGGGTCAAATTGTGATAGACAATAAGACAGGATTTCTTTTACTAAAAAAGAGCTAGTCATGATTAAGCAGCAATAGTAGTACTGAAGAAAGTTTAAACTCCTGTGAATATTTCCAGTATGTGTGTGGTGAGATTTAAAATCATTTTTTTCTTTTATTTTCATCTTATTCTTAAATTCTATTGGTTGAGAGGTTTTAAAAAAATATTGTATCCTCCAACAACTTTTTCCAAATATTATTTTCTTTAATTCACACTTTTTATTTATGCTCTTAGGTCTTTTAAAAATCTCTATAGCTTTCCTTAATGGTCTGTAGTCATAGTGTTCAAATTTTGCCAGAATATGTTTTATTAAAATATATGTAATGGTTTATTAACAGCATAATGGTCTGGTACACATTCAAAAAACAAAGTGGAAGAAAGTGTTAAAATTAAAATAATTAAATATTAAAATATAGGAATCATGGCATTTGAATTGATGACATTTGCTTCTGCTTTGTTTTTGAATATAATGGTAGTTGAGGCATGTTTAAGAAATTAACCAAAAGTGCTTTTGTGGATTAAAAAACTGTTTATAATAGTTTATTACTCTTATATTTCATTATTTTTTATTATATATATATATATATATAACTATTTTACTTTACAAAAATACCTTGATTACATTTATAGACAACAACAAAAAAAACAAATCTACAAATCTGGTATGTAATAGCAATTAAAAGATTTTTAAAAACCACTATTCTATTATGTTCTTTTAATTAAAGCAGAAATGTTAAAAAGAAAAAATGGGGAAAAATTTTAAAAAAGATTAAAATAAAGGAGGAGCCATATTCTTTAATACTGAACTGGATGATTAAAGAAATCAGTTTATCATTAATAATTGAAAAGAGTAGGAAAAAAACTGACAATAAAGACATAGTATTAAATTCAGGCATTGTGAATTATAACTAGTTGAGAGATACATCACTGTGTTGAAAAGAAATTGTATCATTACCAGAAGTTTGTTTATTATTATGTGTTAATGCAGCACTATGTAATCATCTCCTGAAAACTATAGCAAGTTTAAATCTCAAATCCCCAATATGGATGAATTATAACTTGTCTATGTTCCTGAAAAATGTGTGCCACTATCATTGTTGGAAACTGAACACAGAGACTATATAAATTGGAAAAATAAGAGACATCAATGGAAGTTATAAATATACGCACCATGAAAAACTTTTTTTAAAAAAACTTTAACAAAAGAAAAAGTCAGTGCAATCCATTTACTATATTAAAATAAAATTTGTTATAAAAGAAACTTTTGTGAAAATATCTCATCCGCTTTGGAATGCAATTAAGTTTGCAAGATTCCTGGGTGATAAGATACCAGATTAATCTAAGCAAAAGATTAGATTAAAATGAAATGTAAAAATCAATTAATCAAGGAAATGTAAAAAATAACTAAAAATATAGATTTAAATTATGATTAATTAAAGATAATTAAAAAAGAACAAAGGAGAGAGAGATATAAAAGTTGCATCTTGGCTACTGTTCTTTAGTCCAGTTTGTGATATTCAATCAGGATTGCTATTAGTGTTATCACTATTCAGTCCGCTCTTCAATCTGTAAATGAGTTTGGCCAGAATCAGAATCTAAACAAGATATCCAAATATTTGGAAACTAGATACAGTAGTAAGTCAGTCATTACTGCTGTGGTCAATATTAATGGAGAGGCTGCATAAGCCATAGGAATGTCCAACAGGGCTTCATGCCCTCAGCCATCAATTATCCTGACTGATCAGTACCTAGAAGACTGAGATTGTAAAGTAGAAGCTGTCCCATACTATCTCTCTCATTATTAAACATAAACCTGGAAGGAAAGTCATGAAGCCATTGATGGAGAAACAAAAGCCCAACTGGTCAGAAAATAAAACAAATAAAAACCTCGATAAAGGTACTTTTAAATATATTCTGATCACAGTCTAGACTTTTATTTTAAATGAAATGAACTTTAATTAATGGACTATTATAACTATAGCCTAAAGTAATTATTTAAAAAATTTTTATGTAAAATTTATTATTTTATATTATATTAAATATATGTGTACATAATTAAATAATGTTTGCTTAATTGCTATTCTGTCTATTTTCTCACTCTCATCACGGCATCACCAGTAAATTAATTTAGAGTTATGTTTATGTGTTAATAAATCATTTTTATAGCGCGATGTTTGTAAACTGTAATATTTAACACAGCATTACGCTGTTGCACATGCGCTTTGAAGATTTTAACAATAAATGAATGAATACTAACACTCAACCACATTCTATCTTTTCCAAAGACTTTATCATGTGGTTGAGTGTTAGTATTCATTCATTTATAGTTAAAATCTTCAAAGCGCATGTGCAACAGCGTAATGCTGTGTTAAATATTATAGTTTATGTGTTAAGTAAATAGGCTGTACCCTGAGACAGTAAGCTAGCTTGGGATATGTCAAGTGCTGGATTGTATATCTGTCATCCAGAGCTTGCTGACTATAGAACCTGTGATTATCTGGCACCTGAGATTAATCTTCAAAACAAATAAAGTGCTTTGAATGGTAGGAGTTTGAATCTAGCAGTTGAGAAATATTGTGTTATGCTTTGCATAGCTCAATCTGACTGTGAGTATCACTGATGGTTTATGTTATCAGTGGTATTCTCCCCTCATGCATAATGGGTCAGTCTGTTTCCATGATTTTCTAAAAAATTATTATTAAACCTAGTTAAACCTATAAGAATAAACATATTATAATTGGACCCAGTTCAAATGCCATCCAACATGGGTGCCAAAGTGCCATAAATTGACTCAGTATAATCAAATTTAAAAAAGTACAATCATAATTAAAATTGAAAAAAAAAAGTATGAAACTAAAATTTGAATAAATGCTAAATTGCATAGTTATAAAAGTGAAATCTGTGAACAGTGTGAGAAGAGAAATAGACAAAAGCAAATATTAAGAATTAAAATACTTAATAATAGTTAAATATATAATGTAATTAAAAAGGAGAGGGAAGAAAATGGTCAGAAATGATAAATAATTTATTACTGAGGGTTTGGACTTTGGCAAACACTTCATGCAGTTTAAAAATAGATAAAATAAAGTGTTTTAAAAGTTAATAATGGAAAGAATGCAAAATAGAGTTAAATAAATAAAATGGTTTTTTTTGTTTTGAGAACTAATAACATGAAGGAAACAGTTGAATTTTATTATTTAAAGTAAAATAATAGTTTTAGAGTAAATATATGATAATAAAATAAAATAAAAATTTCTTTGTAGAGAATCAAGTTATGTACATGAAAAAAAATTATAAATAAAGCCCATAATAAATGAAATGTATAATAATAAATAGAATTTTTCATGAAATCTAAAAGAATAAATAAATCATAATAAAATAAAATCTTTCAAATAGGCATAGATTGTATGTGGGTTATTACAATTATGGGGGGAATGTACAGATAAAGGTCAAGGAAGGTGTTTAAGTGTAGGCTGTTGCTGTGTAAACTTAGTACAGGTAACAGGCTAAACAAAGAGGGGAAGGATAAATTTCCCTTATTTCTAGGATGAAATCCCAATAGAAAGTTCTGGGCCCATCCAACATGCTGGAATAGAGTCCCAGTCCTTTATCTAAAATGTGCACACTGGAAAAATATCAGCATAAGCCGCAAATCAGTTCGTTGGGAGAAAACTTCCCAACATCATATAGTTATAATAAATCTCATTTTAGCATAAGCCAAATGGTCAGTAGATGAATGCTGCCATTCACTGTGACCCCATTTTTTCTTCATGGGCTCGTTCAATCGACTGGTAGAGAAATTCCAGCATAAAAGTTAAAGTTTTTTTTGTTTATTGCATAAGTTGAATATAAGCCAGATGTGTTTGCAATTCATGGCATTTACCCTCTTTGTACATATTGGAAAAATGTATGTTATCCCTCGTGGTCATCACATATGACATAATTCATTGTAATACAACCTGGAAAAAAGAGTAGTGAAAGAAAGGTCACCCTCTGTGCTTTATTGATCTGTATGCAATTGGAAACTTATTTGGTAGAAACTAATTAAATAAAGAAAAATAAAATGTCAGAACTGAAATGGATCAAATTGACACATTTTACCTCTCAAATGAAGGGGAGATGTGATGTAATGTGAATGTGAGGTATGTGTTATAAAAACTACATATAGCTCACATTACATATTTTTCATTTAAAATAAATGATTAAGTTATTAATAAAAATGAAAGTAGAAAAATATAGTAGTATGATTTTAAAATGCAAACTTGTAGAAATAAAAGTATTGCATCATACTTTTTCTTTTAGAAAAAAACTGTTCTTAGCAAGAGGATAAGAAAAGATTTAAAACTCTTTGTTTTATAAAACAAAAGTAAGTTGTCAAGCATTGGTGGTCAAAAGGTCAGCACATCTGCCTTACAAGCAGTTGTTCCAGGTTAGTGGGTTCACTTCCCGGCTGATGCTATGACACATGAAAAAAAACTAAGGGGAATAAAACATGTAAAATAAATCTTAGGTGAAATCTAAAATAAAAAAGTTTAAAATGCATTCTCTCCTTTTTAAAATAGTTGAATAAAATAGCTAAAAATAAACAAATGCAAAATATTAAAATAAAATTTGTTATAAAAGAAACTTTTGTGAAAATATCTCATCGGCTTTGGAATGCAATTAAGTTTGCAAGATTCCTGGATGATAAGAAATCAGATTAATCTAAGCAAAAGATTAGATTAAAATGAAAGGTAAAAATCAATTAATTAAGGAAATGTAAAAATAATTAAAAATATGGATTTAAATTATGAGTACAGGTAGTCTTTAGTTATGAACAATCAAGTTATAAACATTTCACAATTATGTAATTGCTTTTGGACTTTAGATCTTTATCTATGCACCTACTTTCATATATAATTAGTGCTATATACTGTAGAAAGAAATGGGTATTCAAAATTGTACAGTATTTTAGTACTTTAATACTATAATTAAAAAATTACTTTTAGTAATTAATGATACAAATAGCATCTGATAAAAAAAACTATTTACATATATTTGTAATTGAATTTTTTCTAAAGAAAGATAAACTTTGGAATTTAGAAAATAATTAAAAGTATATTTTAGAGACCAATAAGAACTTAAATAAAATACAGTAAATCTTCCCATTTTCTGACATTAATTACTTTTATTTTTAGCATCATCACATACTGTCTTGAACAGGATCGTCTTGTTTTTAAAAGTAGTTTGTGCATGATTACATTACATATACATATGTATATTTTTGTTTTTGTGATTTTTTTTTATTCTTATCAATTAAAAACATGAGTGATACAATGAAAAAGAAATCAAGATTTCATATACCCCAAACAGCCAAGACAAAAATAAATATAATTAGACATTCTGAAAATGATAAATCTTTTGCTTCAATTGCATGGTCATGTAATTTAAATCGATCAATAATATATACTATTGTGAAAAACAAGAACAAAATTAAGGAATATGTTAAAAATTGTGGAAATATTTCTTCAAAGACTGTTTCAAAAAGACATGGCAGAGTAATGGATGAAATGGAGAAATCTTTGACTTTATGGATTACAGATCAACATCAAAAGATATTCCCATGAGTTTATCAATTATTCAAGATAAGGCTCTTAGTTTTCATGAAGATTGGAAGGAAGAATTAAAAGAAGACTGCTGTTGAATTTGTAGCAAACAATATCACTGATGAAGATTTTAATGAGTTGATGCAATCTCACCCAGAACCTCTGTCAAATGAAAAAGAACTTGATAATGAACTTATTGTTAAGATTTTGGCAATCAAGAATATGAATAAAGCCTTTATTTGATCATCATGGAAGAATGTGATCCCAATGGAGAGTGTATATCTCATGTACAAAGAGCAATAGTAAAAGATATAGAATGTTACAGAATTCTTTCTCAAGAGAAGAAAAAGAATACAATTCAATTAATTCTTGATAAATTTGTAAACAAAACTCCAGATATTAATCAATAAAAAATAAATGCTATATTTTGAAAACCCTTTTTGATTTTTTTTTTACATACCTCTACTTTAATATAATATTTTATTTCACCATTACTTTGTAATTAATAATACGCTGATGCATTGCAGTGAAACTTTTTTATATAACAATTTGCGTAGGCTTAGAACCTTCAGCTATGATTATGAAGTAACAAAACTCTGAAGGTGTTAAGCCTACATAAATTATTATATAGAAAAGTTTCACCACAATGCATCAGCATATTATTAAATATTTCTACTTTCAAACAATTTTAACTTTCAAACACACATCAGGAACCAATTAAATTTATAACTAGAGATGTCTGTAATTAAAGATGATTAAAAACAAACAAAGGAGAGAGGATATAAAAGTTGCATTTTGGTTTTTGTTCTTTAGTCAGGTTTGTGATATATAGTAAGGTTTGGTATTAGTATTATCGCGATTCAGTCTGTTCTTCAATCTGTAAATCAATTCAGACAGAATGCAGAATCCAAATAACCAGAGATCCAAATATTCAGAAACTAAACATACTAGTAAGACAGTCATTACTAATGCAGTCAACATTAATGGAGATGCTGCATGAGGCATAGGAGTGTCTGACAGGGCTTAATGCCCCAAGCCCTCAGCCATCAACTATGTCAGTTGAAAGAAAGATTAAGAATATAGATGATTAAAATAATATTAATAAAAGTTATTATCTATTTAAATATATTTTAGGCTATAATAGTTTGGAATTGATCTAATACTATTTTATCTTTTCATAACGACTGATGAATAAAGCTAATAACAACAACTCATGATTTTTTTCAATTTTTTTCATATATTTTAAGAGCAGTTGTCTTAATTTGGTTCTTTAAGGGACACCAAATCATAGTGCTACAATAGGCACATCCATATCAGTTTCAAGCTATTGATTTTGTCGGCAACAACTCAGTGTCAAATGTAAAACCCATATATCTAGCAAACATAAAAATTATTCCAGTTAGTGGTCCGAAATTTGCAAAAGCTCTAAAGATATAAACCCAATACGATTCTTCTGCATAATCATATTGATATAATATCATGTCATTTTTCATAAATTTTAATGACTTAGTTATAACAATGTGGATAAAATCTAGAAGCCAGTCTGTAGATATGGATATTACAAAATTATACTACTTGCTATCCATTGATTTAAAATAGAATTAGAGTGCAATAAAAGAAACGTTCTCAGAAGCATATGAGTAATTTGAAGAAATTATTGATCTTACTGACCAAAGCATAGCAGAGGCATATTTTTGGCATACAATTGAGATTTCTAAACTAACCCTGACATCTTTGGATTTGAATAATATGATAATGTAGATATTATAACACTTACCATTATCACCATCAACCATTATCAATCCACTGCAGGATGAAGGTTTCTCTCAAGTTCACTCCATCTTCTCTAGTCTCTCTTTTCAATAGCTTCTGCACACTTTCATATTCCATCTCATGTGTGGTATTTTTCTGGGACTTTTACAATCTCTTGAAATCCAGTTTAAGATTTCAATTGTTCATCTATTATCAGCTCTTCTAGCAATATGTTCAGCCCAACTCCACTTCAGTCTTTAATTCTTTCAATGATATCAGTAATGCCTATTTGTCCTCTTATCCATGTATTGCATTGCTGATCTCTTCTTGTTACACCTAACATACATCTTCCCACTTTCTTTGAATGGTCTCAAGCCTCTGTATTGTTCTTCTATTAAGTTTCCAAGTCCCAGATCCATAAGTAAGAACTGGTAAAACACTTTTATTGAAAACCTTCCTTTTCAAACATATAGACATATTTCTTTTTAATATTAAGTTATTTCTACCAAAAGCACTAAACAGTTTAATTCTGTGGTTAATTTCATACATTATGTTTCCATCTGCAATAATAATATGACCAAAGTATTTGTAATTTATAACTTTATCTAACTCGTTAGTATCAATCTTTATTTTCAACTTTTGAGAAAATTCATTGAATATTACTTTAGTCTTTTTAACATTTATCTCTAATCATGCTTTCTTACTTTCACCTGATAACTCTTGCAGCACATCCTGAAACTCTGAAGCATTATTTTCAAAAACAACTACATCATCTTCAAAATCTAAATGACTTAAATAATCTCCATTTACTTTTTCTCCTTTAGCTTCTCATTTTAATCCACAAAATACTTCTTACAGCACTACTGCAAAAGTTTTGGAGATATGAAGTCACTCTGTTTTACATCATTCTCAATGTTAACCTTCCTAGTATATTATGTAACATAATTGTGCTATTACAATTTAGTGAATATTCTATGTCTTGATGATCCAATGCTTTAATCACTGACGAAATACTTACAGAATGAAATGCTTTTTCATAATCTATAAATCCACAGCATAATGGATACTCATATTCATTGGTTCTTTCTATAACTTCTGTCAATACTTGAATATGATCTATTGTATTTAAACTAATTTTAAATCCAGTTTGTTTTTTTGGTTGGTTGAAATCCAATCTTCTCTGTAGATCAGTTGCAATTATCTTGGTAAACATTTTGTGTAAAACTGATAGGTTTGTAATTTCTAACATCTTTATTATCTTTTTTAAATATTAATATTAATACTGCTCTTTTCTGATCATTTGGTACATTTTTATCATTTAGACATTTGGTATATAATCTTGCCAAAAATTTGTTCTATTTCTTCATCTGGTTTTTTTAATATATCGATTATAATTTCATCATTATCTAGAGATTTTTCTTCTTCATACATTTAATTGCATGTATGACTCCTTCATTTAAAACCTTGGGTAATTCAGAAGATATAATAGATGTAAGAAGTACTTCTTCTTTATTACTATATAATTCTTGATAGAAATATTTTATCCATTTCATAATGTCATCTCTCTTTTTAGTAATAGTTCCATCTTCTTTTCTTATTGCAGATATAAATTTTCTATCAATACCAAAATGTTGTTTTATACTCTTGAGACTTTTATTCTCTTCTATAGCTTTTCTTGCTAGTTCACAGTTATACTTTTTTATATTATTTTCAACTCTTTTCCACACCATTTTACAAAATTTGAGATATTCAATTCTTCTTAATGCAACATTTTTATATATCTTCATATTCCTTCTTTTCTTCATAAATTCTCTAGTCATAATAGATATTTAATTAGTCAATTGCTGCTTTATTCTACCAGCTATCTTTGTTGCAGTTTTTAAAAGTATATCAGTTATTTGCCAATTAATTTCATTCAAATCTGAATTATATTCAAAATCTACTAATATTTGAAAATGATTTACAAGTTCTAATTTAAATTCATTAGAATGTTGTTCAAGATTAAGAATATCAACTATAAATATTTTTTTTTCTTAATAATGTTTATCTCTAGTTTTGTACTAATACTTACATCTTACTAATTGCTGATCATTTCCTGTGTTGAATTTATTAAGGACATTACAATGTTGAAATATGTATTTTCTGTTAGTCAGAATATAATCCAGTTCTGCTGTAACTTCATTTGCATGCTTCCATGTCCATTTCCTTTTAACATTTTTCTCAAAAAAAGAATTCATAATAGTTTTTCTTTTTCTGCAAACTCTACAAGTCTATGTCCTTTCTCATTTTCATTACCATGACCAAATTTACCTACAACATTTTTATCTTGCATTTGTTTACCAATTCTGGCATCAAAGTCTTCCATAACACTTTTAAAATGTCATTTATTCTGATCAAAAGCCTTTTGTACATCCATATAAAAATCTCCTACTTCACCACTATCAGAAGTTGTTGGAGCATAAATCTAAATTACTTGCATTTAGTATCTGCTATTAAGTGGAATAATTAATTTTGCTACTGTGTCCAATACATCACTAATCTCCATAATGCTGTTCTTATACTTTTTATTTATAATGAATCCTACTCCACTTGTACTTCCAATATTTGTGTCTTTGTAGTAGAGTACATGTCCACTTTTTAAATCAATTGTCTTTTCACCTTTTCTTCTAACTTCACAAAGTCTAATAATGTCCCATTCAATATGAGATGGTTTTTTTAATTCTTGCAATTTTTCTTTACTTGAAAGTGATCTGCAGTTGTAAGTACCTAAATAAAAAGTTGCCATCAACTAGCATCCTGGGTCCACAATCAGGATATACTTAGCGCCCTCTACTTTCAGCTACTAACTGCTGTCTTGTCTGAAGACTTTATAGCCTCCTGGGAATAAGGGCCATGATTTATTTTTGTTTGTCATGATCTATTAGAAAAAAAATTTATTCACACACACATTCATTCTGCTTTACCAGGAAACTGAGAAGAAAACTATGGTGTTTCTTGATCTTAAACTCACAGGTAAAAAGCCAATAAACTCACTATGCTGACTAATGTGTGCTAGTGAGCATCCCATCCATGTTTGTATACTATATGAATAATCACAGTAATAATAGTTGCAATGACAAGAATGTAGGGAGTGGATATTTGGAAATTTGCCATGCTCGGTTTCTTTAATCCCTCCAAGATGAATCAAAGGGTCTTTCTTTCAGATAACAGCAAACTCCTTTGTGCAGCCATTATAACACTATACAATCTGATATCCATTAATTGCTTAAGCTTACAATGGATAACTCTGGAGTTGGATGAAAAAACTCCATGTGATATGAGTAAATTTCTTCCAAAATGTATTGATGAATTATAATATTTAAAAAAGAGATAGAGAGAGTAAAAATAATTATTGTAACATTGAAAATTTTGGTACGCAATAATCTGGAGGAAATGTAATATGCAAAATAACTATTTGCAAAAACATATATGGGATATGCTTAAAATCTGATTAAAGTTCGCAATTTTTGCTTAGTGTATGCATTTTTGACTGTTATATTAGTCATAGTTTGCATCTGACAGATGGGAGAATATTGCTGGATTTATTAGAGAAACATGAATGGCTGATTAGTACAATTGAATAGCTAATTATTTGCTTAAGTAGGCCATTTTTAGAGAGGAAAATGCAGGAGTCTTTCTTGTTAATAGCGTTTTTATCTCCCGCAATTTTCCAGGCCTTTTTCAGTTTAAGCTTGGCATTATTGCACTCTAGGCATATGATGGTGGCCAGAAGTGGATTGGTCCTCGTAAAAAATTGATTTAGGAACCCTTTGGGTTTAAGAATTGGTGTTATGCTAATTGAATAGACAAGTTGGACTTTGATTCTCCATAATATATGGTGTGGCAGTTGATTTGATGGCATGTAACCTTGTAAACAATTTATGATTTCTGTTTTGGGGTAGAATGTCTTTTGTGTTATTAATAAGTCGGGGAGAGGCGCCTAAAGTAATTTGATAAGTTATAGAGCAAATTTTAGTAAAACAATGAATAGTACTAGGAATATATGGCAGGGAAGACCAGGGTTTATTATCACTTCCGGAAGTGAGTGTCTAAGCTTGATATAAAACTTTTTGATGATTTGAGTTAATATTTTTTTATAACCGATGTTGCAGCAAGACCAAGAGTAAATGTTATTTTTCTTCTCTGAGTCGAACTTATACAAATAATGATTGCAGTGCAAAAAAGCTTTTAAACCAGTGAGCTTGTGGTATTTTGGAATAATAAACTAGGAGGTTAATAGGAGATAGAAAAATTAACAAACTTTTTTAAAAACAAAAACATTGTTATTGCTATTCTTGAGTTGTTGTTTTTTTTTTTTTGCAATAAGTATTGAATATATTCTCAAAATAACATCCATAAAAAAGTCCCTCCTCCTCTTTAAAATTATTAAAATCAAATTTTAAGAAAACGTACATTTAACTTGTAACTTAACCAAAAACATAATTGGAATAAAAAAGTTCCGAAATCAACATTTTATATTGATGATAATAAATAAACAAATTCTGCTACCATGATTCTTTAAGAGATTATTTTTTTAATATGTGATTTATTTTTGATGTTCTTATCAAATCATCATTTTATAGCTTTATTCTTTTTCTTAATAATAAATGTCTTATTATGTACAAATCATTCTAGATTCTTCCTCGTTAATTTCAAAAAAGAATTCAATTGGCAATTCAGTTAATAAAGAATCTCAAATATTACATATAGTCAAACTAATATATACTAATACTTTCTTCCTCAAATACTTTTATGAGAGTCACACAGTCCACCAACTCAAATAACTCTTTGATTGGCTTTAATTCACTTGGATTTTATTCATAAATAATTTATTTATCAGCAGCTTACCAAGCGTGTATCAAACGTCAGCTTTTGTAATGAATATCTTAACGTGGAAACCAGACCAGCTTGATATACGCCTAGCTAGTAAAGATATAAAATAATTCTAGATAATATTCAATTGATTAACTGATGAGCTTACAAAAATAAATCATGAAAACAAAAAAATTCACCTAAAATATTTAAAAATTTGGAAATCAAAAATAAATGCAAAAACTTGTTGAGTTAGTATTTGTCTGAATATTTGTGATGCCTGCATTATTATTGGATTATTTATATCATCTAATATTAAGAACTAAATGGCTTTAGAAAAAAATTAAATTTTTCTAAGTACATTTAACTGTTAATAATAGAGCTCAGGTCAGTATTTAACACAATGTTTCAAGTGGTATTCTTTCTTCTTCATGTATAGCTGGCATGGACAATGACAATAATAGCATGAGAATCGAACCTCTCCACTTTTTTCTTAAGAACAAGGTTAATTTGTGGGTTCCAGATATTATGCTAATCACACTGGGTTAAATTTTGGCATTATTTGCCCTAATCATGTGAGCAGCTTCTTTGAATTTTTTTCTTTGTACTGTATCTTTAATATTTTGTATTTTCCTAATCAAACATATGTTCATTGGTATATGCATAGTCTGCTTCTGTGAATATATCTGTTTTTTTCTTTTCTAATCAACTGTTTGTGCTATTTCAATCACTTCTTAATGGGGTTAGTGGTCTCACCAATATGAATTCTTCAACAATCACATGGTATTTCATAGATGCAGTTTTTGTTTTTAGCATTTCAAGTTTAAGTTTTGTAGATGTTAGAAATTTAATTTATGTTTTTGAAATGCTGTTCTGATGTTACATTTATTGCAGATTTTTTTTAGTTTTCCTGATATTCCTAGTATGAATGGATACACTCTTTTGATGGGTTTCTTTATTGTTGTTTATTTAAGGTTTTTTTAATGACAGCTGAAGGATAACCATTTCAATTGCTCTGTTCTATAATAATTGTACTATTCGATGTTTAGTGTTTATGGTGTGGTTAAATATATATACCAAATATTTTTCTGTATGTATGTTCTTTTTTTATAGACTGTAGTTTTGATTTTATTATGAATGTCACTTTATGTTCTTATTATGATTCTATTGTGAATGTAATTGAGATTATTTTGTTAATGTATGTCCAGAATGTTTGCAATAATGGTTCACCATGTTGCCATACAATAAATATATAAATATAGTGAGGCCAAATTTTAAGTGGATATGCAATAGTTCTTATGGCTCTAATTACAAGTTCTTCAATGTAAATATTGTTAATAACAAGTGATAGTGGTGGGCCTATAGCCATTCCTTGACTTCATTGAAATTCTGTGTTGTACTGGAAGTATGTTGTTGTTATGCAGAATGTTAATAATTCTATTATATTATTAATATGAAGAATATTCTAGTTTGTATGTTATTATCATCATTCACATTTAATTGTTTCATTAGAATAGACACAGCTTCATCACAGGGCACATTTGCTAATAAGTTTCCACATCAAAAATGACCAATATGTCAGTCTTTCAATTTTCATATTCTTGATTAATTCTACAAAGTGCTTTGAATTCCTGACAAAGAACTTTGTCTTCTATGTCAAATGACTCAGCACTTTGACAAAAAAATCATGATAAATTTTGGCAAGGTGAATTTCTAGAACAATAGGTCTTAATGAAATGTGGGCCTTGTGAACCAAAAAATGAGAAATTTTGCTGAAATATAATATTAATGTACTTTTTTCTGAATCTGTGAAGTACTTGTGATATTTCCTGAGTAATGTTTGTAACTTTGTTTTTGTATTCGGTATTGCCACTTTTGTATTGGCCTGCTGTTAGAAGAAGTTCTTGTATTTGTTATTATAATCAGTTATATCCATTATAATTTTAGCATTGCCTCTGTTAGCAAGAAGAAGGATTATAGATTTATCTTCTTTGAAAGATTTAATAGTTTTCTTTTCATTAAGGAAATGTTCAATTTCAATTTTTGTTGCCTCTCAAGAGTTCTCCTTATTCCCCAGCATAACTCAGCTGCTTCTTCTACAGGCAATTGTTGAATGATTTCCTCAGTGGTTGCCATTATATCTAATAAATGAATATTAGATGACATGATAGTAAAGGTTTCTTTTTGCAAAACAGAAAGTTTCAGCATCTGTAACATGTTACAGTTGAACCTGGTGATTTGTGCAGTATGTATGACATTTGATATGTCCATATAGGTTTCCAAGTTTTTTTCTTTTGATATTCTTTTATTTTTCTATGAAATTTAGAATATACAATCTTTTTATTGTTTAAAAAACTCTTATAAAGTCTTCATCAGTAAGTTTATTTTTTTAGAAACAACATTCTATATTACCAATGGAGTGCAAGGTTTAATACCTAAAAAATCTTTGAGCATTTGTTCTTTCTCTTAACAATGCATCATCTTCTGCCGAGTAATTTTATCAGCTCTCTGGAAATAAATTGGAGGTTTAGTTGAAAACCCTTAGGAATAATTTCTTCAGAATTACATTTACATAAAAAAGTTAATTGATATTCTATTTTGGCTAGTTTAATACCTAAAGTCTAAAGTTTGACTTAGTATTGGATCTATGCTGAATACTTAGTATTTGTCTAAAGGTTGTGATGAAGGCATTTTAATACTAATTATTTATTGGACTATTTTCATCATCTAATATTAAGAACTGAATGTCTTTAGAAAAATTTATATTTTATTTACATTTTTCTAAATAGACTAATAACAGACAGATTAGTATTTAACACAACGTGTTGACTAGTAATATTCTCCTCTCTTCTTTAGATATTACCAGTGACTACTTTCTTATATTGCCAAAAAAAAATTCAAACTTAAATATGTCTTAGACTGTTACCACTGTTAATAATTTTATAAAATCTTTGTAAATCATTTATTTTAAAAAAAAGTTGTCCAAACTAGGGAATATTTTATATGAAAGCTCGTAAATAAAATATTAACTTTTAATATTGTGACATCTCTGCTTTGCTTTAATATAGAATTTTTATTGCAATATTTCCTTCCTTTTCTATTTTAATCTTTATATAGGATTACTTTGATGAAGCTTTTCTTATTTTTAAGTTGTTTTTTTTTTAGTTCGAAGTAAAATAATGATTATATTCTCTAGTAATAATGTTTATAATATTATTATGCTTTTAGATTCATTATCAGGTACTATTTATAGAGTTTTTACAACTTTCTTTTAGATTTATAGATTTTCTCTTTATATTATTATCTCTCCATAACATTTGGAAAAAAAGTACAATTTTTAAAGTGATCTACACATACTGCTTTCTAAACAAATAGATTAATAGTAATACATCCTACATTTTCTCAATTTCCCATTCTTTGCTATCTTATTAGAGCATATTTTTAGACTATTTTCCTCTCATTCACATTTAAAGTAATTTTTTTTTCCAGAAAACAATTACGCTTTTAAATTTCATTTCTAAACTGGACAGTAATATATTGGAAATATAGTGTGAATGTGGTCCTTTAGTAGAATTTATATATTTTTTTTTTCTAAAAAAAAACTAAACCAAATTTTATCTTCATTTTTTATTATAGTTCTTAAAAGAAAAATCAGAGTTCTTTTACTTCTACGCATTCTATGATTTGTCTATTTCAATTAATATCTATATTAGACACTTTCTTATCTCCTATTTGAAAATAAAATAAACTAATATAAATAATGACTTACTAATTATAAATTCTGATAAACTTTTATTATAAAAAAAAATACGGTATATATATATATAGGATTCATAGCTGCTTTTAGATCTTGTTCATAATGTATTTAAATTTTCTGCTACATATCCACCATCAATGATAATAAAACCTAGTTTCCAGGACAACAGTATATTGTCCGGTGCTGCCTATACTTAATTTCTTTATTATTGTTACTATTGTGTTCTTCCTTTTTCTTCTCTCTCAACATCTCATTTTTATTTATATGTTAATGACTTTACGTAAATATATTAGTTTTACACTAAATTATAAATATTCTATTTTAAATAATTAATTATAGCTTAGCACGTGAATAATTGTCGTTGTTGCTAATTTTATATTTGAACTACTTATTCTAAACATCGATTGCTGATAAATTATGTTCAGAAATACATACCAGAGTGGATTTTTGTCTATTCTTTACAGTCTTGGAAGTAAACCATTACAAATATGGGATAAAAAGGTTAGTAATGGTTTTATTAGAAGAATTACAGATAATGATATCCAATCACTGGTGATAGAAATTATTGGCTCAAATGTTAGTACCACTTACATAACTTGTCCTGCTGATCCTAATCAAACTTTAGGTATTAAATTGCCTTTTTTAGTTTTTATTATTAAAAACTTAAAAAAATATTTCACTTTTGAAGTGGAAGTCTTAGATGATGCTGATTTTCGTCATCGTTTCAGAGCTAGTAATTATCAAAGTACAACTAAAGTTAGACCATTCTCTTGTAGTATGCCTATGCGTTTGGATGAAGGATGGAATCAAATTCAATTTAATTTAGCTGACTTTACTAGAAGAGCCTATAATGCTAATTACATTGAAACATGCAGAGTTCAAATACATGCCAGCTGTCGTATTCGCAGAGTTTACTTTTGTGACCGTTTGTATTCAGAAGATGAATTACCAGCAGAATATAAACTTTATACACCAATACAATTTAGAAAAAGATCTGTATAATTATTAATCTGTATAGTGAAAAATAAACATTTAGAAATAATTTTAATAAATAAGTGTTATGTAACTTATTTCTCTATTCCTTATTTAACTTATTTATATAAATAGGTAAATAGATATTCTCTAATTTATATATTCATGATACAGCAAGAAAGAGGACTTCTCCACTCTAGTATCTTTTATAGTAAGATTGAATAATCAATGATTAATAGATGATAGTGCAACTGTCAATTCCAGACTGGCCTCTTGCTTTTGTCTTTAGCAATGACACCTCGGAGTTAAAGCTGGAAAATACTATTGTATATTTAGCAATCACTGTTAATTCCATTTTACTATTCCAAACTAAAAGCCTTAAAATTTAGAACATTATAAAGTTTTGAATTTAAACCAACCTAGTTATAATTATTATACAAATCTGACTCTAAGTTAATAGCTATCTATTTTAATGCTCTCAGTTCTTTATTAACTATAGGCAGCTATATCGCCTAAAAAGAAATGCTAATAATAATTATTTTAATTCTTTATCTTATACAAAAAATGATAAAACAAAAGCAGCTTTCCACTCTAGACCTTTCTATAATAAGACTGAATAATCATTGATTACCAGATAATATTGTTCAAGCAAGTTAACTTTGATAAAACTTTAGGGTGTTTTGAGTTTTCAGGTATTTAGAATTAAAAGTAGTTCTGAGATATATACTATACTGCTTTCAATTTGAATCCAGGTGTTATTAACAGAAACAAACCACAGAGACTGATTACTCAATTTTACTGCAAGTCATACTACCGTCATAGCTGTTTTATATTGCATTAAATAAAAACTACATGATTTATTGTTAGTAATCTCTACTTTTTTAACAATTTTATTATTTAAAAAATTGATGTCGTGAATCAGTTCAAATCATTTAAATTATCTAACGCTTTTATGAGTGACTACTTCCAATATCTATTATCATTATAATATTACTTTTAAACTAGGGATTATAGTATCTTTCTACATATAATACTATTTCTGTTAATTGTTATAGAGTAACTCAAAATAATACTGTAGGCAATGTGTATAGTCTATGTGCAAATTTTAAATAGTTTAAAATAAATTTGACTTACCAATGTCATATAACTGTTAAATACTGAACATTTCCCTGTTGGCAATAATATATAAAATTGTACTTATCATTATTTTTATATCGTGAGTTGAAATAAATAAAGTTAAAGATATATTTTATTTTTTTTCTATAAATATATTTTATATAATTTATTATTAGTGTTGTTTGATTAAAATTGATATTTGTTGACTAAAAATGTACAATTCATAATTTCAATATGCCTCTATAATCTCTGAATACTCGGAATAAAGAGAGGGAGAATTCTATGGGGCAAGAATTTAGTCGAATATTAAACAAATTATTATTACAAAATGTTCATATTGTTTTTAATTTAAATTTATAATCATAACTAAAAAATAATCAAATAGTTGAATACTCTGGTTGTCATGCGACGATCAAAGACCAGATATGACAAGTTGAACTTTAACTTTGGAACGTTTAGCTCTCCAATCCATCACTCTATTACTATGCTAAATTTTCCCATGTATAACCATATCTTAGTCCCATGTTTTAAAATAATTAACCAATGACTTATTTTTTGGCAATTATTTTGATATTAAAAACACCAACGTAATTTACTAATAATTTACCGTGAACTACGTATCAGAGCTAAATCATCAATTCAAAACTTAGTCATAATACAACAATGAAATTATCATCCATGAAACAATGAATATCTAGATAAGTTACAATCTCCAATTTCTAAATAACCACATAGACACATTGTCACTTTATGCATAATAGCTGAACTAGAATATCTAGATTAATTATATATATATAAAATACATATTTTGCGGGTTCATCCGTGTTAAAAACTTTTAATACCAATGCACTAATAGCTTCGTATTTAACATATTATATATATATATATATGTCTATATACATAACTCCAATATTATAAGAATACACTCAAACACTTTCACTATACATAGTTACTTTACCTCATCATCATCATCATTATCAACCATTATCAATCCACTGCAGGATGAAGGTCTCTCCAAGTTTAATCCATCTTCTCCGATCTTCAGCTTCTCTTCTCCACATCACCCCTGCACACTTTCTTATTTCATCCATCCATCTCACATGTGGTCTCTTTCTGGGTCTTTTACAATCTCTTGGAATCCAGTTTAAAATTTCAATTGTCCATCTATTATCATCTCTTCTAGCAATATGACCAGCCCAACTCCACTTCAATCTTTTTAATTTTTTCAATGAGGTCAGTAACACCTGTTTGTTCTCTTACCCATACATTGCATTTTCGATCTCTTCTTGTTACTCCCAACATACATCTCTCCATACTTCTTTGAGTGGTCTGAAGTCTCTGTATTGCTCTTCTATTAAGTGTCCAAGTCTCAGATCCATAAGTAAGAACTGGTAAAACACATTTGTTAAAAACCTTCCTTTTCAAACACATAGGCATATTTCCTTTTAGTATCAAGTTATTTCTACCAAAAGCACTCCAACCAAGTTTAATTCTATGATTAATTTCTTCCATTATGTTTTCATCTGTATTAATAATCTGACCAAGGTATTTGTAACTGTTAACTTCTTCTAATTCATCATAATCAATCTTTATTTTCATATTTTGAGCAAATCGATTAAACATTACTTTAGTCTTTTTAACATTTATCTTTAGTCCTACTTTCCTACTTTCATCTGATAATTCCTGCAACATATTCTGCAGCTCTGAAGCATTATTTGCAAAAACAACTACATCATCTGCGAAATCTAAATGACTTAAATAATCTCCATTTACTTTCACTCCTTTAGTTTCCCATTTTAATCCACAAAATACTTCTTGCAGCACTGCTGTAAAAAGTTTTGGAGATATGGAGTCACCTTGTCTTACACCTTTCTCAATGTTGACTTTCCCAGTATCATTATGTAATCTAATTGTTGCTGTTGCATTTTTATAAATATTTTTCAAAATATGACAATATCCTGGATCTATACCTTGATGATCCAATGCTTTAATCACTGAAGAAATGTTTATAGAATCAAATGCCTTTTCATAATCTACAAATCCAAAACATAATGACAACTCATATTCATTTGTCCTTTCTATAACTTCTCTCAACACCTGGATATGATCTACTGTACTAAAACCACTTTTAAATCCAGCTTGTTCTCTTGGTTGGTGGAAATCCAATGTTCTCTGTAGACGAGTTGTAATTATCTTGGTAAAAATTTTATATAAAACTGATAAAAGGCTGATAGGTCTGTAATTTCTAATATCTTCTTTATCACCTTTTTTAAATATTAATATTATTACTGCATTCTTCCAATCATCTGGTACATCTTTATCATTTAGACATTTGGTATATAACTTTGCTAAAAAAATTCCTATTTCTTCACCTGCTTCTTTTAATATATCAATTATAATTCCATCATTACCTGGAGCCTTTCCCTTCTTCATACATTTAATTGCATGTCTCACTTCTTCATTTAAAATTCTGGGCAATTTGGAAGATGTAATAGATATAGGAGGTACTTGTTCTTTATTACTATATAATTCTTGATAAAAATCTTCTACCAATTTCATGATGTCATCTCTCTTTTTAGTAACAATTCCATCTTTTTTTCTTATTGCAGATATAAATTTCCTACCAATACCAAAATGTTGTTTTACATTCTTAAGACTTTTATTTTCTTCTACAGCTTTCCTTGCTAGTTCACAATTATACTTTCTTATATCATTTTCAACTCTTTTCCGCACCATTTTACAAAATTCGAGATATTCAATTCTTTTTAATGCATCATTTTTGTATATCTTCATATTCCTTCTTTTCTTCATAAATTCTCTAGTCTCAGTAGAAATTTTATTGGTCAATTGCTGCTTTTTTCTACCAGCTATCTTTGTTGCAGTTTTTAAAAGTGTATCAGTTATTTTCATATTAATTTCATTCAAATCTGAATCATGCTCAAAATCTACTAATACTTGAAACCGATTTCTAAGTTCTAATTTAAATTCATTAGAATGTTTCTGAAGATTAGGAATATCAACTGTAAATATTGTTTTTCTTAATAATTTTTGTCTCTCTAGTTTCACATTAACACGTATCTTACACCTTACTAATCGATGATCACTTCCTGTGTTAAATTTATTAAGAACATTACAATCTTGAAATATGTATTTCCTATTAGTCAAAATATAATCCAATTCTGCTGTACCTTCATTTGGATGCTTCCATGTCCATTTCCTTTTAACATTTTTCTCAAAAAAAAAATTCATAATATAAAGTTTTTCTTTTTCTGCAAACTCCACAAGTCTATGTCCTCTCTCATTTCTATTACCATAACCAAAATTACCTACAGCACTTTCATCTTTCATTTGTTTACCAATTCTAGCATTAAAGTCTCCCATAACGATTTTAAAATGTTGTTTACTCTGATCAAAAGCCTTTTGTACATCCATATAAAAATCTTCTACTACTTCATCACTATGAGAACTTGTTGGGGCATAAACCTGAATTATCTGCATTTGATATCTGCTATTAAGTTGTATAACTAATCTTGCCACTCTGTCTGATACACCATCAATCTCCACAATATTGTTCTTCCACTTTTTATTTATAATGAATCCTACTCCACTTGTATTTCCAATATTTGTGCCTTTATAATAGAGTATATGTCCACTTTTTAAATCAATTGTCTCTTCACCTTTTCTTCTAACTTCACAAAGTCCAATAATGTCCCATTTAATATAAGAGAGTTCTTCTTCTAATTCTTGCAATCTTCCTTCACTTGAAAGTGATCTGCAGTTGTAAGTACCTAAATAAAAAGTCGTCATCAAATGGCAGCCTGGGTCCACAATCAGGGGATTCTTAGCACCCTCCGCCTTCGGCCACCAACCGCTGCCTTGGTTGGTGACTTTACAGCCTCCTGGGAATAAGGGCCATGCTTTATTTTTGTCTGTCATAATTGTATATATGTATTGGAAAAATATTTATCATTTACACAAACATTCATTCTGCCTTATCAGGCACTGAGAAGAAAGACCATGGTGTTTTTTGATCTTAAACTCAGAGGTAAAAAGCCAATAAACTCACCACACTGGCTAATGCGTGTTGGTGAGCAGCCCATCCATGTTCATATACTACATGAATAATCACATAGTAATAACAGCTGCAACGACAAGAACATATGGAGTGGACATTAGGAATTTGCCCTGCTCGGTTTCTTTTCGGCCTCCAAGAGGAATCAAAGGGTCTCCTTTCAGTGAATAGCAAACTCCTTTCTGCAGCCTTACTTTACCTATTATCATTTATATCAGATTACATTACTCATTAATAATGCCAATTGTCTTCTATTATATATATATATATATATGCATGCAAATCATGCCTATTCAGCCCCAAGAATCTTCAGTCTGCTGTGAATGCAACCTATATATTGTAGCTATCGATTAGTATATATACAAAAAAAATGGTCAGCCTAAAGTAATAAATATTGTGCTGAATTCTTCTCATCTTGGGATGGTTTAGTAGCATTCAGTTTAACAGGGTTATAAAATGTCATTTAAATCCAATGAATTGATTGAGATGGCGATCTACTACTTTCACTTCAATTTTAATGTTTTTTGACACACTAAAAAAGAGATGCTTAAAATGACTGGAATTGTCTTTTTTTTTTTCATTGTTACTAGTGTGTATTTTACATACATGCATGTGAGAATTGAAAGTAAATGCAGACAAACATATAATTCGCTAGGCAAATATTTAGAATAGGATTCAGATATAACAAATAATTTATTATAATGAATGTGGCATAAAAGGAAAGTTAATTTTACATATATGTGAGATGATTCTAGGATTTGCAATTTAAAATCCAGCAAAAATAAAAAAGGATTTTTTTTAAAATTTAAAACGAGAAAAAAAAAACAGAAAAATATTCCAGTCTTTTACAGGGAAAAAAAATCAAGGAACAGTTAGAACAAGTTAACCAAAACTAATATTTAGACTTACCAGTAAAATTCTATTGTTAAAAAATATAACCTGGTTATTATTGACATAATTGGAAGGTTATGAATCAAATTAATTTTTTTCTCTTCAAAATCATGTACTGGCATAAGTAAAGCAAATAAAGCTTGACTAAAATAGAAGTTTGTTTGAGGGTTCATGTCATCAAATCATTATTACTATTATTAAAGTATCATCTGGAAAACCATTAACACTAGAGGATTGGAAAATAGCATTTCAACACTGAAGAAATAATGGGGCCTCTTCTCAATCAACTATTAATGTCTGTAAGTTTTAAAAAATGTTAAATTGTTTATAATTGGTCAGCTTTTAAAATTTAATTTTCGTAATTTAGCTGTTATGTTTATTATTACTATGCATAAAGGATTTTTGTGCTCTACATTATTGCCTATTAGTCTATTCTTCAAATAATACTATGGAAAAGAACTCACCATTACTACGGACCAAAGTAGATGGGGAAAAAGAATTATGTATAGTTTTTATGGGGGTTTAGATTATCTGATACGAAATTTGTTCCAAACGTATCACATCATAATTATTGTATAACAGAAATAGTACGAATACATTCAATGATTGTCACTACATTCAGAATAGTTACAAAATTAATTTAAACTTGATTAATAACCATGTGCAAGTTTATGTTACATATTTTACCATGTCATGTTTATGTTATATACCTGTGTGAAAGTACAGATTTTAAGAAATGTAACTGTTTTCTATGTATATGTTTGACCCCTATAGCTTTCATTATACTAACTTAATCTTAAGAATTATTTATGGTTAATTTAGAACAGTATGTTATTTTAATTTACTAGATATAATATGTTTACTAAGTGAGAATTAAATTTAATATACACATCTTATTTTGCAAAAATATGTAGGTTTTCCTTAAGTGAAAAAAATATATAACATGTATTTATATTATTCAGCCAGATTAGAGCATGAGTCTGAAGTAAATACCACCATTGCTCAAATATTTCAAAAGTGATATAGTTGAAATGTAATATAGTTAGAATTAAATAAATCAAGACCAATAATTAATTATATCCTTACTGAACTTCTCAAACATGCTAATTTTCAGATTTATTATCATAATTAAGCTAAATAGTATACATTGCCCAAACTTCTGCAATATTAATTGTTTTCCTACAATAATCCAATTTTGTTAAGCATATTTGAAATATATTTTCAGATTTGAAATAAGACAGTTCATTAAAAACAGGTGTATTCTTTAAGAAACTTAGTTATTTTTTAAAATATAAAATATATATAAAAAATTCTTATTGATTTAAGCATTTATTTCAGTTGCAAATATACTATATCTAATATACATATCAAATCCTAAAGATTACAGAACATTACAATGTATGTAATATTAATTATTAATTTCTTTTCTTTTTATTAAAATATTTTATAAATAAAATATTTATTATTTTACTATACTCCATCTTTGTCCTCAAGCTAATGTCACAATCAACTGATATTCAGAGACAAAAAATTATTTGTGTTGACTTCATTTATGATAATCTCTATTACACTGCTCTATTGTGAATATGATCGATCAGAAGAGGTAATAGATGAATAGAGTAATTTGTTTAATATAGGCACTCAAAAAGTGATTTCATGATAGCATAACTGGTTGTACACATTAAACACATATATAGTAAAAATATGTAAGTACATACATTTATATAATGCAGAAAATTGTCATGCTGTTATAAAATATTGCAAAAGAAGATTTTCCTTTTATCCCATTAAGTGTGCTCTATTTGATTCCAAGTATCATTGTAAGAGCTAAACTTGAATTCAAACAATGTGGGGGAGGGGAGATGTTAAATGGTTGATTAGGCTAAATGTAAACTGAATGCAATAAAATTTCCCTTTGCATTCTTATCATATAAATATTTGTTTTTCCTCTATACTCTCCATCAACATCATGATCATCATCACTGAATTAGTTAGCTAATTAAAGACACACATACTTTTAGTAATATTTATGTATCTGGAAACAAACAACTATGTTGATAATACCATAATTTGGTGTGACACAGATCTTGTTTATGCATATATGAACATAATTAGCTATTATATATATGTTAGTTAGATAATTTTTAGTTTGAGTATTAATCTTCAATTGTATATTTTGATTAAAACATCTGATTTTCAATTAAATTAATGATATATAGAGTCAAGAAAATTGTTATTTATTTCATTCAATATCAACCTCATGACAGTAACTAAATATAAGTAAAGTGATATCTTTTGTTTATATATTTACTTTCCTTTTTTAATTTATATTTTTCCATAATAAAAAATTGTTTTCACACTTCAGGCATAAGTTTGTATGAATTTTAAATGTTATATCCAAAGGTTAGCTGGAAAGGTAAACAATAGGATAAAGCAACTACATGCAATCATAATTTCTTATAGTCTTTTTTTCTTTATGTAGAAGTAGAATATTATTATTCTGTATATTTATCAACCTAAGATTATTATTATTCAAACAAATTTCGAAGGTGATCTTTAATTTTTTATAATAAATAAAGCAAAGTTTAAAAAACACTTAGTAATAAATATAAATAATAAGCCATTATAATTAGAGTAAGCTGACTATTTTTTCTATCTTAATAGAGTTTGAGTTTGCAATGCAGGTGGAGTGAAAGGATATGGTGCTTAAAACATCTAAATCCATAAGTTCACAAATATAAAAATGCCTAGGATTTTACATTAATAATATTTTATCTATAATTTGTTTTTAAATCTCAAAGTTATATAAGCTCTTACTTCGAAAATATTACTTCTAAACAGAGAAAAATAAAATATCTGACAATCTTTCAAGAAAAAATATTATAAATTTTACTACCTATAAACAATTAGTAAAAAGAATAATCTTTATTAAAAATCTTACTTTTGATTATTCTGGTCAAGCCTTTTCTCAATTATGGTGCCCTATATTTTATATGGGAATCTGTAATTATATATTTTTCCCTTTGGTATCAGAATTTCTTGACAACAAATTTATTACTTTCTCAGATCCCTAACTCAATACTTAAAGTTGTTGCATATTTTTTTGTAAATTTGATATCCAGAAAAAGAATAAGTCTGGTTTAAGCATTATTAATATATATATAAAGATATTACTTCAATAATACTCGTAATTATTCAACAAAAATCTTACAATATTTAACTTCTACATAGTTCTATATTTATATTATTTACATTTTTATTTTAATGACTTAGTTTATATCTAAGTTTAATTGTTAGATCATTGAAAAAGTCAAATGTATCGATTAGTTATGTCATATACCCCGCCTGTAAAAAAAAAAAAAAAAAAAAAAAGTTTCCCACTAATCATTAATAAAGTTTCATTTTATCAAATGATTGCCCTCTCCAAATTTCGATGTTTCATTTACTGAATAGCTATAATTTAACTTATTAAATATAACATTTGATCAACCGAATAAAATAAATCACCTACGATTTGTATAATAATAAAAAAATATAAATCAGAAATTAATTTAACACCCGCCCCTCCTTTCTGTTTTTTAACATCATTTTATTTTTGATATTGCTTATATGAGTTTTAGTTTAAATGTTTATATATACATTACTAACATATGTAAAAGAATAATCAAAAAATTTATATTTGTAAGACTCGTTTTGGGGGTATGAGGAAAACTATAACACTTTTTCCCCATTTCTAAAAGGCTTTTTTTTAATATATATGCAAACTATCCTTTTATTATCTGAAACCATTGTAATTACATGAAATATTTTAATAAGCCGGCCAACATTTATGTATGTAATAGGAAATTTTTTATCTATACTTAAAATTTAACATTATTGAGCCTATTTAAATATTTAGATTATTATATTTAATCTGATGATAGTTATATTTTTAAAAAATTTATATATCATCTACATACAACCGGATCTTTATTTATTCTGGAATTTTTATTTCACACTCACTATCAATGATTTTATTATAATTCCTGATGAGTTGCTAATTCTAGTATCAAGTTGGACTCCTTTTTTTATATATACTCAAAGCACAATTTGTGAGATATTGATTGCAAATCTGATTTAACCAACGCTCCAATAATATGCTGTTTTAAGTCTTTGTCATCAATATTCTCATTTGCTTTACTTACTGCTGTATCTATTTCGTTGTTTTCTTGATACAAGCAAGTAATGCGTTTTTTAACTACTCTGTATAATACCAAAAATGCATTTCAAATTAGATGCACCTTTGAATTTTTAAATAGTTCAGCTTAAAATAATTTTAGCATTTGGAATTGTTTTATCTCACCGAATTCTAGTCATATTGGAGAATGGGTAAACTATTATAAATCTTTATTCTTAAATATTTTTCCCATTTACATCTCCAGCCTGTTTAACTCATTAATTTTTCTAAGAGAACCATTTTTGGGCTTCTGTTATTTTTGAATTTATATATTATGTATCAATCTCCTATTTTCTATTTCTTTTTTTGCTTTTGAAAAACATTTTGTGAATTATATCAAGGAGTACTCTATTAATTATATTCACAAATACATTTACTTGGAATTGTAACCAAACTAAAATAATGTTTAAAGATCAAGTCCCTATATTCATCTTTGACTTTATTTAATGCAAAAAGGTGTGCTATGTCTCTGTAAACGTATTCATTTAGGCCATATGTGTAAATTATCTTTTCCATTAATTATTTTGCCCGATCTTTGCTTCAAGATTAACTGAAAATTAATTATGGGAAATGTAACTTATCACATACATAAGGCAATAATATCTATTTCCCTTAAATATTCTAAAAAAAGATCCACTATATTTAGGCATAGCCTTTGAACAACAGTCTTAGTAAAAACTTCATTAAAAAAAAGCTACTTTCACCTTCTCTCCAATACTTGTGAATACTTGCACTTTTTTTAAACTCATAGCAAAAATCACAATTCTTATGCATCCCTTTTCAGGTGAAATGATGATCTAATTTTTTAATTATTATTATTTGCATCCAAGCTGATCTTCTATGTGAATAAAAGTTTTTGATATACAAGTCTTCTCTGTGAAATAATCATATTGATAGTACTGGTCGTATAATCAATTATTAATTCCTAAAAATTGTAAAAAAAAGAATCTTATCACTTCTTTAACATAACCTTACCTCTTTTTTTGTGTTATAAATTACTTGTAGACACAAAATTTGCAAATTTTTTTTTTAACAAAGTTGCATATTTATAATTACAATTTTTACTAGTGAAGAAAAAAACAATTTATTATATTAAATGTTACAAATACAAAAATTACATCAATTACATATCTATTTGAAACAAGTAGTTCCAACCTTCTCCCATGATGCTCTTGTGATACAGTTTGGAGCAATTAGTCTGTCCTTCTTCATGATTTTCTACATGACATTTTTAAATTTAATATCATGTGGATCTCTCATCCTTTCAATTGTTACTTTACATCTGACACACCACAGTGCATAATTCACAAAAATCGCCAGTCGTATGTCTAATTGATTCATAGTTTGCATTTGTATTGCTGTATCATTCATGAGATCTGTAATTGGACATACTGGGACATCTAAGAAATATGTGGTCAATTGATTCCTCCTCTCTCTCTCTCTCACATCCAGCACACAAGATGGATCTTCTTGAAATTTCCCATGTATGCCAAAAATGAGTCCATAGGGAGGGAGTCCAGGTTGATTTTTATTAAGAAATCTTTTGCCTCAATGAACCAGAATTTTGATCTCAAAATCAGTTACTGATTGGTAATCTCGAGACCCTTTATTTATGTTATTTTCCCCATGTATTATTTTATGTGCATCCCAGTATTTAATTTTTGATATAATTGGATTTTCATTCAGATCAACAACTTTCCAAATATTATCAAATAATGAATTCCACCATCTACTACTACTACTACTACTACTACTACTACTACTACTACTACTACTACTACTACTACTATTATTATTATTATTATTATTATTATTATTATTAAGTTTCAACAATAGTAAACTTTATTGATCCTTTTAGTTACATAGTATTACAATGCCATAGCAAGATACATATTGAATCTTATTATTGTCAGTTCAATTTCAAGTGCTACCATATTCATTTTTAAAAAAGTACATATCTATATGGGTAATTTTACATGAGTGTATCTACTTTAGGAATGTTAATTAATCACATTATTGTCCAATAGGAGTAATTTCTGTATAAGTTCTTCATAAGATGAGTTGCAGTCCCCAACCAGAACAGTGGGGCTTGCATTCATGGCAAGAATTGAATTTATATTATAAATTATAGATTCTATCTTTTGCTTTTCTACTGGCATATATACAAGCACTATATTCATTGTAATTATTTTTGAGTCAGTGTTATTATTAGAAGGTTTGAATCAATGTAAAGTATTTTGAAATTTTCAAAAGGGCAATCTTGAGCAATTCCAGTTCCTGTAGAAGGGGAGGATGAATCTCTGGAACATGCAGAGAAGCCTTTATTATTATTATTATTATTATTATTATTATTATTATTATTATTATTATTATTATTATTATTATTATTATTATTATTATTATTATTATTATTATTATTATTATTATTATTATTATTATTATTATTATTATTATTATTATTAATAATAATAATAATAATAGGTTAATAAATAATTCTAAGGAAATAATAAATAAGGAGGATAAAAGCAGTGTTGTATACTCTATTAGATGCCCACAAATAAATTGTAATGCAATATATGTTGGAGAAACCAAAACAAATATTAAATATCGCCTTCAACAACATAAATATATTTATAATAGAGCAAGAGAAGATGATACAGTTTATTCAGCTTTTTATGTTCACCAAAATAATACAGGCCATATATGTAGTCCAAAGGATTTTACAATATTAATGAATGAAACACATGATAAAAAACGCAAGATTAAACAATCATATATTATACAAAATTCATCTTGTGCTATGAATTCAAAATTAACCAGCTTTCCGATTAGTTGTTCCTGGCCAATACAATGAAATGTTAGATTCATCACCCAGGAGAAAATAGAATTGTTTACACTGCCTTGATAAGGACTCGTAAGAGTTGAAAGGCTTGGAAATATTATTTGTTTTTATTTATTTATATTAAACTCTGTATTAACAATTGACACGAATTGTTATTTATATTATTTTTATATTATATACAGAAGTATTTTATTTATTTACAATGGAACGTGATTGGAAGTTTAAAGAAGCAATATATTTGCGAAGAAAGTGTATTGTAGCTAATGAACGTTTTATTTTCTTTAAGAGATGTTATGAGTTTAATATTATTCCAAATTCTTGTAAAATTAAAATTAATTATAGTATACGTAATAGAATTAATGCCACGAATATAATACAAAGAACTTTGGTTCATTTTTTATTGAAGGATAGCAGAAAAGAACTTTTTTCGATAATAAAGAAAGAGAAAATACTACAACAGTTTTATTCATTACCGTTATATACAGAATTTTGGTTTAATAAATTTAAAAAAGATATGCAGTCTAAGTATTCAAAGAAATTTGAGTTTTTATTATATAAGCAAAAGCATATTAAATTGCGAAATAATAATCAACAAGTAGTTAATTTATCTAAATATGAAATTCCGGATAATATAAGTGAAATTTTATCATTTGGGCCTAGATATGTATATAGTTCGTGGAAAAATGCAAAGGCTGAAGTAATTGCAGATGTGGAAGCAGCATACGACGGTATTATTACTAAAGAAAATGTTATTAAAGTTATTTCTCCGAAAATTAATGCATTATCTAATAAATTGAATTATAGTAAACAGCAGGCTTTGAAAGATGTTAAATTATTTTTAAATAATAACCAGCTGATTTGTTCTAAGGAAGATAAATCACATAGATTTGTATTAATGGATAAAGATACATATGAAATTAAACTTAAACAACAAATAGAGAAATTGAATTTTATTAGAATTAAAAATTATAATATAAAGGCTATGAAAGATAAGTTTGTTTCAAAGATTTTAAGAGCACGTGGTAAAATGTTTCTTACTAATAAAGAATATAGGGAAGTTTATCCATCAGCAACTTTTATTCTGCAAATGTTTGCGAATGTAAAAACACATAAGCTTAATGCTCCTTTAAGATTAATGATGGATTTTACAAGGGCATATTATCAAAAGCTAGCAAAAATTTTAGTTAAGTGGATTTTAGATTTTGTTGGGTTTGGAAAATATACATTAAAATCGTCATTTGATTGTGTTACTATACTTAATAAAACAGCTATAATTAAGGGGTATGAGTTTATTTCATTGGATGTGGTGGAATTATATGGATCAGTGGATCGATCTGCATCTATTACAATTTTGAGAGATAAATTGTGTGCTAAAGAAATGCCACAGGATAAAATATCTTTCATTATAGATGTTTTAATTTGGATAAGCAATGATATTGTTGCAGCACATGGTAGTAACTTATATAGAATGGAAAAAGGATGGCCAATGGGTTTGGCTGTAAGTGGATTATTAAGTAATTTGTTTGTAGATAATATAGAACAGTGAATTGTGCATCCCATATTAGTAAGAAATGAGAACACATTATATTGTAGATATGTGGATGATGTTTTGATATATGGGCTACCAGACATTATAAAGCAAATTTTTGATAGTTTGCAGAACCAAGATGGTTTAGTTTGGACAATAGAAAGAGAAGACAATTCTAGTATTAAATACCTAGATTTGCAAATATCAAGGATAGATGATAAATTAGTATATAAAATGGTTGTAAAACATATAGATAATAGAGGTTACATTCATCCAACATCTAATGTTTTTTTAGTACACAAATTAGCTGGTTTTAGAGCTTTTTTAACACGTAATCAATGACTGTGTTCAAATGAAATGTTTATGAAAGATAATATAAAATGTTATATGCAAGATTTAATACAAGTGGGTTATAATAAACAAATGCTATTATCTACTGTATTGAAGCATTATAAACAACATCATAATAGTGACCATATAAATATGAATAATAAACCATGGATGTCATTAGCTTTTATTCCCAATATTAATAAAAATATAATAAAAGTTTTAAGTCAAGATTTTCGATTAGCATGGAGAACTCCACCTAACCTTAATAGGTTAATAAATAATTCTAAGGAAATAATAAATAAGGAGGATAAAAGCAGTGTTGTATACTCTATTAGATGCCCACAAATAAATTGTAGTGCAATATATGTTGGAGAAACCAAAACAAATATTAAATATCGCCTTCAACAACATAAATATACTTATAATAGAGCAAGAGAAGATGATACAGTTTATTCAGCTTTTTATGTTCACCAAAATAATACAGGCCATATATGTAGTCCAAAGGATTTTACAATATTAATGAATGAAACACATGATAAAAAACGCAAGATTAAAGAATCATATATTATACAAAATTCATCTTGTGCTATGAATTCAAAATTAACCAGCTTTCTGATTAGTTGTTCCTGGCCAATACAATGAAATGTTAGATTCATCACCTAGGAGAAAATAGAATTGTTTACAGTGCCTTGATAAGGACTCGTAAGAGTTGAAAGTGTTTGAAATATTATTTGTTTTTATTTATTTATATTAAACTCTGTATTAACAATTGACACAAATTGTTATTTATATTATTTTTCTATTATTAGTGGGTGGTGGTCTATCCATTGGTGTGATAACTTTTTGATATGATATAGTCAAGTATTTATTTTGGAGCCAGAAGAGTAACCAGTCTCTCTTAAATATGATTTTGATACACTGGAATGAAAAACTGTTGAGCCTTCTAGACATTTGGAGTTTTTGAAGGCTGATGGCAGCAATCTTTCATCCCCAGAATAGTTTTTCACACAGAGAGTTTATTTTTTTGATAAATTTTTTGGAAGGGCAGATACAAGACAGGAAATAGTTAATTTTTGGGAATATCAATGAGTATAAAAGTCTTATCTTACCATGAAGTGAAACATATATCAGGGGAGGTCGTTGTGTGGCAAATATTTATCAGAGATTCTTTGATTTCTCTTCTCATAGCACTATTCAATTTTGAAAAATTAAAGCCTAGGAATTTCTGTGATCAGCTGTAAAATTTGAAGTGATTTTCCTTCCAGTTAGCAAGTTCCAGGAGGCCAATTTTTTCTTATTGAATTTGAGTATTTGTCTGAGTACCAAGCTAGTATCTGCTATAGTTTAGTGATATATTTCTTGGAAGGCAGAAAGATGAATATATTGTCCATATAACTGAGATGTGTAATCTCCCTTCCCATGGCAGGGTCAAATACTCCAGGCAATGATATCTCAATTTCCATCAATAGTGGGTTGATGTAGGCTATAAAATATAGTGCCCTAAGTGGAGATTCTTGAGAAATAGAGATGGAGAGTTCGAACCCAGGTGCAATTTTTCCTTTCATTGTGATGTGGATGATTGTGTTGGCTAATCGATTTGCAATCATCCCAAGATAAACATTCAGCACCTCATATTTCTGAAGAATATGAATCAGAATGTCTGGTCTGACTGAGTCGAATGCCACTGAGATGTCAAGTTGGATGGCGATCAGTTTTGACATCATCCGGGCTCTGATAACATCAATAAGGAGTTTTATTTGGCCAATGGCATTAATTGATGATTCCCCTTTTTTTGCATATTGGTTAGTAGAAAAGTATTTACAAATTTTCCCTTGAATTTAATCCTTAATTAATTGTTCTATGATTTTAATTAAAAGAGGAATCATTGAGATAGGCCTCAGATTATTTAAGTCATGACTTCCATCCTTTTTTCTTTAATAAAGGTATGAGAGATATTGGATACAAGTTGTTAATCTCTCAACTTCTCTCTGCTAAGTGGTTTATCATGACTTTGATTATTGGCACCGAATATTTCTCTAGATGTAGAAAAATGAACTTTGGTATGCTGTGTATTCCTGGGTACACCCTCTCTGGGAGACTTTTTAGCTTGATGCAGATCTTTTCCTCAGTGATATCATGGGTTGGATTCTCATCTAAGCTGAATAATCTATTAACATTCCCAGTCTGATCAGATTGAAGTGTTGCATTAAAGTGTTCTCTAATTGCACAGATCATTTCTGAGCCCACAAGAAGGTTGTTATCTATTGTTAATGACAGTGAAACAGGTTTTCTGCTTCCCACTCCCAATGCCCACTGGAAATAACTCTTGGACCAACATTGTTGGTCTGGCAGGAATCTCTTGGCCCACTTGATCAACATATATTCAGCCAAAGATCTCTGCTTAACCCTGTATTTGCATTTTAGGGCAAGAGCAAGATGTACAAAATGATAATTATCAAGTAAAATTTCTTTCAGTTTTTGGTCAATAGCATCAAGGTCAGATAATAATTAGTTAGGATCTTTTTTGTTAAGAGAAACCTCATTTATTATGGATTGGAGGATGCCAATGAAAGCAAACCATGCCTTCACCACTGGTAGCCTTACGATTTCAATTTTTTTAAGATAAATGTAGAACTCGGAAAAGACCTGTTCAGGTGTGGTCTGTTTTAGTAACATTCAAATGGTGTTGTTATTCTCTTCTATGGTCTGTCTAATGTTTGTTTCAAGAGATATCTCTAGGCAAAGTGGTCAGAAAATATCACCGTTTGGAGTTTTGCATTGATTTTGAAATGAATGCTTGGGAAGTAGTAAACAAGGTCAATCAAGGATCTAGCATTTTTAGTGTAGAAGAAGGCATCTATGGGGAAGAACTTCTCCACTCCCTCACTATATCATTAAAGAGATGAATATATTTTTTATTGAACAAACTATATGTAACATTGAAATTATTCGTTAGAATGATTGGAAATGGAGTTGATGCCATGATGGAATTGATGACAGTGATTATTTTCATGATTAGATTGTGGTCATTTTTAATGTAGAGGCAGATTAGATTGATATGAAAATGGTTATATTTTAGGTTAGCAATTAGGTGATTTGAGTCTAGGTGCAGGATTTAAAGCTAGTAGGGGGGTCTTTTTTGTAATTGATTAAAATAACTACCCCTCCTGCTGCTGCCATTGAAATTGAGTATTTGAAGAAGCCTATATTTTGGAGAATCTGATCGATTTTTACAACATGAATTTAGATGTAATTTGGTCTCTGCCATACATACCACATTTGGCTGGCATTTGACTATCCAATTTTAAATATCAAATTCCCTGTCAATCAAGTTCATGCCTCTAACATTAACTCCATGGAAATTTAGCTTCATATAATTTGTAGGAGGTGGTTTATTCCTGATTGACCTGCCATTACCATTGGCTGGTATCTGCCATTCCATTATTCTATCAATTTCTGTCTAGCCTACTTTGTTCCAGCACTTAGTTTTGTATATCATCATTTTCCACAGACTGATTGCCCATCTTAGGAGAATCCCAGTCTGATTGGGAAATTTCAGTGTCACTAAGGCCTATGAAAGAAGTTAATAATAGTTCATTTCAACTGTTACTGTCATCTAGATTCATGCTCTGTTCCTCTGCCTCAGAGGTTCTGGATAAGATCTTCATAGGGGATTGAATATTGCCTTTCCTTCTTTTATTATTCTTATCATTCCATTGATTTATATCGATATTTTCATAGTATTGTTTATTTAGCTTCTTATAATTATCATTAGAATTTGATGAAATATCTTTATCTGAACTGGACCTGATTTGTTGTCTTGATTTTCTTTTTTTCTTGTTATCCTTTGATGATATCTTTCTATTTTGTTTGGTTCTTGTAGGACTAGATTCTTCATGGGCATGTTCATTTTGGTTACCAATGACTGTCACATCAGAGTCTGATTCACTCTCTCCAATGATCAATCTGGGTTCATTTGTCTCATTCTCAGTCAAATTATGAGGTTGGTTTGGAGCTTCCCCAATAGTGAGGTGTTGTAGTTCAGTGGTATTTGAGCTGATTGGCATACATAGGGTGTTGTGATCCAACACTTTAGAGTGTGAACAGGAATTTCTTCTAAAATTGTCAGTGTTGGATCAGATTGATTGACTTCTTCATGATTTGTGTGTAATTGTATCAAGTTAATTGGATTGCCCCTATCAACTATTTTAGAGTCCAGTGTTGAGGTCACGGGTGACTCTCCTGCTTTTGTATTGCATTTGTGAATCCTACTTTGTTTCAATCCACATACATTATATATGCAAGCTTTGCAGTCTTTAATAAGATGATTTCATTCCAGGCAAAAAAAACATTGTGGTGGAACTCCACAGAATGTTAGAACCATCGGCAAACCTCTGGAGTGAATTACCATCAGTATCTCATTGGGGTGCACTCCTTTCTTCAAAGTAATAGTGAAAGTACCGGTGTTGGTCAGGATGTGTCCATTAGTTAGATGATCATATCTGTATATTAGTCCGGTTGTTTTTCCATATTTCCCAAGCATGTTACCCAGTTCTGCTTGATCAAAATTCATCAAACAGTTCTTGATGATTCTATTGAGTGCGATTGCTCTATTTATAACAATTGTGCAGATGATCTTTCCATCCAAGTATCTAATGTTATTTTTGAAACAATTTCTAGTAAACCATGAAGTAAATTTGGTAATTATGTATCTATCATTTGGATGTGAAAAGATCTTATTAATACCCATCCACACATCATTTTCAAAGATCATGTTGTAAATTTTTTCAATTGGGAATTTAAATAATCCTCCATTATGATTTGTTATGGCCAAAATCAGGGTTTTGTCATTGATATAGTTTGCAAAAGAATTTAGTAAAAGATCAAGAATTAAGTTGTTGAATTGAGTATTTATTCTTTGGTATTCTTCTTCAATGAGTTGTATTATATTTTCTTCATTATGAGCTTCTATTTGTTGTGATATATTATCAATTTCCATACCAAGAAAATTCAGTATAAAATTTTGGTTTTTATTTATTGTGATTCCATTTTCCTTTAACTTATCAGTTTCCTTTTTAAGGACATTAGCATAGGTTTTACTTTTATTCCTACTATTATAACTTATTGACATATTTTCATTTTTCTCTTGGTGTGGAAAACACTTTCTTTGATTTTATTGTGTTTAGAATCTACAGATTTATTAGAATGCAATTTTTCATCTTTAAGATTTTTCATGTGATGGGATGTCATGTGATGGACTGTAGCTTCTCCTTAAATGAAGTCAAGAATCTCTCGGCAATTATGCCCAGAGAAACCTGGTAGCTACTTTATTTTATATTCCCCAGTCTAAGTTTTCCCATATTCTGCTCCATCCCATTTCCACAACATAATCTTTGTCAACTCTGTGGCCTTTATATCTAAATCCCCCTTATCTTTTTTCAAACACAACATAAAAACCAATAATCCACTTTCTGTATAATCACTTTTTTCATATTTATTCTTCCATAACTTCATTATATGTGCCCTTTGTGTTTTCAAGCATTTACATTCAATTAACAGATGCCTAATATTTTCTAATTCTTCCTTACATAATTTACAGACTAAATCACCCACATTTTTCCATTTTAGCGATTAAGTATTTAAAAAAGAGAATCATTTTACAAAAGAGCTTGGTACATTTTGTAGACATTATGGCTTATTTTAATTTGATAAATGTTTTATTTATCAGCTTGCGTAATGATATAATAGAGTTCATCAATTTTATTTTTGGGTTTTCTTTAATCAACAATTTTTCTGATTTTTATATGCTTTTGAATAAATTATATTACCTCACTTTAATCTGATTAATTATGATTTCAGAAAATGCTCGAAACTAATTTGACCAATATTCAATTATTTTTGTTTTAATCCATGGTATCCTCAATTCAATTCAAAAGCATCAATAATTCTTTTTTTTTTTTTCAGTTTTTACTAACTTTATTAATAGTGAAGCAAATAAAATAACATATGTTGAACAATTTTGATTTGGTTTTTCTAAAGATATGTCTTCAAGCTTGAATCTTTTACTAGTGGTTTTTATTTCAACGTCAATATATAATATATCTGTTGAGTGCTAAATTTGATTGTTAATTAATGATTTAAGAAAGCAAAACATTTAATGATTTCTATATAAAATCAATGCTATTTTAGTCATTATATTTTGCCCTTTTTATATTTGTCTATAATCTTCTCTTTTTTCGACTCTTATATTTGACTTGTTTAATTGTTCTGAGAACTTATTAATTAGAACGAAAAGCTGAATCAAAGACCGTTTTGTAATTAATAGAATATGAATAGATTGTTCTGGTATTCCAGGCTTATAACCCAAATGATTGTTTCTCTTGTTTTAAAAACTTTCCTAAAACTAACTTGACTAGGTAAAAGTTTTCTTTCAATGAAAGCTCTAATCTTTGCTAAAAGTTTACCATATACTCCTTCTAGTAAATAATATTAAATATTATATGATATTTAGATTTGCTATAAATATTTTTTATTGATAAATAAATATAAATTAACTGCTTTTAATCTAAAGATCGATGCTTGTTTTCTGGATTTACAATTAGGTCAACACTTTTATAACTTTTAGTCAAATGCTGGCTTTGGGTTGGTATTTTTAGATCTAGTGTCTGAACCTACCCTGGCACCTCTCTGAGAAGTGCCAAAGCACGAAACCATGGTCAGGGGTTGGGGGGGTCCTGTCAGAGATATTTTAAATGCTTTCTCTGGTTAAGCATTTAACACAAAGCTTGTTGAGGAATTGGAAATCCTCATTGCTTATAACTTACAAGCTTAAGATGAAACAGTAGGGTCTGCTTTGCAGATCTTCGTTTCACCTTTTCTCACCTATTTCCTACCTCATACCTTAGTTTGAACCCCAATCTATTGTAGGGTGTCTGCAATACGCTTATATACCGAAAATCCCACCTAATTTTAAACCACGAGTACAATGCTCATATTATATATATAAGTCATTCCCAAATAAATAAAAGATTATAGATTATGTATATGTTCACATAATTTTGATTTATTAAAAAGTAGGTTATATAAGTCATAATTGCGCACACACTATGATATGCATTTTAAAACATATCAAAATTATAAATTGTTAAAGTTATTTTGTTTGAATCTATTTACAAATATATTACTGTCGTAATATATTTTGATTTAAAATAAAATTCATTTAGTAAATATTCGTTTAGTAAATAGATTCAAATATTGCAATTTAAAAGTAAAATCATTTTCTTTAATTTAATAAAAGTTATTCCAAATATTTCTGTTTAAATAAATCAGGGACAATAGTTTAATTAGTTAATGTTCTATAAGTTTATCTAAAAACAGCAGATGTCCACTTACGGTTTTCTTTAATTAATAAAAGTAATTTTTAATTAAATCTAGTTTGTAATTCGAATGTCGACAGGGAAATTAATAAAAGAAATTAATTAATGTTGAATTCCTTTAGACATTTGGATGATTTAATTACAGCTGATAAGTCCGATATATTTTTGTAATGCTCCAGGGCAGTTCTATTGTTAAAGTTTACTATAAAAAGAAGGGTTTTCTTTTGTCCTGGAGTTTTTTTTATTCTAATGTTTCTAAGAGAAATCATTCTGAGTTCTATTCTAATTTTTGCTAACCTTGACATGATAGAGTAGAGGCGTTAAGATGGCTATGTCCCCTTGGAATAGCCGGCCGCTGCTCCAGACCATCGGAAGCTATCGCATAAGGAACCCCGGAACTGCTGCTGCTGCAAAAATATGAACATTTCCAGATTTTGCTGTTAAGTTATATAAAAACCTGTCGACCATCAATCTACCTAAAATGCTTCTCCAGAGGTAACCCCAAATTAACCCAAGAGCTCTTGTGATAACTAACATGCTATAGCTATTTAAAATTGTTTTTCTTATATTTCACATAACTTCATTATGTATTTCTTTAACGTGTTTAAATATACTCAACATTTTGCTCTCTATCCTTGGGTTAATATTTTCTATTGATTAAGCTTTCTGTTATTTTATTATGATAATGTGTCAGAATCATCTTTGACCGAGTGAATTATTCCCTTTGATGAAAATAAGATGCCACTATGAAGGCATATTTTAATTTTCTAAATAATTTTCCAATTTTATTATCTTGCAAATCACTCTTCGAGGTCGATTCTTTTCTTTAATATATAATATAATCACACATAGTTTAAAATCTACATGTTATTGATTTTAATCTAATATGAGAGTATGTGCGAGGTCAATGATTAAATGTGTCCCCTAATACATGATTGCGTATATAAATCTATACTTACTTTTCAAACCCGCAAGCATGCATTTTCCTATTTTAATTACCGTGTTCTACTTTAATTACAAAGTTCATTATTGACGTTGAGAATGTGCGGACCCTTTTAAATGAATTTCTGGGAATTTGATTGGGCATTTCTCTTAATCCAAGTAAAACCCATTCAGTATGTTTTATATAGACTAGTCTCGTATTGCTGGTAAATGAATTGGTTGTTGAGACCGCTTTCTTTTAATTTTCCAAGGACTCTTTTCACTATTGCAGTTTCCAGGCAGAGTGTGTTCACAAATGACCCACCTGGGAATTAAACACAATCATCACCCAGTCGCTAAGTTTTGGCTGTTCATAAAATACTTTGCTACGGGTTAGCGGCAGGATGCCCTCCATAATCGTTCCAAATATTCCATTATTGTTTTATTTTTATATTTATTTTACAAAGCATCCGTGACTTAAACGTGTCACACCCTCCAACTTTAATAAATTCATTATCAGCAATACTGACCTCCCAATGCAACTCTATTATTATTATTCTCAAATAAATGCCTTGATCACATTCCCACTTTGTTGCTTAGTAAGCTTTGTCCGTACTATTCTCGAAATCAATAAATATTTTATAACACTTAATTTCAAATATTTTCTTAAACTTGTACAATTGCTCAAAGCACCTCGCACATGTTCCTATCTCGTCAAGCACATTATCGTAATGCTATTAGCCCGAGGAATAGAATATATCACTTTGCTTTAAAACCTTTTGTCATTTATTGAAATATAATGCCAACAATTATTTAATACACGTCCCTGTCTCATATAAGCAGACAGTGGCATTATATATATATATTTTATTTAAATAAATTTTGTGAAATTATTTAAAACTAAATTTGATCTCTTATTTTATTTGATTCCTATCACTGTCTCGGTCTATATATATATATATATATTTTCTGAATTTCTTTTGTAAATCCATAGACGTTAATTAGCCACCCAAACTTCTTTTAGTATAGAGTCTTTTGTTTCTCCCTGACCACCAGGCACTGGTCAAAGGCCATACTAGTAGTGGCATCAGATGCGTTGTCACGTAGATGGCGCTGTGAAATTTGGGCTTTAGATTGGAACTTAGTATATCTAGAAGGCAACCCCTCCTAGAATGTTCAGTTTCATGTCTGGGGTTTGAATTCTGCAGTGTGTTAGCGAGATAGACGATTCTGATTGTTACAAAGAGAATAGGGTCATTTGTTCTATGACTCTTAATTTGACTATTTAATTGTTCTTCATTTTCAGTAAAATTCTTATTACTATATAATTATTTTCACTGGCTTTAATTTTTTCCAATTATTTCAAAACTAATATAACCTCATTTGCCATTACCAAAAATTTAATTAAGTTGGTAATATGGTCAGAAGTTTCTCTTTCCCTAACTTTGTTCATCTTCTCTATTTGGCACTTCAGTTATAATCTATGGGGAACTTTTATTTTGCATAGAACTTCATTTTGAAATCAAGTAATCTAAAAGTTGGTTTTATGTTTTGGAATCTTGGTTTATTTTAGCTCTTTGAATTTTGAATTTTTCTTCTTTTCTTTACATTTACTGCTAGATTTTCTGAAATATTTTTTGGTTTTCCAAGTTATTCATTAATAGATTTTTATTTGATTTATTACTGATTAATTTTTGTCTTCATTCACAGTTTATTTCCTTCATATCACTTATAGTTAAAACTTCAAATTGACTTTTAATAACTCTAAAAATTATGTTCTATTATTTTTAAGATGTGTTTGACATATTTTTATGATTTAAATAAGTTTTCATCTCTAGGACTAAATGTACAATTTATTTTATTTATGTGAAATCTAACCAATGACATTAAAATGAATTTTCAACATTTTAAATTGATTGAAAATATATAGGCATGAAATATTAAAGAATACACAGATATCTTTTTTTTTATATGTTCAACTTTGCATTCCAGTATACAGATTATTTGACGTATATCTTGACAATACTTATGATTAAACTCTTTCTAAACTTGATCATAAAATTTTTTAATTTTTTTTGTTTGTGCAGTTAAATTGATATGAGCAAACGTGTGTTATAATCAATAGGAAATTGTTGTTCAAAAAATCAAAATAATAATCAGTATTTCTCGTGATTATTTATTTACACTTATAGTTCTTGCAAAACTCAATGAAAGCTCTATTGATTTTCTATATGTATGATGTTGTTTTCCCCCTGAATAATTAATATGTGCTCCTGAGCAGAAATCTTACTATTTATTTTATCTTACTCTACCAATTCCTAATATCTTAAAATATATGCAATCCATTTCATCTTATGGCATAAAGTCTTCTTTGTGACATATTCTGCACAATCTTGGAATGCAATAATGATTTTCTTCTTGAGTCTTTAGGTTTTTCTTTTGTAAGCAAAGTGGCTTTAATTTTGAATATCCAGCAGACAACAAATACAGAAAAAAGTTTTTGGCTCTTCATCATTAGCAAGATATATATATACCTTCAGGTTTGCTAAATATATTTCTCAAAACTATATTGTTTTTTTTTTTGTTGTTTTTTGTTTTTTTAAGTGTCATAGCATCGGCCGGGACGCGAACCCGCAACCCGGGCAACTGCCTGCAATTGCAAGGCAGTCGCGCTGACCTCTCGACCACCAATGCAAGACTAACGTTTTTTTATGACTATTCATGAGATTTTCTACATGGTGTATGGAAGGTTTGATGATTGCGTTCTATCTCACAATTTGAAATGTTTTAAAGCATAATTATAACTGAAGTCAACAATCATTAATTTCAACTTTTATGAGTGCTGTCTAATATTAATATTAAGAAAACAAAGACTGCAAAACAGAATAAACAAAAATAAGATAATAAAAATATAAAATACGATAATTTATTTTTGTTTCGTCAAAAATTTTTAAAAAATCTTAATCTGCTTAAGTCGATTTGGACTGCATAAATTTAACTTATAAAGTAAAAAAGTTACTAAATCTAAAAGTTAATTACCGAAGTAGAAAGTGAAAAAACATCAAGTTATCAGAGAGAGAATAATGTACCAGTAATGCTATTAAAAATTGAACAATATATTGTTATTGCGAAAAATTGTAGCTATATATAAACTACGACATTAGCATATATATATTGACTTTACTTTTTTTTTTTAACATCTCTTCTTCCGTCTTCCCTTATCCCCCTTTTTTTTAATTCCTAAAATAATACACATTTGTTTTTATAGAAATACTTATAAAACTTATAATGCAAAGAACTGTTTACTCTCTTTTTTAAAAAAAAAAAATTATTTATAAAAATAAATACGGATAAATTAATACGTTTAATAAAGTTTACACTAAGGGATATTAATTTATATTCAGTTGTCATGGTTTCGCTTCCGACCGATGGTATGACACATGAAAAAAAAAAAAGACTATAATGACAATAAACTGGAAATTTCACCATATATATATTGTTCATTCTTTATTAAATATATATGTAATTCAACTTACAAATAAACAAATATCTTTCACTTTAAACTGTTTAAATATTCCTACCTTATTAAGTTCTCAATACGCTTTTATTTTTTTTCCTACTAATACCGAATTTACTTATTTAAAAATCATGGATATTATTAATCGAAAACTAAAAATGAAAAAGAAGTTAATTTTAAAAAGTGAATGTAGCTATTTCTTCATCCAGTTTTGTCTCCAGTTTTCACTTTTACATCATTTGCCAAATCGATCACTATTTTATTGTTTCAAAATTAAAAGAACTAATGGTTTACTGTTAGTTTATTACAAGCCTATAAGTCAAAACTAAATCAATATTTTCTTCAAATATTTGATATCATTGTTTGGACAATTTTCACAAAATTGAAAATTATTAAAATCAAATTTCTTTTCACCCTTCAGAATGCTAAGTTTTTCCAAGTGATACTTATCATTAAACAAAAAAAAAAAGAAACAAGTACTGACCTCTAACATTTTATATTTTAACAAAAACATTATTATTATTATTGTTATAGTAATAGTAGTAGTTCAGATTGCAACAACAAAAAAATGAGAGAAAGATATATATCCTGGTACAAATGCTGGTGACAATAAACAAAGCATTACAAATTTTCTTATTTTTCCAAACACTGTCCATATGCTTGACATATATATGTTTCTGTTATTTCTGTGTTTGCATCTTCCCGCATCTATTATTAAAATCACCGAAATGTGATGTTTTATATAATTTTTATTCTTATATTTCAATCCCTTTTTTTATATAAAGTGTCAATATTTGCATATTTAAAACAAAACAACACACTGCTAAAGTATTATTCAAATAATGCAATTTCCTAAATAACTAATATTATGTTCATTCATATATTACTCCTTTAGTTAAAGCATTTTTCTAGCTATTATTATGGTAATGAATTATTAGTCAATATATTGTTCATGGGAATTACAGTTATTTCCGCTTTAATTTTATATACGTAAATCTTTGATTATTTATATTCACAATACTAAACTGACGTTTCATTTAATATTTATACTTTGTGAGTTTTTTTTTAACATCCATGGATTATCCAGTCAATTGGGTATTATGATTTAACAAGAATAAACACATATATGTATATATTTCTGTAACTATAAATTTATATTGCAGTAAACATTTATTAGTGAAGTTGGAGCTATTTTTCTTTAAATCAACAGTGTCTGCCATCTAGTATTCACTTAGAAATTAGATATGCTTGAACACATAAATAATTCTAAACACTAAACTCAAATATTCATCAGTTATTTTATATATTAGTTTTTAATTTAATAATTATATATCAAGCCAGAGCACAACATTGGTTAAAGTGATTTTGATTATGTATTTCAAATCTAAATTATTTTGAATCGTGTATATTTGTACTTCAGTATCAATGTAATTTATATCGATTACATACGCAATTCGATTTATGGTATTTAAAATATTTAGACATGGATAATAAATGAAAAAAAGAAAAAGTCAATAAGAACAAAATATTAAAGATAAGACTTAATGTCAATTAGACCTGCAGTTAAATTTGTCATATTTAAATTATTTAGAAATCGATAATAAACAAATAAAAAAGAAGTCAAACAAGTATAAAATATTAAAGATAACATTTGATGTGACTATACAAAATCATCTTTTACATATACTAACTGATCCTTTAGTCTATTTATATGATAACTTATAACTCCGACTTTTGTCTTCTCTTACCAGCTTTTGTTGTTCTTTTTTTTTAAATGCCTTTGTGTTTATTTCTAATTGTATCAGCATTTTATTCTCAGTTATGTCCTTCTAATGAAAATAATCATGTTGGACACTTTCAATGTCTTTAAGATAGGTTTTATAATGTGACTGATCTCTGTTTGCCTTTGAAGTAAAAACTACTTATATTTTTCATAAAATACTTTTTGAAAGTCTGTTATTTTTACTCACTATACATACTCGTTTAATAAAGATGTATTCTTATAATTATTGATGAAATGTCACTACATTATTGCCATGGTATTTTCTAATGAATTTGTTTTTCTTTTAATATCTTTTTTGTCATTAATTGAATTACTATCTTTAAATCTCAACATTATTTATAAAGTTCAACATTGGTTTTATTATTTAACAAAATAGATAATGTTACATGAGTTGTTTAAATCAGCATTTATTTTTTATAGCGTCTGTTTAAGTAAATTAAAAGTAATAAATAAATACTGTCACAGAGCTAATAAAAATCTTTTAGAAAATTCGGGAATACATTTATATCAACTAATACATATCTTTAAAAAAAATCCATGTTGTCTCAAAAACAATCAGAAAATTCAAATTAATTATTGTATTTAACAATTATTAAAAGTTCCTAACAAACATACTTAGAATAACATCTATTTTTTAATATCATTACCATTTTAGTTTTTGAATATATAGATTTATTAACTAACTATCCAATAATCATCAACTGCAAATTCTCCTATGACAGAAACATTTCTTTTATATCCTGATTCTTAATAATAATATAATTTTTAAAATGCTACTGTTTTTGAACATGATTGCATATAAATTTCTTCACATTGAATTTTCTCTTAGAACAAATTGCTCATAATAATTAATTCATATGAAATGCAAACATTAATGCCAAGAGCTTTATGTACTTTATATACTTCCACACAAAACCAAAAAAGCTCAAAAAAGATACATAACTCTGCTACAATTAATGCAGAGAAATAGTATCTAAGAAGCCCTTGATAATCAGATTCTACACAATTTAAATAACTGAAAACCATAAATATTAAAAAAAATAAAAGAATAATATAGAGAGAAGCTTCATTGTTATACTTTTGCAATATTATTCAATCTCCCATTGCACTAGAACTTAACAAATTTGAAATTATTGTCCATATTTACTTAAAACAAATCAATTAAATAATGTTGTTTATTTAGTTTATAAAGATATATAGATATAAGTTAATTAGATATAATTTTTTGGCTAAATGTAAATTTTGTACATTTAATCAAAATTATCTGTATACTTTAATAAGTAATTTTACAGATTTGATATAATAAAGCAAAATCCCAATTAAAAATAGCTAATGAAAGTTCATGTCATCTAGCAAATATACTTGTCTGAAATACTATAAAACAAAAGCGAATTTATCTTTAACTTTGTATTTATGTTTTTATTAAAATCATAAATCAGACAACAATACATATGGATGAGTACTGAAAGTATAACAACTTTCTAAATATTCTAATAATTAAATAAGGTTCTCTATAAAAAGTTCAAAGTTTTAAACTGAAGATCTTCACAAGTTTATAGATTTAAATGATAAAAATTTAATGAGAATTATCTGTACTTTTATAAATAATTTTTCAATCATATAAATGAAATTAATAAAACACTTTTTAAATATCCCAAACCCAGCACTCTTCCCATACTAAAAATATAATAGAAAACAGTACTATCAGACTAATCAAATACTAAGTGAATAGAGTTTATAGCTGCTTTTCTTATTTTATCTTTTTAATAAAATTATAATTGTGCGATTTTTTTCGCATACGTTAGTGAAGCTACAATTATAATTTAAGATTTAATATACTAGCTTAGCGCTTTCAGGATTAAGTATCCAAATCCCATACTCATAGCTTTAAGAATGAAGATTCTGTTGTGTATTGTTGTACATATATGAAAATGAGCTTGAATTTTTAATTAATTAGTCCATTGTTTGGAGAGAGCAAAGCATGCCTCTCTTCTATTAATGGCACTGGGGTCATTTGCTATGTAATAAGCCTCTTTGACTTTTCTTGGCATCGCTCTTCTCTGTGCAGATTATTTGGTCAGAACTGGGTTCAAATAAGTGGACTGTAGCTGTTTTGTGATTCCAGAAGATCAACGTTCTTTCATTTTTATTTTTTACTCTATTATATAAAAAAAAATCTAGATATTCATTTATAAACTAATAATTGGATGGTTAGCTGTTTATATATATGCAATAATATTATAATCCGATGTCTGTACTTTTTTAAAACAATATAAGTAAGTAATTATATAATTGAATATTTATAAATACAGTAATTAGATATATTTTAAAAATTTTATCCACTTAGTAGGCTTTTGACTATCCTTGTAGTCTTTGTCAACTAATCCTTTGAAAGGCTAATCTTCCCTCAATTTCGTGATCTTAACGTTTGCTGTCCGCCTGTTAATTAAGTCATCTTTGTATTTGTATATTAGCATAGCTACTTTTATTTTTCTTTTGTTGTTATTTTTTCAATTTTCAATATTTTAACGTTGTTGTAATTGAAGTTAAAACCATAAATACATGAATTATTATGGTCGTGAAAAACGGATGCCAAAATATTATCTACTTTGCAATTTTGATTCTGATTTCTGAACTCTTTTTAACAACAGTAAGTGTTCTTTAGTTCTTTTTTCCAACGTACATCTCGATTCACCTATATATCCATTACCATGCCTACATATCATTTATAAATGATACAATTTTTATTTATAAATGAGGTTTTATCTTTAGAACTATTTATTAATTTGTTTAACGTAGGAGGTGTGTAAAATGCAATATCACATATATCTTTATATATCTTCCTTATAAAATTTACTTGATCATTCGAAATGTATGGTATTGATATCCATATTTTTTAGTAGCAGGAGAATCAATATTACTATTAACATTTTTATTCTTATATCTCATATTAAAATCTTTAATAACATTGTATATATAATTATAATTGTAACCAACATTTAATAATTTATTTGAATATATTTCAATACTTTTGCCTTTATCCGATAAATATTTGCAAAAACTTATTTCTAAATAAGAAAGACTTCAAAACTGCCATAAGGCTACAAGCCAGAAACTAGTCTGGGGATATTGGAGCACTAGATGGGGATTTTATGCACAAGCCTTTTGGCATCCATTGATTACTCTGGCTTACAAGGAGTGGCAATATGTATAGAGAGTTTTGCCTGTTTTAAATTCTATTTAAATGAAAGACTACATAGAGATTAATTTGTGAACAAATTGTGAGATGAACATTAAAAATAATTTTTGGAAATCTTTGCTTTAATTATAAAAAGTGCTATGCCAAGCTGATTCACATGAACATAGTTTATCTGTACTCTTAAAAAATTAAAGGTTGAATTCATCTTTATTTCAAAATACAGGTTTGATTTATACTGAAAATATAGACAATGATATTTGTAATTTTGAGGTTAAGAAGCACTGTGTCACTTCAAAAGTTTCACTGCAATGAATAATGTCTCATAAAAATATACAATAGATTTAATTAAATATATCTTTCAACAAACTTCATTCACAATGCAAGAAGTATGAGTTATTTGATCAGCATACCATGTAAAAATGGATGTGTTATCTTCAGGATACCAGTTTTTATAGAGTATGCAAACAAACAACATTTTATACTCTTGGAATTAACATCTGAGTTTTTTTTTTTTTTATGCATATTTCTACATACAAGTATCTACAAATTTTAAAAGTACTGGTTTGACATGTCTTGCTGGAATGAAAAATTTAATTATGTCTAAATATATAGAATATAGTAATAAAGTTGGAGTATGCATACTATGACATTAATTCAAAAGTCAGATTCATATCAATTACAATCTACCAATCAGATAAAAAATGTTTTTTTTTTATTGAAATCCCATGTTGTTTGTTATATGGATAGTGAATGAACCATTTATTCTTGAAGGAGTAAAACTATATTAACAACAACCATAACAAAATCTCTATCAAACCAATTCATACTTTTAAATAACAAATATGAAATAAATTCTGATAATTTTAAAGATTCTGTAAATAAATAACTATTAAATATATAACATTAAGAAGATTTAATAGTATTCATGAAAAATAGTAGTAAATTCCAAATATGCATATCATAATAATAATTCATAAGTCAGAATCATTAGAATCATTTTTATAAAATGAAATGGCTGTTCAATAATGATTAGTTCATTTTTTATATCACTGATAGATTATCTAGATTATTATTGGTACATGAGAGTGTTATTTATATGTTTGTTTAAATGATTCTAATAAGTCTGGCTTATGAATTATTATTATTATTATGGTATATGTACCAAGTTTTTTACACTACACCACACATTATTTATTCTTAGCTGACATATTTAAAAGTCATTGTTTGTTTACATGGATATTAAAATTAATAATAATAATAATAATATATATATATATATAATTAAATCATCTTTAAGGAATGCAGAATGACAGATGTCACTGCTGTCACAAAAGTTAATAGAAGCAAATTTCTCAATATTTGATTTATAGACTACTGTATTCTAGTTTCTTTAGAGAAAATATGGTAAGTTTTTGGATGCACAGATTTATATCACTTGAAAAATAGTTTCAAGTTTTTATTGAGTTAGTATGTGATTTATTATTACACTTGATACATATTTGAAGATTTATTGTACTAAGTTGATAAATAAATCTTTATAATTTTTATATTTAAACTCTGTTTTAGTATTTTTTACATTAATATTTAGAATGGCAGATTATCAAAACATATATATATATATGTGTGTGTGTGTGTGTGTAAAGTTAATGAGTAGCTTTACTTTCAAGATATCTTTTGCCAATAAACATGTATGACTTATAAAAGTGGCTATGGACTAACTATTTGGAATTATTCTGATATCTAAAAAGACTTTAAATTTGAATCAGTACTTCAAAAAAAGTAATACTTTTAAATGTTTAAAAATTGTTTTTCATATATATGTTGGTTAGTTCAATATTTTTTTCAAGCTGCCTAAGATTAACCCTTATTAAAATAATTCTCATATAAACATTAACATAATGTATTCTTGTTCTTAAATAAAGTCTCGAAATTGAAATTTTATCTAAGAAATATTTATTTGCTGATGTACAAAACTAAAAATTTTATTTTAAAACGTGATATACTAAAACACAGTGTAAAAGAGAATAAGTCCTAATATTTAATTTTATTATGCAATGGCATATAAAGTTTATAATCTGTTGGCAATTCATCTTCAGAATACAATCGATCTGAAAAGTATACACGTCTTATACGACAGCTGGCATGAATCTGAACTCTCTGAGTTTCTAAGTAATTAGAACCATACGCTCTCTTTGTAAAATCGGCCAAATTAAATTGAATTTGATTCCAACCTTCATCCAATCGCATAGGCATACTACAAGTAAACGGTCTCACTTTGGTTGAACTTTGATAATTACTTGCTCGGAAACGCCTCCGAACATCTCTATCGTCTAATATCTGAACTTCAAAAGAGAAATATTTTTTTAAGTTTTTAATAACCATAACTAAGAACGGTAATTTTATGCCTAGACTTCTTTTAGGTTCAGCAGGACAAGTTATGTAAGTAGTACTAACATTTGTACCTATGATTTCCACAACCAAAGACTGAATATCATTATCGGTAATTCTTCTAATATGCCCGTTACGAACATTTTTGCCCCATATTTGCAACGGCTTACTACCAACACTATATAAAATAGACAAAAATCCACTTTGATATGTATTCCTGAACATGACTTGTTAGCTGTTTTTTTTTTTAAAAAAATAAAATAAAAAACATACTTCTATATTTTTTTTAATATTTTTTTTTTATCAAAAAACTAATTAACATTGACTTAGAATAAAATTCAAAACAAGTAGTTTAACAATTGTTGTTAAAGTTATTGAAAATTCACGAGGAAAACAGCACGAAAAGAAAGCGGCTAAAAAGAATATCGTGATTGAATCAATATTAAAAATTCCATTTTAGTTTTTTTGTTTTTTTCCGTATTAACCAATTTTTGTTATTATTTTCTTTAAAACTTTTTAAAGATGCTTTCTGGCATTTTAGAATTACTGTTATTTTAGAAATAAAAATATTTTCAATTTACTTGTAGCCTAATTAATAAAAATATCATTTTATGATCTGAACAAATTTCTGCACTAATTTGTAGAAGGTTACTTTCTTTTCCTAATTTCATAAAATGGATCAAATTTATGCTTCTTCCTATTCATTTTAGAATTGGAGATTTTAAAAATGAATGGAAAAAAAATATGATAACTTACATTTGTATTGTTCTATGTGTTATTATTAAATTACATATATATATATATTGTTCAAAGCAGATCTATTTTGATAATTTTTGGTGTGAATTAAAAACAAAATACTTATATTCATTTTATTAAAACCATTTTAATCAATGACACTTTAAAAGTCTTAAAGATAATTAAGACTTTGATTCATCGTCCATAGAAGTATGAGATTTCTCCCACTTTGAAGAATTTAGCATAATATAATTATATATTTTGCTTTTAAAATCAATACATTGGCTCTCATCAGATTAATTCAATAAATATAAAATCTTTACCGTTCAGATAAAAATAACTAGACACTCATTAAAAAATAATGGAATGATGTATTTTTCAAAACTGTGATATTTGAGCATGAGAACTGACAAATTTAATTTAGATCCAGGAATTCCAGCATTGTATCATTCTACTTAAGGGCATATAAAAATTGAATAGTTTATCACTTGGGGGTAATAATATATTCAAGCAAAGTAAAAAAGTTGAGCATTAATCCAGAAACTTTTAGTTTTAAATGTACTACCATTGCCTAAATTAAGCAGGGCATTTCTTGATAAATACTGAATGATTATCTGTAGACTGACTGTTAGAAAAAGTAATTCTAAATCTATTTGTAATTTGAAAAAGGTTTACAAAGTTCACTTGGCTCACATTCAAACTCCATGTTTAATCCTAAAAGACAGATGTGCTAATCTCTACACTATGACTTTTTAAAAAAAATAGATTTATGTTTTTCTAACTTTATGTTACTTTAAACCAGTGATAAGTAATTTACTACAGTGGTAGAGTGACCGATTCTGAAATTCAGTGTCCATAAATCTAGGCTCTAGTTTTTTCACTTCTAGTACTCAATTTTTTCAATAGTCTTCCAGCAATAAATATTTCAATTATTACTTTGAAAAAAAAATGATCAGAGTAACAAAGAAATAAACAGCTTGTCATGTTTATAGCATTATTTTAATCCATTTTAAAAAGAAAAATTAAAAGTCAAAGCTATTCATTTATTATTTATTCTTTGAGTTCATTTTCCATTTATTACTGCTGATTTGTAAAACTATGTCAGCAAATTGAGCCAATCATTTCCAATAATCTTGTTGGCAAGCATTATAAGTCTTGCTGCTATATCAAGCTGCACTTGGATAGCAGTAGCAAAGTACAAAAAAAAAACTTCCAAACAAACCTCAGTATAATAATATTAGCAAACAGTTTATATGTATCAAATAATTGCAAATCTTTTTAAAAACACAGAATTAAAGTAGATGGATAGATGGATGGATGGATGGATGGATAGATAGATAAATAGATAGATAGATAGATAGATAAGTTGGTAGGTGAGCAGATAGATGAATAGATCTAGAGTAGACAAATTTGTACTATGCAGTTTGTAAATTGTGTGTAATTGCTGAACTTATTTTCACATAGTGAAACTTATTCATATTCAATCTTATTTTAACTAGATTCAGCAATAATTGCTACAGAGAAATGTTTTGTATAAAATATATCCCTTGTTAGAAATAAACCATGGAACCTGGCTATCACTAAGCAGTCCATTTAGAGGTGGAGTCATACATCAAAGATATAACTCATATCTGAATGGCAGTATGTACATTGTTCTCAATTGAAATGGTAGGTTTTGATTCCTTACCATTTCATTTCAATTTTTAAATACTAAGCCCATCTGTTCTGGTTTTAAACCCAATAAAATAACTAAATAAGAGTACTGTTCTCCCCCCCCCCATAAAAATATAAAAACCTTTTTACTACTTATACTAAGTCTAATTACTTATTATTTTAAATCTAGTTCTAATTAAATTGTATTTAAACATATTAATTTTTAATATGACTTTTTAAGAGGATCCCGTTATTCAAGCAGAGGAGTAAATATGATTAATATTTACATATCATATCCCCAGTCAGACTGAGATTTAATAAAATATACACCAAGTCACCTTTCCAGACAGGTTTTTCTCTCCGTCTGCATGAAATGTGAAACACCTTATGGGGATTATTTATAAAGGGTTTAAACCCAAGGTGCCTTCCAATACTTACATTGCAATCCATGAAATGTCACTAACACATTTCAAGCACTTGATCCATGGCTAGTTATTAAATATGAGACCCGTAACACATTTACTTGGATAAATGGAGAGAGAGAGAACTAGATGTAAACAGCACGAATAATTTACATCAATTTATTTACAGACAATAATAATAAGAAAAAAAATAAAATATAAAACATATAAGAGATATTATACATTTAACAAACATGCATGCTTATGTGCAAGATTTTAACTTTTAATACTTGTATTTAAATTTTTAAGTTTTGATAATGGCATCATGGATAATAATTACCTAGGTATAAGTACAGCACAGTTTCTGGTTTATATCTGCAGTTTGTACACAAACTCTGGTTTCCATGAACAGTTTAAATACAATCTCTGGCTTCCATAAGCAGTTTAAATACAGTCTCTGTGTTCAATAAGTGTTTTATGCATAATCTTTGGTTTTTTGTATGTGGGTGATCATCTTTTCTTTGGATCCAGTCAGATTCTTGGTAAGTGTAGGTGTAACTTCAATGCAGCTTCATGATTACTTGTTCTATGGTGTGTCTGGTTCTCTTAATTTGGTGGAGTGGGTTTAAATATTAGCAGAAGGTGAGTCAGAGTAAACTACCATGGCATTTGGCTAATGACACACAGGAGACGAGTGGAGGAAAATGGCCGAACACCAGCATTCGGATCTAGCCACTCATTTCTCTTTAAACAATAATAACATTAAGATACCAATAACTAATCAATTCCAGTAATAATTCAATATATTTTTGACAATAGAGAATGTTAGCTTTTTATACTAAGCTGACTTCAACTTTGTTTGAGTGCTAACCACACTATCAATATATTCAATCTTTTAATTAAAAATTGCATTCCTTTTATTTTCTTATTTTAATTAATCTGAAATTAAGCATCACATGATCACTATCTTATACTAGCACATAATTGTTTATAAACAAAGCAAACCTCTCCATACAGTATTGCTTTGTTTATAAACAATTATGTGCTAGTATTAGATAGTGATCATGTGATGCTTCATGGTTTAACACCAATCCTGTCTAATAGGATAGTGGTGGCTATGGTTATTAAAGAGCCAAAGACATCAAAATGTATGGGTGCTGAACTGAGTTCAGACCCATATGACTATATAAGCTATTGAGCTTAGATTGAAAATATTTTTGTGTTTTCAATTTCATTCTCATAGTTTTGTAGTTAAGTAGAGATAAAAGGTGGGTGCTGGAGGGTTGCATTAGATCCTAAGATCTAGGTGCAGTGCTCTCAGATCCAAAGCTCCTCACTGACGATGGCCACAAGCCAGAAACTAGTCTGGGGATATTGGATGAGTAGGCATTAGATAGGGATTTTATGCACAAGCCTTCTGGCAATCATTGATTACTCTGGTTGTCACAGGGTGGCAATACTGTGTGGAGAGTTTTGCTTTGTTTAATCTGAAATTAGCTATATTGTTCAACTAATCAGTCTGGAATCTTAATCTCTAGAGCCTGATTAGTTTTGTATGACTTATTTTAATTAATTGTAAGAATTTTTCTTTTTAATTAAAAGTCCTTTTTTTTTTTTTTACAAAGAGTATTTTTGACAGAATTATACAAAAAAATAAAATAAAAGTACATAAAAGATGAGATATAATTAATAACTAATTTCTAACTTATTTCTAAATTTTCTTTCTATTTTAACTTTCACTTCTTCAAACTACTAATTCTTGATTTTATTTTTGTATTTCAAAATCTTAAATTTTTATTATTTGTAAAAAAATAAGAAGTACATCATGTAACCCATATATACACACACACTTATGCAACGAACCGTTACAATATATACATATCAACAGCTGCTGTTAATATCAATTGTATTAAAATATTATGACAGATAAATTTTGATTTGCAATTAAAAATATTTATATTATAAATTAAATTCTATAAAGGTCAATTTATTAATTTACACTATAAATTCATATGAATATGTATAATCCACTCTATATGGTGATATATATGTATAAGATGGCATGATTTAGTTTTGTTAAAAGTTGTAGCTCTTGTCAATTAAAGGTAATAGTTGTAAATAAATTTGCATTAAGTCACCGCATCTGTAGTAAAATAAGTTTAAATTTAGCAAATTTTATAAATTAATTTGTTTACAACAAAATATATAAGTAAAGATACTGAACTGGCACTATTCAAATTCTGGGGGAAGGGGGAGCAATTTTGAATGCCTTGAAAAAATTGAACAGAAGTTTAAAATCAATTTTAAAATCTGGAATTTTAATGTAACATCTACCACTAATGGGTTGTCAGGCAACCTAAATTCTCAACAAGTAAGTGGTTGAGATGAATATTGTATAAATAGACCATATTTTGAGCTTGAGAAACATGCATCAATATTTGTAAGCCAGATTGCCACCAGAATTCACCCCGCTTGAAATTTTGATATGTCTGGTTAAGGAGAATAATATTTTGCTGCTTCTCCATGAGTAAATGGTAAGTTTACTGCCATCTTATGCACCTAACAACCTGAGCACCACAGAGATGAAATTTCCAGAAACAACCTGCTGCCAAAAGAAAACACTGTGAACCTGCCCAGAATCCCTAGCTGAAATGAAGAATCAATAATATAATTTCAGAACTGTAGAGCTCTGAATCAATTAATATTTAATTTTCAAAACTCTTAATTTTAAAAGCTGGCTAAATGTAAATTAAGGATACAATTGAACATTCAAACTAATGTTAACTTTAAACTATGTCTAAATTAATTAATCTTTTAAATTATGTAACTTGCCTACCTACACTTGTAATCTACTTTATTTAAGTCAAATTAATGTCTTAGTTAACTATTTTTTTATCATTTCAGTTGTGCCTATACCTTTCTCTATATATTTTAAAACATATTTTCTATATTTATTATATGCCAATGCTTTGAAACAGTGAGCCTTAAATTTAATAAAACTTAGTGGTGATATAATTTAAAATATCTTCATATTACTATCTTTCTTAATATCACCAATTACATGTGATGTTTTGAAATCATATATTTATAATAATAATGAACTACCATGTGCTCGTTAGTATTGATTATTTGTTCATTATATAAATCCATAAAGTAATAAACTAGCCTTAGGGACAGTTAGAAAGTATATTTATATGTGAATCTATTAGTAAACCCCTCCAAAGATACTTTTCCTTCCTTAATTTATTATTAAGATGTGGATTGAAACATGTTAACAAGATTGATAAAATAATTCTTTCCTTAAGTAGTTTATAGATAATTCTAGTTAAGAATTGGTTTCTAGCTAATCTAACAAAAGCTATCATTAAAGCACAGTTAACATTAAATATAGATGTTATATTACTTATTGCATTGCAAATCTAATTTTATTAAATACTATATAATTAATGTTTTGCTGCATCTTTTAAAATGGGACCTCAGTTAGGCCATCCCATTCTACTATTTCAGGTATGTCCATCAAGTTTGTTCTTGAAGTTTAATGCCAGGGTCTCCTGAACTTTGAATGTTCACATCCTAGGCAACAAGATGCTCAGTCCCAGAGTACCAGCATTGGTCACAAGAACCCTTGAAGAATAATCCATCTGCAGGGCAGCTTTATTATTAATTTTTTGCCAGTGCTATAGCACATTTTGTCAATCTAAAGCAGCTAATTCTATCTTCTTTTAAGTTGATATTCAGCACTAGTCTGAAACCGTATCTTGATTCTTGAGTTCAATCTACATCAGTGAGTGTGTTTATATACTCACACCTTAGATAGAAATAGATACATAATATATTATAATGAATGACTTATCCAGGGCTAATAAAGTTACTTATAATATAGCAAGATAGGATTGGTATTCCTATTATAGATATAATCTAAGTGATCACACCTATACAGATGCAGGTTGATTTAATATGTAAAGATGAGATTTATATAATAATTGTTTCATCCACTGTGATGCCTGTATGCATTTGCTATATCTTTGAAATTATATTCTTTTGTCTTTGTTTATTTTGTTTTTATTAATTAACAAATGTGTCTAAATTACTTTGGTTTCATATGTATTTCTCGTAGTCCAATCCCAATCCAATTTAATCTTGATTATTATATATATGCATGATATATGCATTAATGTTAAATTACAAATACCACCTCCATCATCAATCTATCAGTCTTTTATTATCATCTAGTCATTTTATGTTGAATCAGCCCCTGTCTCATGCTTCTCCGTGCCCTATGCCATCCATAAAGAAATAAGTGCAACCTCAGATATGTCATTTATAGGGTGTTGAGTCACAGAGTACTTGTAAATAAGTTGAAACTTGATAAAATTTGGGACTTCACTTTCCTACTCCAGGCAGCTTTGGTATATTTGCCTGGTTTCTGTTGCATGAATGTACAAATCTTGACCATTACAAAAGTTTTTCCCCCTACATTTGGCACCCCAGTTGGGATTCAATTTTTTCTGTACTGGTTGACACCCACCCTTACTCTGTAGATTCTTTCCATATGTACAGAACTGAACATAAAATAACTGTGCATCAGAGTATGGCATCATTATCAATTCAATAATATCCTCTGTATTTCATATCTTAAAGTTACCCTATTGAATTGTTAAATGACAGAGAGATGAAACCAAGGCTGGTTATATTTTCTGATCTTTCCTTTATTAAAACTCTATTGCTATGTTGATGGATATCCATACATTGGCCACCACATATCTTTGAAAGGCCGAATTTGAACATAGCCTTTATGCACCATTTAAAAAATCTCTCAAAAGGATCAGTAAGCACCAACAAAACATATAATATAAATGGATAAAGTCAGATATCTGCATGACATCAAATTTTTAACTCCCAATAAAATAATATCCCATGGACTAAGCTCAGTCATTCCTTTTATCCCAGGTTATTGGTGGATTAAGCAATTATCAGAAATATATTTGCATTTAATATTGTTGGAGAGAGAAAAATAAATGGATGCTCACAAAGTCATAATTTATGAAATGAAAAACAAATATTTATTTACCCCAAATAACCCATCACCAAATACATACATAAAGAAAATTAATACTAATGTTTATGCAATTCAAATGTTGAACTTTTCCCCCTATTTTATATAAATATTTTTGAATGAAGTGGTCTGAGTTTCTACCCACACACATATTAAATATTTCAGTTACTTATATAATATCAAAAAAATATAATTATACATTCTTTCCATTATTTACATAACATTTTTTAAGTGTGCACCTGTATAAAAATCAAGTTATACATGGAGACAAAGCAAAACTATAATTTAAATTATTTTTTTATGCTACACACATACATGTGTTATGAGCACTAATAAAAAAAAACCCACACATATCTGTTTGCATATTTAGGCATCTTAAACTTGATATGGAAGGATTATTTTTCGTGAAACAATCCTATGCTTTGCGGATAAACAATCCAACATACATATATTATCCCAAAAATTACATATATTAATAAGATTCATTTTATTGATGATTAAAACATCCAAACAATATTTAAATAAAATAGTAAATGAATAAAATAAAATAAAATTATCCCCTTCAGCATCTTCAAACTTCTTCATCTGGACTTCAGGGTTTCTGAATGTGCTACACAACTGGGCAACAGGGTGCAAGAACTTCACTTTACTTTAAGAAGATGTACACATTGAGGTCTTCATCATCATCATCATATGAAATTAAGTGGCTACATGGTGATGGATTGGAAGGAGCTGGGCATATGCACTGAAGTGGTCTTCTACTCCATAATCATTTCACTAGCTAATGTAGATATTTTGATTATCTTGAGGTTTCTACTCAATGTCTTCCTCTTATTTGTAAAACTTATGGGACTTTTATTTGAAGCCAAGCTCAGCTTTCTTCCCTTTACTTATTAATTTTTTTAATATTGGATGACCAATGTCTCCTTAGATGTGGCCTTAATAAATAGTCTCAGCAGCTTATAGCTGGTAATCATCAGTTAGATGAAAGAAGTTTGGCACAGCACTGCAATACTTCTGCAACTATGATTTCACTTCACAACAACAACAGCAATAACCAACATAATAATAATAATAATAATAATAATAATAATAATAATAATAATAATAATAATAATAATAATAATAATAATAATAATAATAATAATAATAATAATAATAATAATAATAATAATAATAATAATAATAATAATAATAATAATAATAATAATAATAGAAAACAACCTTCCATATAGTAGTGCCTCTTGTGCAACAAGACAATCAATGGATCCAGAGGCTTGTGATAAAATCCCTATCTTCCGATCTCTCATCCAATATCCCCAGACTAGTTTCTGGCTTGTGGCCTTCATCAGTGAGGAGCCTTGGATCTGAGAGCACTGCACCTAGATCTTAGGATCTAATGCAACCCTCCAGCACCCACCTTTTAACTCTATTTAACTACAAAACTATGAGAATGAAATTGAAAACACTATTAATATTTTCAATCCAAGCTCAATAAGCTTATATAGTCATATGGGTCTGAACTCAATTCAGTACCCATACATTTTGGTGTCTTTGGCTCTTTAACAACATACACACTATCTATTAGGCAGGATTGGTGTTAAACCACTAAACATCACAAGTTTGGCATCCATTGTTGCTCTTGTTAGCACAAGATGCATTTATGGAGAGTGTTGTTTTGTTTTGAATTGTTTAATAAAATTATTGTGATATGAGTAGTGATCATGTGTGTTTAGTGGTTTATATATATATATAATAATAAAAAATATATATATAAATGATAATAATAATAATAATAATAATAATAATAATAATAATAATAATAATAATAATAATAATAATAATAATAATAATAATAATAATAATAATAATAATAATAATAATAATAATAATAATAATAATAAACAATAATAATAAGGATAATAATCAGGATAAGAATCATAAGAATAATCTCGGCACCTGGTGACCATCTTATATAGCACACTCATTACACTATGAATTTGAGTACTCCCCTACAATTATTGCATCAGCCAACTCTACCTCCGTGGCTAATGGATTAGAACAATGCATATAGCTTTTTACACTTTAATGTTATAATCACTTATTTTGATTTTTTAAAATTTTATCTTTAATTTTTTATCTTTGGTTTTACTCAGACCACATTGATTGATTAAATTCCATTTACAATTTTCAATTTTTGATACAAAAGAAAGTTTTTTTATTTCCCCCCTATAAAAGATCAACACTAAATCAAAAATAAAATCAGATGTTCTCTGGTGGTCTTGGTATCTCATGGCCTCAAACTCTTTTGTTATTAAAAGTAAAAATACAAAGTAGGATGACAACTAATACATTGGTAAAATTTTACATTTGGTAAAGTAATAGCCACCAAACTTTGCTTTAACTTATTAGCAGATAAATTATCTGATAACAAAAAGAATATAAATGTGTTGGGCCATTTACAATTACTTTTAATCATTTTTTTATAAATATGTTCAAACACATGAACAGCTTTTTTTTCCATATGTCATAGCATCGCCAGGGTGGCAAACCCGCAACAACCGTCTGCAAACAACTGCTTCCTTGCAAGGCGGCTGCACTGACCTCTCGGCTAACAACGCTTGACAACACATGAACAGCTTTTAAGAACAAATTGCAAATATGAAACATTTGCGACTGTTAAAAATAAAACAAAAATATTACTCTCACATATAATATAATTATGATATGCATAAAATTACAAATTATATATTTTGTGTGTGGATAAAAATATACAGACAGACCACCATCATCCATTTTACAGTAACTTTATATAGTTTGTACTTAATTGATTATTGTTGTAATAGTGACAAATATAGCTCTGAACTAGCACACACTGATATTTTATTATATCCATGAGTTGTAGCTTTCACTACAGTAACCTTGTGCACAGCCACTCCAAAAGTGCCCATCACACAATACTGCAAAGCAGTGATGCAAATTTATGTTGAACTGGAAACTTTTAGGGCTAAAAGCTGACATGAGGCAAGTTGTCATTGTATGGGGACATGACACAATGTACAACTGAAAGTGTTATGCACAGCTAGAAGGGTACATGAAGTTCCTTGCTTCAATAGTTGTCTGATAACTAGATGTAATGGTAAAGGTACATCAGTTTTATTGTAAATATATATAAATACATTTTTTAATTAGTTTGCTTAAATGTTTTAAACATTATCTAAATAAAGATTTATTCTGTATGTTAATTTTGTTAACTATAGCTGAGTGCACTTATGGTTGATGAAGCCAATTCAGCACTCATGGGAAGGCTGGGTATACTGTAGCATTTAAATGTACAATGCTAATTTATTTAAATTAGTAATTTAAATATTTCATATGTTGGAGAGTTGGACACTATTCACTTTTTATTAATAGCCTGGTTGTTATTAGCAAACTTTTTTCATTTTACATTTTTTATCATCTCATTCAGTGCAAACAATTTTAATTGGATTAAAAATATGACCAGATTTTTGCTCATTCTCCCAAAAAATAGATTTATATTCTGATTTTAGCTCACTTATACAAATATTTGTGTTGGGAGACTCTAATGGCTATATTTGCCCTTGATTCCCCATAATACACAGACTTGCAAGTACACAATCTGAGGTTTTCGATCCTTGGATATTTTACCTTTGGTATTATTTAGTAGTCTTTTCAAACTAGAGGAGAGTTCTAAGACTTTGTACTAGCACAGATCTTTTTTTAAATTTTGTATAAAAGCTTTGGTATCCTTAATAATGGTCAAACATATTAATAAATAAATTTGTCCATAATATTATTTCCAAAGTATTAAAAATTATTTCAACTCAAATAAATTAAACAACTAAATAAAAATTAATAAATATTTTATTGAACTCGTTTTCATCCAATATTATGACCTATTCAAAATATAAATTTTTAACAAATCACATGATCAATACATCCATCAATAATCTCTTTAATGTTCATATTACATAACCATTTTATACAATCATATAAACTATTTACATATGTATATAAATAAAATCTACATTGACTACAATTAACCAGTTATATACATATATTATATATGTGTGTATAATTGGTTAATTGTAATTAATGTAGATTTTATTTATATCTCATTTCTGACTTATAATTAAAGTCTAAATAATTTAATTTTTATTATATATATAATCTTATACACTATATAAGAGCAAAAACAAAAACAAAAAAAAATTATATACATAATTATAATTTTATATTACACAACCAATTTGCATAATTGCCTAAACTATCTATATATATACTCATCTTTTTATAAATAAATAAAAGCTCTATAACATTTACATTTTAAATAAATTATATATTCAAATTATTTAATATTTATTATCCATATCTCATTTACTAAATTTTCCAATTATCCTTTAATGCCCATTTACCACCTAACATTGCAGATTCTTTTTTATGAGATATAGATAATATAAGAATTTGTAAAATATTAAATAATTTGAAATATATAATTTATATATGTAATTAATTTAATGTAAATGTTATAGAGAATTTATTTATTTATAAAAAAAATGAATATATATATATATGTATAGATAATTTGGGCTTTGATTTAAATTGGTTGTGAAATATGAAATTATTGATAACCATATATATATATATATAAAGTTTTGTTTTTATTTTTATTCAAAATTTTTATATAGTGTATAAGATTACAGTTGTTAGTTTTTTACTCCATTTTGAAATTAAATCAGTTTAGATGAAAATGATTATGAATATAATTGAAAGTACTACTATTGCTTAAAGTTTACATATATAAGGATTAAAAGTAAATTATTTACAGTTTAATTATATGTAAGAAATGAGATATAATTATTTAAAATTAACTATAAAATTGTATATAATATTGGTTAATTATAGTTAATATAGATTTTATATATGTGTGTGTGTGGGACGTAGCCTTTCTATTTTGCTACATGATTTTATAAATGTGCAAAACTGTCAATTTTACAGAAAATTTAAAATTTTATTTAACAGTTTTTATAATTTAGTATTTTTTTTGTATTTAAAGTTGCTTAAAATATGTTTATTTGATGTAAAGTTAATTTAAGTTATTTTTAAAGTAATATTATTTAAATTTAAATACCAAAGTTAAGTTATAGAATAATATTTATAATTTAATATTAATAAATAAATATTAGAGTTATATAATGTTATGCTAAAATAATAATCTTATATAATAAAAATCCATATTATAATTATTAACAGTTTAATTAAAAAAATTTTATTTACTTATTTAATGATGATGAATTATCCAGATATGCAATGTGTGTCAATGTGTGTGCACACACATTTTTGATAAATTGATTAATTTTATTTCCTCATTGCTAAAATTAATTTATTATTTGTATCAGATTTATGTTGCAATTTATTTTGTATCTAATTTAAAGTATATTAAAATTATATTATAATTACATAAACAATAGTTTTATATTTCCCAAAGTTAAGTTTAATAAAGTGTTTTATTATTAAAAGTGTATTTTAAAAATAGTATTTAAATAAAGTTTCAAATATATGATTTAATAAGATTTATTAAATAAATTAGTTTTAAAAGAAATAAAGTCAGACAAAATTAATTTGTATGTAATTTTTTATTGTCTGAGATTTCATTGAACAATCAGATAAGGATCAATTAAATGTTATTGTTGTGATGGTGTATTAATTTTTATATTCCGTATAGTTTAAATTTTAAGTTATAATTTTTTTTTTTTACATTTTATTATTTTGGTTAGTAAAGTGTTAAAAGTAATTTATAAAATTATGAATAACCATTTAAAAAGTTTATTCTTAATATGGAGTAAAACAAACCTATTCCTTATTAGTACTGCATGAGAAACCAACTGGAAACTATGATGATGAGTGGTAAAAATATATGTTGTCAACCAGAAATGCTGTTAGTCAGAGAACTGTGCTGGAGAGTGTGTTGTTTAGTCTGAAGATCAATGTAAAGGATTCGTAAGAAATTTATTTTTAATCATATTCCTATGTTTGATAATAAAGAACAGTCTTATTTAGTTTTACTAATTAACTATAAAGAGCATAGATTTTCATGTGATAAAGATATTAATTTTTATTCTTGGAAATTTATTTAAAACTTTTTCAGAATTTATATTCAATTTAAGAAGAAGAATAAATGCTAATTAATTATTTATTGAAACTGTTTTTATTATTTATTAGTCTGTTATGTGTAATTTGCAAATGTTCTTAATATAAGAAATATATACTAACCTTAAGAAGAAATGTATGACGGAATAATGTTTATCAAGTATTGTACAAGTTATCAGAAGAACAAATATGAATTACTATAATAAGAGCTTTATAAACTAATGACAAACTTAAAGTTATTTATAATGCTTCTATTTGGAAAATTTATTTTAAAATGAAATATTTCTACTATCAGTTATTGAAAATGAATTAAAGAGGACACTTTTAAAAGGTGGTAATTAGTTATTAACAAACACCTATTAACTTTTTGATAGAATTTGCTTCATCAATGAATTAAAATGAATGAACTTTATTATAAGTACATTTTATCCTGTATTTCTATTTTGTTGCATTTATGTTGCACAAGTTGAAAGAATGGTGGGGAGTGTAATGATCCGGAGAATGCACTTAACGTGATCTGCACTACAGGGCGCCATCTAGGCATTTGAACCTAGAAAAATTTATAAAGTAGACAGATACATAAGTAAAAAAAAAAAAATTTTTTTTTCTTTAAATTTTGATTCCGGTCATTAGCCCATGTCACTAGCTCAGTGGAATAGCAGAGATTTAATAAATATAAGAGTATATATATAAAAAAGAATAAAATAAGCCACTGCCAGTAATTAACATACAAACATTTATTTATGCACATATATATAAGATTTAAAATTATTTTAGTATTAGTTTTACATTTTAACATTTAACATTATTTTTAACTTTGATTTTTGACTTTAATTTACATTTAATTACTATTATATTCTAATTTTACATTTTAATTAAGTTCGCACAGATAAATTTATGAAAGCTTGTTTATAATGTTGAATATAGATCGGTTACATAGATTTCACGGTCAAAAACATTTCAAAGTAAACATAAACGATCAAAATACAAAATTATTGATTACTGACAATTGCGGAGGGAAATTTATACGTAACCCAATAGTATTCACCATAAGATACTTGCATTGTCACCAATAACTTAAAAGACATCCGAATAAATACATTTTAGATACTCACCGTAAGGTATCATTATTTATCGAATGTCTATATATTTTGATCAAATATGAAAACCCAAAACATACTTAACCGATAACCAATCCATGCAAGCGTCTATAAACAACTTAAATTTAATGCATTTTTATTTAGGGTCAAGTATGAATAGACCACATAGATTTGCATTTGAAAATAAAATATTCTATCCCTATTTAACCTTAGGCTAAAATTCGCAGTCAAACTGGCATCAATCCATCTGATACATCGATGTATTCAATGTAATACGGAATACGGCAGCACCAAAAAGATTAAGAGAAGATATTGACTCTCATTAGATAGGAATATTACTTCTATCTAACGAGAAGAACAATAAAAAAAAAACTCCATAGAAAGGAACTGCGCTCTGCGTCTTATAATTCCTTCCATAGGCAAAACGGGAGAGTGCGGCGTATGAAGCGATTCTGCCAGTAGCGAATCTCCGACTACATCTACTAACTACATCAATATATCCAATCCATTGACCCAATCTAACAACGACACAAATAACCTAAGATTACCCTCCCCTAATATAACTTTACAAATCTATACAGCCATTCACGCCCGACTTAAGTTTAACATTTATATAATTAATTTAACGAAAAACAAAAAAAATCATGATAAAAACTTAAAGAATAAAAAATAAATAAATGGAAATGATTTTACATAAATAAGAAAAAAAATACATCAAATAACACTATTAATAAAGAATTTAGTTTGGTCAGATAGGATTCTATTTGTAACAATTAAATACTAGGAAAGTTTAAAATTTAAAGTTCTTAGTGTTTTCAAATTAATATTGTTCGTTATATCTTATAAAGTTCTTACGGTTTTAGAAATGTTCATCTTTTACAGTTGCTTGCCGTTTGAAATCCAGCATTAAATTTCCCGATGATCCTGTGGTCCTCTGAATATAAGAAAAGCGATGTTTCATTTTTCCATTTTATAACAACTGAAGGGATTGAACGTGCGTCCTTCAATCTCTTCTCCCGCACCTCCGCACTAACATCTATCTGTCACATCGTAATAATCATAATAACTCACTGATTAATAATTTCCAAATTTTCCTTTTATACGTATTCGAAGGATTGACTTGGCATTATGTCATCGATGTGATGATCCTTTCGCTGAGGTCCGATTTCCCGATGGATTTCTTTCATTGGCTATTTGTTTCTATTGTTTTCCTATCTGACCGATGTTTTTACATTTAAATGCCCAAGGCTGGTTTACATTTGACTAATTAAATTTATCATTTCCATTTCTGATTAATTAACCTGTTTTCCAAATCAAAGATATATTTAAAGATAAATTTAAAGATATAATTTTATCTCCAAATCTTTTTAAAATTTAGTTTTAAAATACTTTTTCTTTAATAAAGTTTTATTTTAATAATTTTTCATTATCTGTGCGATTTAATATATACGAGTTTAAGATGATATTTAATTTCAATTTTTAATTCTTAAAGAAAATTTTTAAATGCGAACTTTTTAATTTACTTTCATGTTTAATAAATAAAAAAAAAAACAATGTAACGAACGTCTGTGCTCGTTACATATCAGTAAAGTTGCTTAAAAAAAATGATCAAAAAAAAAATATTTTACTTAGGGTTAGTAATTACGGTACACGATTGACGAAGACATTTACAAAACATCCGGTTAATAATTTTACAAAAAGACTATATACAAAAAGAAAAATGTTTACTATCGCTTACCTAAGGACCATTTACGTTTACACCCCTCCCCACAAGAGTTCTATTTTATTTTATACATTTTATTTTTACACACGGCATGACAAGCAAGTTATTTTATAAATTATTTATTTAAGAAGGTTGCATTGAGATAAATGTTTTAAGAAAGATAATGGATTTATACGTGTATATTTGCAGCACAATTATAAATACCACCAACTTATTTATGACTGATTAAAATGCTTAAATAGGATTACACTGAAGTAAATTCCCAACGGTACTCATCGTAAGGTACCACATTTCGATCATAAACTTACGTGGCTGTGCGCGCCTATACACGTTAAAGCATAATATATATCAACAAAAAAAAACATATTTATTGCAACCTTTTGACTTTTTTTTTTTTAACAAAAATTAGTTTTTAAAATTTTTTTCACTTTCTTGTGTTTAATATATATGCGCAATTTCTTTTACTGGCAGAGCTTTTATAAGATTTAAAGTATACGACTTATGTAAACAGATAAAATATTTCATTTTGACAAAATTTGCTCAGGGTATATGTGGTTTATTAAAGATCGGCCCCAGATTGGGAAAGCCAGTTGTAACGATCTGGAGAATATGACTTACGTAAACTGCACTACAGGGCGCCATCTAGGCATTTGAACCTAGAAAAATTTATAAAGTAGGCAGATACGTCAGTCAAAAAAAAAAAAATTTTTTTTTCTTTAAATTTTGATTCCGGTCGTTAGCCCATGTCACTAGCTCAGTGGAATAGCAGAGATTTAATAATATAAGAGTATATATATAAAAAAGAATAAAATAAGCCACTGCCAGTAATTAACACACAAACATTTATTTATGCACATATATATAAGATTTAAAATTATTTTAGTATTAGTTTTACATTTTAACATTTAACATTATTTTTAACTTTGATTTTTGACTTTAATTTACATTTAATTACTATTATATTCTAATTTTACATTTTAATTAAGTTCGCACAGATAAATTTATGAAAGCTTGTTTATAATGTTGAATATAGATCGGTTACATAGATTTCACGGTCAAAAACATTTCAAAGTAAACATAAACGATCAAAATACAAAATTATTGATTACTGACAATTGCGGAGGGAAATTTATACGTAACCCAATAGTATTCACCATAAGATACTTGCATTGTCACCAATAACTTAAAAGACATCCGAATAAATACATTTTAGATACTCACCGTAAGGTATCATTATTTATCGAATGTCTATATATTTTGATCAAATATGAAAACCCAAAACATACTTAACCGATAACCAATCCATGCAAGCGTCTATAAACAACTTAAATTTAATGCATTTTTATTTAGGGTCAAGTATGAATAGACCACATAGATTTGCATTTGAAAATAAAATATTCTATCCCTATTTAACCTTAGGCTAAATTTCGCAGTCAAACTGGCATCAATCCATCTGATACATCGATGTATTCAATGTAATACGGAATATGGCAGCACCAAAAAGATTAAGAGAAGATATTGACTCTCATTAGACAGGAATATTACTTCTATCTAACGAGAAGAACAATAAAAAAAAAACTCCATAGAAAGGAACTGCGCTCTGCGTCTTATAATTCCTTCCATAGGCAAAACGGGAGAGTGCGGCGTATGAAGCGATTCTGCCAGTAGCGAATCTCCGACTACATCTACTAACTACATCAATATATCCAATCCATTGACCCAATCTAACAACGACACAAATAACCTAAGATTACCCTCCCCTAATATAACTTTACAAATCTATACAGCCATTCATGCCCGACTTAAGTTTAACATTTATATAATTAATTTAACGAAAAACAAAAAAAATCATGATAAAAACTTAAAGAATAAAAAATAAATAAATGGAAATGATTTTACATAAATAAGAAAAAAAATACATCAAATAACACTATTAATAAAGAATTTAGTTTGGTCAGATAGGATTCTATTTGTAACAATTAAATACTAGGAAAGTTTAAAATTTAAAGTTCTTAGTGTTTTCAAATTAATATTGTTCGTTATATCTTAGAAAGTTCTTACGGTTTTAGAAATGTTCATCTTTTACAGTTGCTTGCCGTTTGAAATCCAGCGTTAAATTTCCCGATGATCCTGTGGTCCTCTGAATATAAGAAAAGCGATGTTTCATTTTTCCATTTTATAACAACTGAAGGGATTGAACGTGCGTCCTTCAATCTCTTCTCCCGCACCTCCGCACTAACATCTATCTGTCACATCGTAATAATCATAATAACTCACTGATTAATAATTTCCAAATTTTCCTTTTATACGTATTCGAAGGATTGACTTGGCATTATGTCATCGATGTGATGATCCTTTCGCTGAGGTCCGATTTCCCGATGGATTTCTTTCATTGGCTATTTGTTTCTATTGTTTTCCTATCTGACCGATGTTTTTACATTTAAATGCCCAAGGCTGGTTTACATTTGACTAATTAAATTTATCATTTCCATTTCTGATTAATTAACCTGTTTTCCAAATCAAAGATATATTTAAAGATAAATTTAAAGATATAATTTTATTTCCAAATCTTTTTAAAATTTAGTTTTAAAATACTTTTTCTTTAATAAAGTTTTATTTTAATAATTTTTCATTATCTGTGCGATTTAATATATACGAGTTTAAGATATTTAATTTCAATTTTTAGTTCTTAAAGAAAATTTTTAAATGCGAACTTTTTAATTTACTTTCATGTTTAAAAAATAAAAATAAAAAAGCAATGTAACGAACGTCTGTGCTCGTTACAGGAGAGAGAAGGTAAAAATACCCTTTAGTTAAATTAACATTGTCATAGTCATAGTAACAATTGCTTACCCCTGGAATTTCAACTTCAAGAAAAATTAAAGGATATTTTTATTATTTTTATTTTTTCTTAGCTAAGAAATATATTTAGATAATTTAATAATTAAATATATTCTTAGATTTAGGTCATTGTTTAATGTTTATATAATATATGAATTTTGTCTTTAACTTTTGGATTAAAAAAAGTTACGAAAAATTAATATTTTTATTTAATGATAATAAATCTATAGCTTGGATGGAAGTAATTCACCAGAGAGGATAGAGAAGATCATCATAATAATCATGGTAATATGATTAAGATAAAATTTTGCTTAAATGTATTTAAATTTTAATAAGGGTATTTATTAATGAGAGTGATAAATCAGGTAAACCAAATATTATATGATTCTGTTTATTTATGTGAGAATAATTTGTTTTAAAAGTATGAATATGCATGTTATATGATGGATCTATTTTGAAACTATATGAAAGTCTGAATAAAAATGTTATAAACAGTATCTGTTTAGATACTACATGCATAATTGAGTTCCAAATTGTTTCTTATAAAGAATTTAAATTAATGTACTTATTATAAGTTAAATATCTAAAATCATTTGTTTGTGCTATATTTAATATTCATGATATTTTAATGAATACTGTGTACTGAAGTTTAGAAATTATTTTATGAAGAGATGTTTTAGAATTTCTTTATGATGTTGTAAGGCAGTGGTGCCCAACCTTTAACTTGACGCGAGCCAGTTGAGAATTTAAAAAAATTTGGGGAGCCACAATTATATATTACATTTTTCATATTACATTTATAAACATGGTACTTGGGTACTAAACCTGCAATGTAGGGAGATAGGTGGGGGGGGGGATGGCCTATTCACATTGGTATCAATCCGCCGTTTCTAATGTGGCCAAAATAACGTGTACACGGATCTTTCTCGATGAAAACATCAATATATACAGCAAAATATATATGTGTACACGAATCTATCTCGATAAAAACAACTATTTACAGCACTAAACATCAATATATATATATATATACAGCAAAATATATACGTGTACACGGATAAAAACAACTGTTTACAGCACTAAACATCGATATATACAGCAAAATATATACGTGTACATGGATTTATCTCGATAAAAACTATTTCCAGCACTAAACACAATATATATACAGCACCAAACCAAACGTCTACAAGGATCTTTCTCGATAAAAACAACAATATATACAAGAGCACTAAACACAATATATATATAGCACCAAACCAAACGTGTACAGCAAAAAAAAAAAAAATGGTGTAATATGTTAAAAAGAAAAAAAAATGTAAATACATTTTATTTATTAAAAATTTGGTAACATACATATAAATTACAATTACAGGAAAAATATATTTTATTTAATGTGAAACCTGACACTGCATATCGTTATTGTTTGTATTGTAAAAATGTTTATTTTTTAGTGTGTGCATGAGCCATCAAGGAACATAAAATATTTTATCAATTTTTTTGAAGAGGGCAATTCGAGCCACATTAAACAGTTTCGCGAGCCACATGTGACTCGCGAGCTACGGGTTGGGCATCCCTGTTGTAAGGAGTTATTTAGAGTGTATATAATAGATAGTTAGTGGTTTGGGAGAGTAGTATTACAAAATCCTGTAATTTTGAATATTAAGTATATATAATACAGTTAACATAGGTCTATATATTTTTGATTCATGGTCAATAGTGTTTCTTTCCATACATCAGTAAGTGCTGAGAGAGAAGCCATGATATGAATTTAAGGTAGTGGTCTTAATCTCTGTATTTATACTTTTATTGTCTTTTTCTAGTTCTCAAAGCTTTTAATCCCTCACTTTTGATCACTACTATCATCACTGGTTTCTATATCTTAATTGGTATTGTTAAAAATGTTTGAAGAATAATAGCTAGACTATTAAATGATGTTTAGAATTTTGGAAGGCAAGAAGAGCAAAATATATAACAAATAATGTATAAATAGAGTATAGTATAATGTTTTATTCTATTTGATATTCCAAAAGTATTTTAAGAGATCAAGAAAATTATAGAGTGTATGTTATAGTCATATAAAATGTATGAATGAATATGAAACCTGAATATGATTTTGTCATAAAAGATGAAGTGAATAAATACCATATTTATATATATATATATATATATATATATTATTATTATTATTAAAATAATTATATGTTTATTTTGGTAGATAAAATAAACATAAGAACACATGTGAGTTATGGAGGTATTATAAAAGTTATATTATGATGGAGTATTGGAATAAAGAACCTATTATTAAAAAAAGTTTTTTTTGTTTTGTAATGCATAGTATAACAAATAAACTATTTAGATAATGAATAGGAAAATTTCATAAAAATATTTAGATAAATGTTTCATTATCAAATAACAGTTTATTTATGAAATGCAATTACACCTGGGTCTTGTTTTATGCGGATTATTTTAATGTGATTTTGAAGTTATGCGATTCATGTTTCTTTTTAATATCTTTCATATTTCACTATGTTTATTAGATATCAAGAAACTTAAATTATTAATAACTTATTTTTACTTGAAATACTTTTTTTTCCTTCAAAAATATAACATTATATTAGCAGCTAATGTGAATATGGCCTGAAGCTGTATTTAGAATCTTAGCTTCTATGTAAATAACATATTTATACTAATGAGTAAATAATAATAATAGATTTATACTTACATATAAAAATATCGTAATAAATATTCAAAAAATTTAAACTTTTAAAATGTATATAACAGAAATCTTTTAGATTTTAAAATAAAAAACGAAGATTTTATAAACTGAAAATAATCTTTCTAACGATAAATGTATATATTTTTTGCTTTGATTGTGATCTTATTTTTTTAATATAGAAACAGAAAACCATTAACACAGCACAAGACTGAAAGTGGTGCTAGTTGTACATCACATCATGAATAAAAATAAAGTGGCTAAAAGGTTTCTCTGGGCATAATTGCTGAGAGATTCTTGACTTCGTTTAAGGAGAAGCCACAATACATCACATTGAATCTGATTTCTTACCAGTTTACAAACAAACGCTAGTGGTAATGATTAAAATATGTATGAAAAATATAAAATTAAATACTTTAGGTAATAAAAAAAAGTAAAAAAAGTTTGTCTTGTATTAATTTGTTTCAAATATTTGAAATTTTTTATTAGTCATACTTTATTTGCTTATTTTTTTAATGCAAATTTTAAAGTAATTTTTCCTTGTTGCTTTGCTTTTATGTGAATTCTGAAAATTACAACCCCTATCCCCCATTTTTCAAGGTAAGTTAAGTCTATTTTTGTGTGATTTTTTTTTAATGCGGGTTTTCTGTGGAACCTATCTACCGCATAAAACAAGACCCAGGTGTATTTTAAAAAAATGTTTATTGTAATAATAATGCTAAAGTGTATTAATGCTATAAATCTTGAAAAAAGTATTATGATCATCATAGAAGTGTATTTTTGATTCTATAAAAGATTCAAATTCTTTAAATGTGTATTCTAAGAAAAATGCTAGAATATCTTAATAAGTGTAAGTTTTTAAGTAATAGATATACTTCATGATAGACAATATTTGAATTGGAAATTACTTTTTTTTTACGTAAATATTTTTTGAATATAATTATTTTGAATTTTAAATAATTTAAATTTTGTAAATATTATATTTGTAAATTTTAAAAATTTATATTTGTTATAATAAATTGTTAATGTTGTTTTGAATTGGCTTAATGTCTTGAGAGTTTATTTTCTTGTTGTGTCCAAATCATTATGAATCTTCCTAACCACACATATGCATTATAAAAATTAATTATATCTTGGTATAATTGCAGGTGATTTAAAGAAGATAAAATATGATTATATTATGATTATTGAAGGTATTACTGACGAAATCTTAAGAATTGTATAATGCCAAATTCTCATTATCTGATGTAATAGTTATAACATTGCTTAATGTTTTATTATGCCATGGGAAAAATACAGTTATAAATATAATGCATAATAAAATTAAAATATTTTGAATTTGTGATAATAAATATTATTGGTAATGGTTTATAATTTTAATTTGTTTTAGCTGATTAGTAAATTAGTTGAATGAGTTTTTGAAATAAGAGTTATTGACTATTTTAGTTTATTGATTATTATTGTTATGATTTAGGTAGGTATATGTAAAATCCCTCACTATATGTAGCCATATTAATTAATGTGATAATTGTAAAATAGTAATAAGAACCTGAGATTAAGATTATAATTATGTTATGGATTTTATTTAAGTAATGATATATTATTTTATTAAGTAAATAAATGAAATTTAGTTTAGTATTTTAATTTAATTTTAGTAATGTTAATTATAATTTATTTTATGTGATAAGTGAGTCATGGGAGTACTACTTATAGTTTTGGGGAGTAGGTAGTGGTGATATTCCTATGCCTTTGAGGATATATCTTTTTGTGGGTATATTATTAATGTTAAAGTAACTGTGTACCTTATTAGATGCTTTTAATAATCAGTCTTGTGAATTTAATCGAACCAGTTGAAAAAAGATTGAGCTAATATTGAAATTAATTCCATTATTAATGATCTGGTATTTAAATTGATTAGTTAATTAATAGAATATTTAACTTTGTAGTAGTAGTTTATTAGATGTAGTATGATTGTTATTATATTCACATGAGCTAGTTATTGATAAAGTTTAAAATAGTGATTAGCTTGTGTAATGTTATTAGAGTGTAGTGAGTCTTGTCAGTAAGGGTACAATATATATATATATATATGTGTGCGTGTAAATAGTTTATATGATTATATAAAATGGTTATCAATATTAAATGTTAGAGAGTGTGTTTTAGCTTGGGGGCTGCAGATGTTGGTGGAGGGCCGCATTGGATGCCACTTTGTGAAAGCGAAGATTAGCAGAGAGCCGCACCTTTTTTCATGGCACAATAAACACACTGCTTTATTCCTTGTATTACCAAAGAAATATTTGTTTGTCCATTCTTCATTAAACACATGACATTCATCACTGATTTTACATTTTTTTGGAGGGTTCATGGTTTCACTAAAGTTGGAAATGTATATATTTACTAATGTAAAGACAAAATTGAAATTAACCAGATCAACTGAAAAAGCACTGCACAATGTACCTATACTGCGCATGTGTATTGACATGGTCATCCTAGTGGAAAATACAAGACAAATCTTCGGTCGTGCATGAGAAGGAAATCTCAATTCAAGGTGGATTTTTCTGACTGTTTTGGCGGGCCACATAAAAACTCTTAATGGGCCACATGTGGCCCTTGAGCTGCTATTTGCCCACCCCTGCATTATCATATGAAATAAATGTCTCTACATGAAAACCAGATTGCATCTTGATGAACTCCTGATTACTAACAACAACTTAATAAAAATACACTTAAATTATTAATGTAAATTCCAATTCCACTATGAATGAGAGCCGATCCAGAACTAAAGAGTTCTAAACTCTGGGGGGTTACATGGTATTGGTGGCTATGGATCACTTCAAATGCTATATGATTTCATTTATTAGTTGTTTATTAAAATTAAATAATTTTGAAAATGCTTATTAGTCATAAATCTTTTGAATTAATGCATTTTAATACTATTTTTATGAGTATAAATATTGATTTAAAAGTGTGTGTGTGTGTACATTTCTAATAACAAATTTAGTAGTTCAATTTATATTTTATAATTTTGTTTAGTGCCATATATATAATATTTATATCTGGATTAAAATATTTGTAATAAATGGGTGTATGTCTGTATATATGTCCAATCTTAATTTACCTGGACCTTTAACAAACTAAGACATTCAGTACTCATTTGGGTATAACTAGTTTAATCCTTTGACATTTCATATTCAAATTTATTTTAAGCTTTAATCTTTTAAAAATGTCTTTACTACATTATAAAAAATTAAAACTCTTTTCTTGTGCAAACTGTAATATTTTTGTTCACGTTATTAACATGAAACAAGAAATGGTATAATCATATTAACTATATTATTAGCCAAGTATGCTTTCGATTAATCTAACAGATCATTAGCATTCAATTGTCCCACAGTTCATAAAATAATTTTAAAACCTTTTGTGCATTATATCAATTAGATATTTCCATTTTCCATTTTTGTGATAATAGAATACTTGATTCTTTTTTATTATTCACATAGGAGTCTTTAGTAATAGTTCATGTTTCCTTAAATTTCTGTTTCCTGTCATCATTTTCAGCACAAAACATTTTATGCCAAATGCATGACCAGATATGCACTCATGTTCAAGCAATATTGATCAATGTTGAGAGCTCTTTTATGCTCTGTTGTACAGATACTTATGCTGGACTATCCTCATGGAAATATTGGCCTGTGATTGACAGTTATATGCAATTTTATAAACAACCTGAAGCACCTGCTCAGGTGTATTCTGTCCTTTGCATTATTAAGCATTTTATTTAATGAAGGGAGTTCAAAAATTAATGTTATAAGTACCAGTGGATATGTTTTTTAGTTTATAAGACAATCTGGAAATGTATGGAAAGCTTTAGATTCTTTTTGTGAAGTGGATTATTTATTTATATTTATATAAAATTGTCTGATCATTCTAATTAATTCATTATGGTTATATCCTAGGGTTGTTAAGTCATTGACATATGTGTATGTTATTTTTTCAGTTGGCTTCATTTAATGTTTCTATGTCAGAAGCTTTTTAACCCAGCAAGTTTATGCTTGGATGGCTTAGATTTCGAGTAGATGGCTTTTCTTACATCAAAAATCCAGAATACTATGATTTTTTTGCATGTAAAGATCCAGTAAATTCATCCCGTGCTTCTACAATCCATTGTAATGATAAGATTTGTTCCAAATCATAGTGTATATTTCTAATCAGTGTATATTTCTAATGTGTTGTTCTGAGGCACACATAAACACATTATCTACATATCTCATATAAATTTCATTACCTGAAGGAGCTAAACATTTGGGAATAATAATTTCTTCAAATTTGAGATTATAATGCTGCAGATGATTTCACCAAGTGGCAATCCCAATGGCCAACCATAATTCATTCTATAAAATTTATCTTTAGTATCTTTATCAATTCATTTTAGTACTTGAATAATAAACTCCATTTTGTTATGATTATAGTTTATTTTTTTGCATAATTTCATGAACCATACTTATATAGAGTGTGTGGCACCAATCCATGAAGTTCTTTAATATCTAAAGATGCAAGTTTGTAGTTTTCATCAATCTTTATCTTATTAATCTTTTGCACCCATTCATATGAAGATTTACTTAAATACCTGAATCCTATATCAGCAATCAACCATTTCATGACTTTTTTAGCAGCTTTATAATAGTAAGTTCCACCAAAACCAATCACTAGTCAGAGTTCAATTTTTTTTATGTAACTTAAGGTTGGCAGCCATACATGGAAGTATGGTCACAGATGGGTATATCCTTAAGTATTCAGTTCTAGTGTATGCTTTATTGTAGTATTTTTCCCAAACTGAAGTGATGAACTTATCCTTCATATACTTTATGTTGTATGTTTCTAATTGTCTAAATTTTAAAGTTATTATTTGAGTGTTCATCTTTTGGGTGTATTCTTTATTATCCAACAATACCAGCCTATTATCTTTATCCTTTTTAATATACATAATATTACTATTTTTAAAATATATCGTAGTCAACTTTATATCCCGAGACCAATCTTTATTTATTCTCTTGTAATTTATTATTACTTTATATTAAAATATTTTGAAGTTATGCAATGTTTTGTGTGTGCGTGTGTATGTATTTTATGTTGCAATAATCCTGAAACAACAATCAGAATTTTTTTTTTGCTTGTTTGTAATTATTCTAAGTTTAAAATGTTGTTGCTGCAAACCTTTAAATTTAATAAAAATTTACATAGTTTGCCTTAACAACTGAAAATGCTTAAATGTTTTTATTGTAAAACATTTCACGATATCCTCAATCTTTTTTTTTATGACATTGACCGCTGATCTATACAATACCACCAGTAAACTCATAAATTTTATCTGGATTATTAATCTCTATGTCAACGCATATTTTGAGATATCCAGCTGTGGTTCAAAGAAACAAAATAGTAGAAAGTTTTTACAATGACTTCCGGTGACTGTATATAATAATATTTATTCGGATAAGTCGCACATACTCTGACTGGATAATTTCGTTTTTAAAATAAAGTTTTCGGCCTAATGTTTTTAGTGTAAATACGATAATAAATCATTTCAAAGATACTGTTGTTCAATATTTATAAAATTGGTTAACTTGTCCCATTTCTTTTACAAAATTTAACTATGTATCTTGTATTCAAAACTAATCATAAGCTTGAATGTATTAGAGTATCATAAATTGATAAATGTTATCGCGCGTGCGTGTGTGTATACATTAACCGTTAAAAAAATAATTATATAAATTAACAAAAAAAAATGCATTTATCCATATTTTATAATTTATTTTGTCTGCGTGTGTGTTTATATCATAAATTAAATCTCTGTTTTCTTTTTCTAAAATAATTTATTGATTTCCCTCCTTATTTCCAAAAGTCCGCTTTTTCAATTTTTTAAAAATTGTTTACGGTAAAAATCAGTGAAAAGCTCCGAGCTGTTTTATTTTTAATTCAATTGCCTCCAGGCTCAAATTTACTTTAAAAAAAAAAAAAAAGAGAGTAATAATAAATAAATAAATTTCCCTGGATACCTTGCGCTAAAAGAAAGAAAAGTTAAAATATAGCTAAACTATGTCTAGGTTAGGAGTGTACTGACCTACATTTTAATATTTTGATAATAGAATAATACTGACAGAAATAGTGAATTGCTTTTTAGCAATAGCTCATATGTAATAGATATAATTACTTGGATTATTTACATTGTCTATGGGCAGTTACTACCCGGCACAGAGACGCAAATGAATAAAAACAATGTTAACAGCGGATTTATTTCCTTAGTCTCAGGATACAGTGGCTATTTGGGAAAAATAAACATAGTGAATAAAATATAATGTAAAGGTAAGAGAAAAATTATTTTTTTGTCTAAATAGTTTTTTTTTAAATATAAAAAGTATAGCGATTTATTTCCTTAGTCTCCGAATACAGTGGCTATTTGAAAGAAAAAAAACCTAGTGAATAAGTAATGTAAAGGTATGAGAAAAATTATTTTTTTATCTAAATAGTTTTTTTTTTTTTTTTAATATATAAAGTGTAAAGAGAAAAATAAAGGTGATGAATGATTCTCTAGAAAGCAAGTAGTCAGATTTTAACAATTAGTTATTTTATCAGCACTCAACAATTTTTTTACTCGTGAGCAACGGTTGAATGCCATTGTTTTTTGCCTAGTTTAAATTATAGTATCATATATAAATATTTGTGTCAGAAGTCTTTAATAGCTCATTGAAGAGAAAATGATTTTTTTTCTACAGGTTTTGTAGAATAATGAAAAAGAGAGGGCTTGCCAACAATCAGATGGTGATAATTTAGCTGTTTTCTATCTTTATAACCATCAAATTAAGAATCGCTTAGTAACCGCTTTTCGTCTAATATTGGATGTTTACTCAGATTGGGTATAGGCCGGCTACTCTAATGGAAAATATTAGATCTGTTTGAAATTGTTAAATTTTCCAAGTTTTTCTTGGCCTGGATTTGAACTCCATGTATATATAATATGAGATTGAAAGATATTTTTTATACATATTATCTATTTATAATATATATAATATCAAAATACTTCAAATAAATATTAGCACAATACTTACAACAAACAATATTATAATAGTTCATGCCATTAAAATATGAAAAGGCGATGAGCAATTAACAAATGCCTAACCCAATAGCTAAAAGTTCTCGATCGATTCCTAATCAAGGAAGATAGTAAAAAAAAAAAATCAGATAGACAACTAAATAAAATATCTTTTACTTTGCGTCTAGTGTAACATGACAACGCAAAGTTACCCTTCCACTGATAAATAAATAAATTAAAAAGTGTGTGTAGAGGGGTGGTGGTCAGCAATGAATATTGACGTATAACTCGCTAATCATTTCACTATCCTCTATCCTATAATTTTATTCCTTGGACAGATATATAACGAGAATAAGTCATTTTAGAAATTTTTTTGGACAAATCAGTATAAATACAGTATGCAGCGACTAACATAAAAAAAAAAAAGATTATATCAGAATTTTGATCTCATATTTGTTTAAATGTTCTCCCGTTGACTATAATAAAAATGAGCAAATTGAATAGTAATAGAGGAAGGTAAAGAATGAAGATTTGTTCGACTACATTTATGAAAAATAAATCAATACTGTATTTTATTTGTGAAGTTTGCTTTCCTAAAAAGGTGAACTGCTAAACCACTCTTGATCGGCTAAATATTTATTCTACGTTTTTATTTTACTGTCCACAAAATTTATTTCCAATTTAATACCCCAAAAACTAGCATACAGTTTTCCTTACTACTTGTGGTTCTCACATACATTATTCCTACTTGCAGCCTAAATGTCATTTGACTCCTATAGTTAAGAATCTCAATTTTAATAACACAATCAATGAATGTTTAAGTAAAGTTTAAACCACTCTTTAAAATATATTTGTGTAATTTAACACAATATTTAAAGATACTTTTTTTTAATATTTGTGTGGAAAAATAATTTTAAAATTCTTTGTTTAAAATTGCTTTTGTAGTTTACTTTATGATAATTCTAACATTTTGAAGAACAGAATTTTTTTTACAATTCTTTAATGAATTGTGTTTTTAATAAATGAATCTTACAATGCATGTAGAATCTTGAATTTCAAAAATCTTACACTTTTCAGCAAAAAAAAACTTTTATTATTAATTACAGTTTTGACTGTATCATGCATTCTTCATCAGATCTTATTCTCTTCTTTTAACTTTCTCTATCCTCCATTTTACAAGTAGAATCTCATGGTATAATGAATATTGCCATTTTTGTCAGGTTACAATAGGTTATTTTTTTTTTTTTAGTTAGCCAGTCCATAATCAATCCAAACTATTCAATAAGTATGATAGTGAATATCTAGCAGTTATTAGGGAGAGAATAATGATCTCAGGGACATTAGGATTAATCAGTCTGATATAGATGCACTATTTTATAAACTCTATTCTGTCATAATAGAGAATTTGAGTATTTCAAAAGATGTTGAGAACTATATTAGAAGTAATAGTCACCATTTATAGTCGCTCATTCCAGAATGATCTCATTTGAAGATTTGGGCATATAACAGAAAAGTTTAAAATGTGGTACAAAAAAAAAATCATTCAATGATCACTTACTTCTCAAGTTATCATAAATCAAATTTGTGCTATGATTTCTGGACATTTTCAAAGTATTCATCTAAAAGGAATAAAGCCTCATTAGATCTGCGCTTGACTAACTATATCTTTAAAATAAAATTCTAAAATTAAAAACAAATTAAACAAACAAATATTACAAAATCATTACAGAAAGATGATAAACAAACTAATATAATGATTTTAACTTAGTTTACATTTATAATTTTAATAAATATATTTAACTAACCTATCTACCTAATACAGTATTAAAGATATTTTGTGGCTTTATATATATCAAATGCTAATGATAATAAAGAACTGTGGGGTGATGTAATTAGTGCATTTTTCCATTATGCCCCTAACAATGAGTTTAAATTAAGGGGACACTTTAAAAACTTTTTCAGGTAGTAGTAATTTCTATGCAGTATAAGATATTATATTTATTTAATTCATAATCATTCTAGATAGTTACTCAACAAGTGTTCAGAAATTGGTAAGTAATACATTTTTAATTGGATAATAAAAATATTAGAGAAATATGTGTTATTACATTAACCCTTAATAAAAATATAATTGGAAGATATTGCTACTGACTTACCTAGTGAGAGAAGTAACTTACTTCTACACAGTATAAATTTTTAATGTTTTAAAAATTAAAAAATAAAATGTTTGCTACCATCAAGGAACTGAATGATTTAAATTTATCATTCTCAATATTTTTAAGTAATAAACTCTCCGTACAGTTATGCTACTTAGTGCAAGTCATAGTAATCAATGGATGCAAGAAGGTTTGTGCATTAAATTCCTATCTAGTGTCTAATCATCCAATATTCCCAGACTAGTTTCTAGCTTCTAGCTTTCATCAGTGAGGAGCATTGAATCTGAGAGCACTGCACCTAGACATGAGGATCTAATGCAACCCTCCAGCAGTTGCCTTTTACCTTTTTAATTTACTATAAAACTTTGAATCCAAAATGAAAACCCAATGTTTTTAATTCAAGCTCATTTGCATGTATAGTCATATAGATCTGAACTCCATTCAGCATCTAAACATTTTAATGTCTTTGGTTTTTAATTATCACAGTCAGCATAATCCTATTGGGCAGAATTGGTATTAAATCACTAAACATAAGATGAACACCATACTTTATTTTTTTACAAGCTGTTAATATAGAGGCTAAACATAAAACAGCACTACTCATTGCAAGCCAGAGTAATCAATGGATGCAAGGTTTGTGCATAAAATCCCCATCTAGTGTCTACTCATTTAATATCCCAGACTAGTTTTGTAGCTTGAGCTTGTAGCTTTTATTAGTTAGGAGCTTTGGATCTGAAACATTGAACCTAGAACTTAGGATCTAATGCAACTCTCCAGCAGCCACATTTTACCTTTTTAGTTAACAATAAAGCTTTAAGTCCAAAATGAAAATTCAATAGTTTTAAATTCAAGTTCAGTTGCTTGTATAGTCATATAGATCTGAACTCAGTTCAGCATCTATACATTTTGGTGTCTTTGGTTATTTACTAATCACTGCCACCAGTGTGATCATGTGATATTTAACAATTTAAGACCAATATTACTCAATAGGATTATGGTAATTGGGATTATTAAAAAAACAAAGACACTAAAATGTATAGATTCTGAACTGAATTCATATCTATATGACTATATAAGCAAATGAGCTTGAATTAAAAACATTAGTGGGTTTTTATTTGGGTTTCAAAGCTATATAGTTAACTAACAAGGTAAAATATGGCTTCTGGTATAGTGCTCTCAGTTTCAAGGCTCCTCATTGATCAAAGCCACAAATTAAAACTAGTCTGGGGATATTGAATGAGTAGGCACTAGATGGGGATTTTGTGCACAAACTTTCTTGCATCCATTGAATACTTTCTTGAATCACTGAGTGATGCTACTGTATGGAGAGTTTTGCCTAAAGAATGGTGATTATGTGATTTTTAAGTAATGTTTTATAATTTTTATTAATTTAATAACCATATGCTATCGAATCATTCATACAGTTATGACCAAGTATAAAAATTGTATTGTTGCAGATGAGAACATTAAACAATAAAATCTGAATGATTCCACTAAATATCTTGAATGATAATTGATATTTAATCACATTTCAACTGCTAAAAGAGAGATAGTTTTGTTGATTATATATAAAAGTAAAAGTATATCTTTACATAGTGGCACAAAGAGTAAAAAAATGAAAGTATATTTTTTCTTACGATGTATAAATGTTATATGAATGATATGTTTGCATTTATTATAAGAGATACTATTAATAAACTTAAAAAATCAAGCTTCTTTTTTTTTTTCAGATATAAATTTCTTTGGCTACATCATACTTAAAAAAAATAATTCAGTCTAAGAATGTGCAATTCAAAAACAATTTTACATTTATAAAATCCTCTCTCCATCAAATAGAGTTCTTTGTGATATATGAAATTATTATAAAAAGTTTATTTTCAATTTTGTTAGAAAGCTTTCAAATTTGCAGACTAAAAAGGTTAAGTTTGATTGGATGGAATAATGCAAAAATAAATTGGGATTTGATAAAATGTATTTAATTAAAATATTTACACTAGCAAAAATTTGTTACTATAATTTGATTCTTCTAAAATGATACTGTAAAAGCATTATAGAAAGAATGGAAAAATAGTGCAAATCTATGGTATTTGAAATAAACTCTTTCATATATATATAATCAGTGCTCAGTTTATATTACAATAGCAAATTTACACACTTTTATGGACAGGCTTCTATACTCTCTAAATCTTTAGCCATCCATATTACTGAAATTCTGATGGTGGAATGCTCAAAGTTCTTGATGATGCCAATATTATAGTTATATCCATGTTGACCTTAAGTCTATCTGATCTCTCATATGTAGGACCTTAATATGTCCATTCAAATACACAGAAAAGGGATGGTCAGAATATAGGTTGAATATGTAATATTGAAATATATGTATATTGTCTATACTTAACCTAGATATAATTAAAGGGAATTTGAATCCAGACTTTCAAGATCCCTACAGTCATCCACTCTATCCAATATAACTAATACATATGGCCACATATATGTGAAAAAGATAAATGTTCTCCAAAATACATATTTTATGCTGAACCAGCATTCATCAGTTGGTCTGTATCATCATCTCCCATACACATATATAATCAGATTTTCAGTGATATGGATGGCTGAAAAGCTGGAGAATGGAGAGGATTGTATCCTATTCATTAAAGTGTGTAGATTTTCTCTTTTAATATAAACTGAGCATTGATTATATATATATATATATATATATATATATATATATATATAATCAATGCTCAGTTTATATATATATATATATATATATATATATATACATGTGGGAGATGATGATCTGAATCAACTGATGAGTGCTGGTTCAAATGCATATATTGGAGATCATTTATCTTTTTTCAAATATATGGGATCATATGTATCAGTTATATTGGATAGAGTGGATGATTGTAGGGAGCTTGAAAATCTGGCTTCAAATCCCTTTAATTACATCTAGATTAAGTATATACACTATAGTTGTATTTCAATGCCCTATATGTGGTAGGTTACAATTTAAAATTCCTATGTCATAAGATGAGGTATAAAGAAAGAATTTGATAATAAAATTATACATATAAGAATATTTAGATGAGCTATCAGATAACATGGAATGCCACATTGCTAAAATTGGTGCAGTGGTGGGTAGAATCTAATGCCTACAGTTCACAGAATATGCCCAGACTTGTCACTTACAATGCTTGAACTTATGAACTTCCAAGAAATAACGCCATTTGATCATAATGATTGTAATGATTATTATTATTTATTATTACTATTGCTGCTGTTGTTATTGTTATAATTCAATGTAGACATGTTTGGCATGTCTATTAAGAAAAGATATTTTATCCATAAATAATGTTTAGCATTCTTTCAACTATTATATAGTCATATTTATAGTGTGACACTACAATTCTTTTCCTTCCCCTAATAACTGAATCTTAATTATTAGAATCGCCGTCGAGGGCACCACCAAGGATTTCTCTCTTGGAACCTGGCCATGAAGCTTTACGTAAACCTGGTCTTATTTATTTTCGAACAGCAATTCACCGATTACAAATTTTGTTTATAATCTGACAGGGGTTTTCACTTAAGGACACTAACTAATTATTATAAATAATTAAAGAATTCAAATATACGTTGGATACAAAAAAAAAAACTTTCCTTTATTATTATTATTATTAATAACATTATGTTTCTGCCCGATCCAGAGAGAACTGACTTACAATTTCTGATTTTCAAACTTTTAACTTTCTAAGTATTCTTCCCAAATATCTACCATGGATTTACTCGCGCCGACACTAACACTGCGGATTCTAGCAAGCGTGTATACAAAGGCGACTTATAGTATATAATCTTTCCTGGAGTTTATTTTTAAACCCCACGTTATTTGGTAAATAAATAACTTGCAAAAACTTAAAATGAACGTATAAGTGTCTTTCGTTTTCTTATACTTTCAACTCTTCCCTTATTTTCTGCTAACAAGCAAGTAATGGCCTAAGGTTCTCTGCTGCTTGGCAGTGCACTTTTATATCCCCACCCTGTTGTTACTCTATAGATCGAACAGATATTTAATAATTTAACATATAGTCATACCAATATTTCATAAAAATATTTAACGAGAATTAACATAAATAGTTTACAATATTAAATAAATTTATTTCCCCACCTCTATTGTTGAAACATTCGTAACAAATATAATAAACAAAAAATAAATCAAAAATAAAGTTCTATTACGCTTTAACTAAAGTTCCCATTAATTGAAAAGTTTATAATTACCCTGATCGATCAGAGCGAAGTGGCCTGACTTTCATAGATTCACATTCCATTTGTCATGCCTTTGTCCTTGTATATGAGAATTCTGGTGTGTCCATGGATGTTCCTTTGGTTGTCTGGCTAGCTATATACATTTCTTTCCATTCCTAGACTCTTTCGGTAGCTTCATTCAGATGGAGTGGCGGTCAATTCCCCAAAGGGGAAGGTTTTGGTAGCTTTAGCCGCTATGCATTTGAAAAGAGTCCGCAAAATAAGTTTCTATAATAATTTCTGATTCGGAGCACAGCTTTTCTCTCTTTTTTTTTTATTGTCCTTGCTGGTCTCTCAAGTCAACTGACTTACTCTAAAAGTGATTTTATCTCTCCTTCTCTTATCTTTTTTTTTCTTTTTAATTAGCGTAATAGCAATTATTAACCAAATACTTTTAGTTTGTGAAAGTTTCAACAATAGAGTCTAATTACTACCAACAATCTAATTTTGTTTTCTTTTCCCCACCCTTTTATCTCTCGAGTTTTCTTCCTTTTAATTAAACACTTTTAACATTTTTGACAATAAATTATATTTTATCGTTTTTTCTTTTTTTAAAAAAAAAAAATTGCTCAAATTCATAGCAAAAATAAAAGTTTAAGATTTTACCCTTCCCATTAAATTAAAATCATTTGTTAATTTTTATTTTACAAACTATTTAACTTTGGAAAATATCTATGACGAAATTATAAATATGTGAGCTTATATATATATATATGAGCTGACTTAAAATATCAGCTCATTGGCCCTTTTGTCATAAAAAAAAACAATAAAAAAAAACTTTAATTGCCCCGAGGTGACTTGTCCCATTCTCCCTTACAAGGTTTTAAAGATCTTGCGTTATACGCTCCCTTCTTACCTTTCTTTCCTAGAATCATGAATGCATTAGGACCGCATTTTTGAATGATTTTGTACAGACCTTCAAATAAAGGGAAAAATTTCTTATATTGCTTCTCGCTCATTTTACTCACAGGCTGAGTTTTGACATAAACCCAATCTCCTATCTTAAAATGTACTGAACTATTATTCCCTCTTTTCTTTCTCTGTTCAGCTTTTTTCTTTAAACGCTCTCTGGCGCAACTCCGATCCTTCACTATGTCTACTGTTTCATTCTTGGCGGGCAAGCGACACTTGAGAAGGGAAGGTTCAAGATGGCCGTAATGTAATCGTTCAGGGGCAAACCCAGTAGACTCGTGGTAAGTGCAATTAATAATTTTCACTATTTGAGGAAGTACTTTCACCCAATGTTTATGATTTTCCTTCAAATGTGCACGAAATAAGTTTCCCAATTCCTTCATAACCCTTTCACATGGGTTAGATTGGGGATTTCTTATAGAAGTTAGAATATGGTGTATGTTTTCCTGTTGTATCCAACTTTTCCATTCCTTCGATGTAAATGGCGTCCCATGGTCACTCAAAATTGCACGCGGCCTTCCCACCTGAACGAATTGTTTCTTCTTTAAAACAGCAATAGAATTTTTTGTATCAGCTTTGTGCAATGGGTAAGCCCATACCAGCTTCGAAAACACGTCGAACGTCACCAAGATATATTTATATTGACGAAACGAAGGTAATGGGCCATAAAAATTGATGGCCAACAATTCATTTGGGTTTTGGGCTATAATAGGAGTCAATATTCCCGCATAATTCTTATTCACTGGTTTATTTTGTCTGCATACATGACACATCTGAAGTGTAGTAGTAATCGACCTATACATATTTGGCCAATAATACCACCTCTGCAAAATTTTATTCACTTTAAGTGCGCCATAGTGTCCATATGTCCTATGTACATAATTTATTAAGCGCATTCTTAAGCTTTTGGGTATGACTATTCTCCAGTAATCGGTTCCTTCTTTGACTTGAAACATCAACGTTCCGTTTATCATTTTATACTGATTTATTTTATTACTATTTTTTTTTTGCATAGGTTTGCTTGCGTAGGTCGGTATCATTGTAACACTGTATTATCTTTTTGCATGTGGGATCGGATGGCTGAAAATTTTATCCTCTTCATGTCCCTTTCCATCGACTTATCTGCATCTATTATAAGTGGAGTTAAACGTGCTCCCTCTAATGTTAAGTTTTGGCCTGTGTCCGGTACCGGATTCCGACTCAATATGTCCAGCACGATATTTTCCTTCCCTGAGCAATGAACCACTCGGTAATTAAATCTTTGTAAATATAACGCCCACATTATAAGCCTATCATTTGTTAAGTATCATTTATTTATAAACTCTAGACTCTTGTGATCCGTAATAATAATAATCTCGGATCCTAATAGTAAATGTTT